>VXAA01001093.1:141728-159967 GCA_013399115.1 Anseranas semipalmata
GGTCTATAACAGACCCCCACCAGGACGCCCGCCTTGTTGGCCTTCCCACTGATCCTAACCCACAGGGACTCCACCTTATCACTCCCAGCCTTGAGTTCAACCACATCAAAACACTCTCCAATAGAGAGAGCCACACCGCCGCCCCTCCTGTGCTGCCTGTCCCTTCTGAAGAGCCTATAGCCATTCATCGCAGCACTCCAGTCATGGCAGTGGTCCCACCACATTTCAGTGATGGCAACCAAATCATAGTTTGCCTGCCACACAATGGCTTCCAGCTCCTCCTGTTTGTTGCCCATGCTGCGTGCATTAGCGTAGATGCACTTCAGCTGGGCCATTGCCCTCTCCCCCAGCCCTGACATTGTTCCCCCAGGCTCATCTCTAACGAGCCTCATTTCATCCCCATCTCCTTTCTTACCTAGTTTAAAGCCCTCTCAATGAGCCCTGCCAGCTCCTGGGCTAGGAAGGTGTTTTACTTATATTCTATGCTTATTCTTTGTAATTGTAAGGTGTACTAAGTATTGTCAAAGAGATGGTTATTGCTTATTAGTGATTAAATCTGTTCATTAGAAAGAACCAGAATTTTGATGTGGTCCTTGAGCTGAAGTTTTACAGTGTCCTGCCTCCCAGCTGTGTGTGGAAATGCATCCTCTGAGCAGAGTGTCTCTGTGAATCCCACCTCTTCAATCCTCCCTTTTCCTGATACTCCCTCACTCATTCCTTCTCCTGTTTGAACAAAAACCTCTCCTGTGCCAGATCTACAAATGCTCATATGAGTTGGCATACAAAAGTATTAGTTTCAGATTAAAACTTGTATTACACAAGAATATTTTCCTAAAAGGTACATGCATAGCCTGTACCACAGGCACAACAATTTTTCTGCATCTATAGAACTACCTAAATAGTTCCTAATACAGGCCCCGTGGAAGCCCACACAGTAATATAGGTATATAAAGGAAAATGCCATCTATCAGTACAAGAAATAGTAGTCGGGGGTCATGTGAGGCTGAATCTTGCTGCGTGTGAAGGATTTCTCTGTGATGCAGAGAATTGTGCAGCTGAATCTCCTGAGATAAGGAGTTGTGGAATAAACAGTATGCAAACTCAGTTCTGGGGCTTTCCAAAACATTTTAAAGCATTGGATGAAGCTTTAGATATGAATACCAAATCATCAAGGTTTTTAAATAGAAAAAGTGAGATGTAGAGTAGCAGAAAGAGATCTAGCACACAACATACATTACTTGGTGAAAAAGCACAGATATATTAGGTGCATCCCTACAGGGAGCTGTGACAACAACAAGCCCCTTGAAGTTAAAATGCTATCTAACAAGCTTTAATCAAAAGCCATGTGGACCTTTTGGATGCTCTCTTCCATCATTGCTGTGATTAACATCATCTGTTCTTTTTGGCAAGCAAATAAATAGATAACTAAAACATGCTCAGATGCTCTTGCCTGAAATGTGACAAATATGCTTTGCCAGCAGATGAGAAAACATCTCATTCCCAAGGATGGACTAACCTCAAAAAGTTGTGTGGCTTTTTTTAGTTTATGTATGCACATGAAATTTGGGAGGACTGCACTTCTGGAGTATAAAACATGATATATATGAGTATGTCTCCTGAGCAAGAACTGATACCATACACGTCAGGCTATGTGAATTACTTAATGAGATCAATGAAATCTTTCACTTTTTTTATCCTTTTTTTCTTTTCTGAAGACAATGTGATTTACCTGCATATGCTTCCCATATTTGTCTGGAAGGCTCTTACACCTTTCTGTTAACTCTTGAATCCACTGACCAAACCTGAGAGAAGGTAGGAGTCTCAGCAATAACTATTTGCTTAGGAAGATAAGCAATCGGGTGGGGACGACCTTCCCAGGAAGAAAAAGACTGAAATCTGAGCTTACTCCTTTTAGGTAGCAGAGATCCTGTACTAGGAGAACTCTGTCAATTTATATTACTGAGATACATTTAAAGAGATCACAACAAATGACACATAATGGCCCAAAAGAAGCTTACTGAAATGCAGTTCAGCCAGTCTAGCCCTTGGGTTTCAACCAGAGAGGATATTTCACATGCTGTAGTCTGCTATGCCATTTTCTTCCTGAGCTCCTGCCCTGTCTTCCAGTCTCCCTCAGGGACACTGCTTCCACTGCAGGCCCTGGCAAACATGGTTGCCTCTTTAGTCAGGACCACACTTTTACTATAGATTTATGTTTTTTCTTATGGTTACATCTCACCTCCAAGTACTTTTCTCTCACCCAACTAAGTTAAGACTTGTTGGTAGGACTTCAACCTCCACCTAAAACAACCCTTTCATTTCCCATCCTCTTGAAATGCCTTCCAATGGCTTTGTATGCTATGTGACTTCTTTATGATCCCCTCGTAATTCACTTTTATTTCAGTTAATTTATACCTTCCCTACCTCCCCTATCTACTGATGACCTAAGTAGGGGTTTCATGATGCTGCAGGTGCTGATTCCTCATTGGTAATTTTTATGGTTTTGGCTGGGGTAGAGTAAATTTTCTTCATAGAGGCTTGTATGATGCTGTGGTTTGGATTTTTTATGAAAATAGTGGTGATACGACACCAATGTTTTTAGTTGTTGCAGAGCAGCGCTGCACAGAGCCAAGGCCTCTCCTGCTCCTCGTGCGGCCCTGCCAGCGAGGGCACTGGGGGGCACCAGGAGCTGGGAGGGGACACAGCCAGGGCAGCTGGCCCAGGCTGGCCAAAGGGACGTCCCGTGCCACGTGGCGCCGTGCTCAGCAGTAACAGCTGGGGGAGAGGAGGAGGAAGGTAGGGACATTGTCTCTGACTTCAGTGGGAACTGTGTATTCCATCATACAGCAGGACTTACCCTTTGGAGAGTGATTTCTAGAGCACATTCTCTGTTGCTAATGAAATAGTCAACCATGTAATCAGTTCTAGAAACCTGATGGGTAATTGCCATAGAAAAGAGATATGTGTCTTGAAATTTTGGTCGCAGAACATTATACAAGAAAAGCAAATTTATCGTTGTAGAATGACTGACTAACTTTAAAACTAGGAAGTGTGAAGGGACAACAGGTATGTATGGGTGCTGCCTAATACAGTGGGACATATTAACAGCATAATTAAGAAAAAACACTTAATTACTCTGCTTTCACAGGTGTTTTTACAGACCCTTTCACAGCAATCCTTTCAGATATCATTTCAGATAACTTTCACTCTTTTAGAATGCTTTCCCTTGAAAGTAAATATTAAGAATATTTTCTTCCTCAGAGAGCACACACTGAGGGAAATGACTTTGCTCAATCCCATAAAGGATTAAAAATTGAGGTTGCTTCATACTAAGAGAAAGGACTTTGTGCTCAGGCATGAAGTCAGGAAAATACTCCAATTCAGGTAGAATGTGTTGGAGAAAAAGAAGGGGAATTCCCTCTGTAATGAGGAAAGGGACACAGCTTCCCTTACCCAGTGAGAAAAAAAAAAAAAAAAAAAGGATTTATCTTCAATACTTTTTAAACAGAAAATTTCAACTCTTCCATGTGTTTTCCCTATTTTTTAGACCTCGATGCCAGAAAATCAGTTCATGGTTCAGAGGCTGGGGTGGTCTACATATCTGGAGTTCTCCCCAGGATATCTGAAATCATGCTGAAACCAACTGAATGGTTTGCACACCTCTAATGATTTTCACTTTCAAAAAGCAAGTAATCATTCCCACTTCAATAAATGTGATAAATTGCATAGATTTAGAACAAAGGCATGTTCTACTAGTAAAAGAAACAATTCTTTAATGTTCTTTTGAATGTAATCAGGAAAAGTCAACAATGAGACTATGCTGCCTTATTCTCTACTCTTTTGCAGCGGCAAGTCACCTTGCACAAGTTTGATAGAAGACTGCGTGAAATAACTGCTAGTCATATACTACACCCTGAAAATGGCAACACAATCAATTTTCATTTTATGAGCATCCTAGCACTCAGTTCAGGCCCTATCCTTCGCATCTGTGCATACTTATTTCTTTCATACTCACTCTTTTGCTCTCTTTGCTGGCTTCTGCAGTTGTGTCCCTTTCTCTGCTTTTTCCATCACAACTTCTTTGTGCTTCTTTCCTTCTTTCTCTTTTTTTTCTTTTAATTTTAAAGAGTCATTGTTCAATATTAGTTCTCTTGTTCTCTGAAACAGCTGAATTATTGACTATGAATTTTCCATGCCCAAAATTCAGCCTGAAAAAGATAAAAAAGACACCATGCGTGGAAAATTCAAGCCTACTTCTTCAAAATCTGAGAAAGTTTGAAATCACAAAACACTCAGTCTAATGCTAAGAAATATCAAGAAGTTTTTACTAAGGTCAGCCAAATTGACCTTGCCTTTATTAAATCCTTTCTCTCCCAGTGGAGCAGGGCAGGTGCCTAAAGAGAAGGGACGTGTTCAGGTGGTTGAAATGTGCATCTGTTGGACAGAAGACCAAGTAAAACCTATTCATTTCATTGCCTGACTAATGTCATGATTTCATTCAAAATAATTTCAGGCTTGTGATGCTGAATTACTTTTATTCATACTGAGTTCAAAGGGAGCTAATGACTCTCAGCCCCTTGCACAAGCAAGCATTAACAAATAAGCTGGCCAGGCAGAGAGAGAACCTACATGATAAATCCCTCTAGACAAGGTGTCCAACTCTCTGGAGCAGAGAGGGGTCCCTCAGGTTTGGCAACCTGGAAAACAGCTGTCTTGGAAAGCTAGAAATGCCTTTGTAAGCGCAAGCTTCAGTGTCAGCCCAGCAGTGGGGCTGGGGGAAGTTTTAGGTATGTTCTCCAGTATCTGAAATTTTGAAAAATGTTTATTAGTTTAAATCCCCAAATGGTCTGTCTTATCACTCATCTGTAAAAGGCAATTTGAAACAAAGTTTCATACATTATTTAAAGCCTTGTAGATTTGTTATTTCCTTAAGGCCTTTCTAATTTCAGGATGCATTTCTGTTTGCTAGAATTTTCTCAGTGTAGCTGTCTTGAAGATTTAGGTTAAAAATAACGAGTATTTCATACAAATAGTAAAAATGTCAGGAATCGATAGGACTGATGCAGATTTTAATTTCCAAAGACTTCAAAAGTGTATGTCCATGTTTTGAGATACTGTGAAGTATTATCTTTAAAGAGTGCCTTGTTAAGCAAGTGTTAATTTTTAAAACTTCCTTAGTGTGATAAGGCCACATGATAAGACCTTTTAATTTTCACACAAAACGTGTGTGTGCAGCACAGGAGGGGGCTCTTGCACATCCCTGAGGCATCAAGCAGTGCAGAGTGTCTGTGACCATGCTGAATGGCACCTTGCCTGAAACAGTGCAAATAACCACAGTTAAAGGTTATTCTGCCCTGTGGCATTTCTCATCTAAGAATATGGTTGGGTATGCAGGGAGTTGCATGTGCTTTTGTTTTTTTTCATGGAAAGTCTCATGCTGAAGTCTTCATAGGATCCAAACTTGCCTTATATGAAGTAAGAGAAGACTGTTATTCCCCCTGTATAAGCAGGACGTCTTTCACCCCAGTTAACAATAATATATAATAGCAGAGCCAGGCAAGGAATCTAGGAATATTGCTGTCTCATGTACTTTAAAGCTAAGGTTTAAAAAAAAAAAAAAAAAAACTTTACCATGATGCAAGGCAAATGAAAGGTAATGCCCTCGGGCCACTGCTGGTCGCAAGCGTCTACCTGCTGCCCAACTTCTTGGAAAACAAGAGGTGTGGTCAGTGCCCCTGTGGTCTCCGCTGCCTCCCAAAAGGCACAGCAATAACTCTCTACAGATGTGGGGAGGAATCACTCATGGAAAGGGGAGCTTCCCAGCATGAGTTTCTGCAGCTGCTCACCATGCCGGGGCTCTTCCTTCCTTCAAAGGCTTTTTATTTGGTCTATATATAGAAGAAATGCAGATGTCTGTTGTGAGGGGGTGGAAGGCACTGCAGAATAGTTGCTTTCCAAAGCTGGAGATGTTAAGTTGCTTGTAATAACACACTTGACTCATCCTGTATTTGGCACTGAGTTGGTGTCAGAGCTAAGGAGAAGTTGCATTCAGCAAGGTCAAATAGAACTAGTGACTATCAGCCTGACAATATTAAGAAGCAAGCCCAGCTCATTTTGCTCACTTGAGGAAAACTATTATGGGGAAAGGTTATTCAGGGCTAAGGGAATTCTAACCACTATTCCATTATCAAATTAGCGTCATGCAATGGGAAGAGGTTGTAAACTGGGATGTATTCCTCAACATCGTACCTGAATCCTGCTCTTGCTACCATGGCTTGTCTGAATGAAACAAGCAGTGCCATTCTGTGGATGTCCCCCAGACTTCTACCTCTGGACTGAATGAAAAGCAGCGACACAAATATTCTAGGCACAGCTTTTGGCTTTCTGTAAAACAGTTGTTGATTTTCATAATTTCTAGCTCTTAGAAGTTTTCTGTCTAGGGGATTGGGTTTGTTTTTTACTGAAACTTGCACATTTTTTTCAGCTATTACCAGGGGTGACCTCAAATGACCTTGAAACAAAGATTAGTACAAGTTTGCTTCCTTTTCCACTCTTATCCGTATATACCTGAACTTTTATTTGACTTACAGTTAAACATTCTAAGATGCTTTTAAAGGTATGTCACTACTGGAAAACTTCCCATACTAACACCCAAGCTGACACAGGCACACACAGCAGACTTCCAGCTCTCCATTCAGCTTAGTTTTATGCAAGGCAACTTGAGTTGAACAGAATTGCTTCAATAGCCTACAGGCAGAATCAGGCCTTCATTATTTTACTTAGAGCTTGTTGGAAATTTTTCACCTGAAAAGATTTTCAATAACAAACAGGGACATTACTGATGAAAATGTTTGTGATTATAATCTACACTATGAACTACTACTTGAAATGATTGTTTATTTGTTTCTGCTGGTGTCTGTCCAGCTGGCTAGAGAAAAGTAACTAACTTCCAAATTTTCTTTCTATTCTTTTTATCAGTTTTGTGATGGAAAATATTGAAGGGGGTAATGGTAACAATGAGGAATAAAGCAGCATTTTTCATAACACTGCTTGTTTAGAAAAATGCTCATTTCTCACTGCTTGAAATTTTAACAGCTCTAATTCTTATGTATACATGAAAGGAAGAGAAGAATTGCTCCACTAACTTGTTCCCCTAAGCAGAAAAGCTTTCCCATATGTTTTTCTTGCTCATGGCTTTTATCCATTTTTCATTATATTTTGCCCACTTACGTTCATTCTCCACCCCCTTCACAGCCCAGTGCCATTTGCAGCACACTTGCAGGTGCTGTTTTTCACCGGTGTCCCCCCGGCTGCTACTCTGCTGCCGTGACTGCTTAATGCAGCATGCTGGCAGGAGTCCACCCAGAGCCCTCGCCAAGATCTCCCCCCTCTCCCCTTTGGTATACAAATGAGTGCAAAATAAACTCAGCAGGAATTTGCATTCAGGCTTACATCAACATGGAGTTTGAATGGACTGACCAAACCTAATGCCTAAGTTTTCACTTTTCTTTCAGTCACAGGTAAAATGTTGTCACATTTTCAGTTTACTATATATATAAAAAAAGAGGTGCATACAGTTAATGAAAGTCAGAGGAGTAGTTCAACTGTGCTGTTAGGCTCAGAGCATGAAAGATCATATATCACTGTAACCTACCTAACCTTCCCTGTACTAAATGACAAACTGCTGGAAATAGCCTTTGGGTCAGGTCTCACATTCACTAAAATACTTGTCCTTCAGCTGAGGACTCTGTTGAACTCATATATCATTCAGCATCTTAAATCACAGGGACTTGCATAAATGCTAAATATTAATTAAGATTAAAAAAAAAATAGTGAAAGATAAAGTCCATGAAGCAGGTCATACCAAGGCCCAATTATATTTAGAATTTATCTTTTTTGGTGACCTTAAGAAGACATAAGACTGCAATTTTTAAGAGTTTATGATGTTGCTACTGTATTTTATTCTGCAACTCAGATCACCTTTACAGCCCATTCAGACTACACCTTGTGCTTGTCCAGAAATGAATTTAGAGTTGTTCACTTCAAGAAACAGCTTGTGGTAACGTGGCTGAGTTCACAGGGGCTTGGCAGGTGCTGAGAAGCTTTTCAAATTTTCCTTAAATTGTCTGATTAATGGATCTCAACAAGCAGTTCTTCAAAGGTTTTACTTCACACACAAGGCATCATTTGCTGTGAAAATGCTGCTTCTTGAAACATTTAAAGCACTGATATAGAAATGCATTTTGGAATAAAGCAGGAACTATCAGTGGTGCCTTATTCATTTAGGTGCACAATGAAGTTGGCAATTATTACTTAAGCACTGCTCCACGCATGCTAAATGCTTTCTGAGCAGTGTTTCTGCCCTGAGGAACAAACATGCTGAAGAGAGACAAAGTCAGCAGGCAGTGAAAAAGGGAAGACAAGAGAAAATTTATGTATCAAATCAGTCAATTCCCTGCAAGTAGCACGGCAGAAGTGTTGTTTTTTATGTGGCAGAAGGCAGGAAAGCAGCAGATCTGCTCAGGGAGGTCGGACAGGAAATATGGAGGTTTTTAGGTGATGGAGAAGCTGACAAACAGGCTGCTTTGATGTGAATTGAATTGCACCAGGGTTTTCAGAACTGAATAATATGACTTTGTGTAGGGCACATGGTATAAATAATGAAAAAGAGAAGGAGAGTGCTGCACTGAGTCATGATTTGAGATAAGATGCAAGTTACAGGCAGAGAGAGGCAGGCCCTATTCTGAGCACTGCTGCAGAGGAGAGGACTCAGACAACAGAGTGGTGACAAGGAAGGGGAGAAGGAAATACATTGCAGTGGGTCAGGAGGAGTTGCATACACAATGAGCACTTTTCTTCTGCATTTCAAAACGAACCATTAGAATAGTGAATATATTTGAAAATAACAATATAAACAAGTTTGCTCCTGCCCTCTGCCCATTCTGAGAAACCAGACACAAAGCATGGCACTACTTCAATTTATTGTCTGTTATATTCCCTTCCATACCCAGGCTGCTGGAAGATCATTGTTATTTCTAGCCTCGGAGTCTAATTCAGCATCTCCTGATGCAGAGGTGCAATACCCTCTTGCCCACTGAGCTATTGCATGTGCAGTGCTGTCATAGTCCGCAGTTGGGTAGTCCCTAGAAAACTATTACCAGCCAGTGGAATATAGAGAAGGTCCAAACTGCTTTGAATTACACCCCAGATATTACTAATGCAGGAACAGAGTGCAAACTGAGTTTCTGTAAACTGCAGGGCAACATCAAGCAAGGCAAGGAAGGAAAGAGTCCTGGGTAATTTTTCCTGTCTATTGTTTAAAATGTCACAATGCATGTGCAGTTTTTAAAATCCCAGTTAAAAGGAATTCAGGCAGAATTGTGATTCCTGGGTGTTTGATATGTCTTCTGATTAGTCTTTGTTGGAATTATCTGTACTGCAGAATAATTATCTATACACATTTCCTTATATTAGCACTGTAACATAATCACATTTATATAGCTTTCTGTCTGACTTTTTTAATTGGTTCTGTAATAGCCTCAGTGTAAAAACAGTAACCCGAAGTGCTTAGTCATTCGTTTTCCCTGTCTCTGAGTCAAAAGAAAAAAGATGAGCTAATCAAATCCATACCACTACCCAGTCTTTTCCAGGAGTAGCTAGAAGTGACAGAAGTTGCTTTTACAGTGCAGAAACTCAGTTCTTTCCCCAAATGACTGCACAAAATTCAGTGTGGAGTTCATGCAATAACTTACTTGAAACTGCTGTGAGTTTATTGACATCAGAGAGAGAATTTGTGATTTTTTGTAACTCAGAGTCTTATTTAACTGAAGGCTGAACATATTCCTTTTATGTCCAGCACTATCTTATCGACGGGAAGTCTTTTTCACTAGATTAATAAATGTTAAAAGATAAAATATGGTACTAGTCAAACAATAGAAATAATAATAACATATAAAGCACTTATAAAGTGCAGCTAACTACCCTGTCTTGTATTATGGAGTAGGATAAACCAGCAACATCTTATGAAGTTAAAAGCGTTATAGCTAAACAGCTAGCCATGTATCTTGGGACAGAAAAAGGATACTGTATGTCACATTTATTGTTTTATATTCTTAATTTCATATGCAATTTGTTGCATATGTATAATATGTAATTATATGCAGCACATAAAAATGTATTTTGAGTATATTATACACATGGCAATATTTCTTATTATTACTCTATATGTCATTTAAAGGTATCATATAAAGGCATTATATAAAAGTATAGGTGACCACTATTGGAGTCTAATATTATTAAAGGTATGATGTCCGTATTTATTTTACTAATGCAGATGTAGCCAGTGCACTCAGTACAGGAGATCTCTTTATGTTAATCATTGTAAATAGCTAGAGAAAGTCCCTAACCTGAACAGTTTGAATTTAATTAGATGAGATGAAGAAAGGAAATATTTTAAGAAATGGTGCTGAGGCACAGATATACTTAGTCATTTCCCCAGTTAGTTAATAATCATTAGGTAAAAGGGGAAACTGGACTTGGATGTCCTGAGTCTTAATGAAGTATCTTAAATGTGACCATCCTTCCCTGCTAATGTCCATCATACTCTGTTATTCTTCTTTTTATCTTATTTTACACAGTACTGTACTTTCTTTTTTTTCAGCCAGAGTATATAGTGGTCAAAGATAATATTTGTGCTAGAGGATAAAACTTCCATTAACAAGCTGATGATGTCAGATGCTGTTACCAGTTCATTTATTTAAGACTGCAGATCTGTCAACAGAAAACTACAAGGGAACTTATATTTGCCTGAATCATCTCCAGAAGATTTAACAGCTAAGCCACAGGCATCAGGCTGGACTGATGTCATGCAAATGCTAAAGAGCTGTTACTCAGCAACTCCACGGCCCCAGTGCTCTGCAGCTTTTTCTTTCATGGGACCCTCCCAAAGGTCAGCTCCACCTCCCCTGCCCAGTTGCTCTCTGGCGAGGTACCCTCTGGTGCCAGAACTGAGGAAGAGGCTTCACAGTGTCCTCCTTTGCCCAGAACAGCACATCAAGTCTTTCACAGTCATGGCCTGTTGAATAGCTGCCTTCTGACACAGGATTTACTTGGACTCAGCGAGGTCAGCTAGAATATCTAGTGAGGCCCCAAAAATCATGATATTGCTAAAAACTATTGAAAAAAAATGGCTTTCAGCCTTGAGCTTTGCTTTTGGAGAGGTTTGCAAGCTATTCTCCAAGGCCATTAAATCTGGTTGATTGGTTACTGATATGTTGAGTGGGTTTATTTTATTATGTTTCTCCTGTTTAATCACATACATCTAGGAAATGAGGCTTCATTAAAAATAAAAAATAAAAACATCACTGAATATTTTCAGATGTACCATAAAGTTGAAATTGCACTACAGAAAGAAAGAACAGCCTTTACTGAGGGCAATAGAAATATCACCCTTGTAAGGACAGCAGGTGTGGTTCAAATGGAGCTGTCACCTTTACTTCAGCTTCAAGAATATCATTTTTTTTTCTGCAGAATTTATAAAAGAAAGACATTATTTCCCAGCTATGTTTTATCCAAATACCACTAACCTGTTCTATCCAAATGGTCACAATACTAAGAGATTATAACAAGGTTTCTATGTCATGTTATTAAAACATAATTTTTTCTTCCTTGACTGAACATCTTTTGTCATTTCAGCTAGTAACATTTGGCATTTTTTAAAGCTAGAGACTACAGCATGCAAATTCCTCACTGTGATTTAGATGTCCAATTAGTGTAAGCACATGTCGTGTCAGGAAGTACAGCAGGAAATAATTACAAGGGGGCAGCAGAAAAAAAGTGGACAGTAAGTATGAACTTGAAGACTGAAAGGAGAAAACAGAATACCTGTCTCATCATTGAGTTAGCAGAAGCCAAAACTCTACTACATTTTTTTCTACTAAGATATACATATTTTTTAAGACATACCATTTTAAATGGCATAAGAGATAAAGAAGAAAATATCACAGATTGAAATCTTTGAACAGGGCTTCAGCAGAACTATTCACTTTAAATATAGGAGCCCTTTTCTTGTGTTCCTAGGTACTGCTACCTGCTAAAAATGTTATTGACTATCCAAATTAAGTGATATCGTTGCAATGGATATTGTTATGATATAGGGATGAGGTGCCTTCAGAATTCAATAGAAACAGATATAATTTTCCAAGTAAATATTTTAAAATCTTTACAAATCTTTCCTTACACACGTCTGTGTATATAAGTACATACATGAAGTCCTTTGTGACTTTCCTACTTTTCACAGAGGAAAAACTCTAGAAATTTGAACCATTACAAATCCCTAATCTCACCCTCCCACCACACTCTAGTTTATCTTTTTATTTTTTTTTTATTATTATTATTATTTTGCTAGGAAACAGCTGTCTTCTGAAAATTACAATCCGTGGACTATATTCTGCACTCACACACGTTGGTTTCTCTGTTCCAGTTGCCTTGAAGATGGGCTGCAAAGGCAACCATCGCAAGGGGACTCGCTGAGGTGCTGTCAGTAGTGGGACTGGTGGGCATCTGCTATCACAGAGAGGGATAGAACCTTAATGAACACACTAAGAGGGACATTAGATATCTGGATATCTGAAATATCTACAGTAAATTTCCAAATTCTGGTTCCAGTTGCAATTTCAGGAGCAGGGGGAAACAGAAATGGAAGGCACTATTGTAAAGAAACAGCATGGTAAGTCTGTTTGGAGGAGTTGTTTTCCTTGCAAGAAGCAAAAGAAAGCAGTATCCTTGTGCACCAAGGGAAAAGTAGGAAACCACAGCCCCCAGGGTGCTGTCAGCAGAGCTCCTTCTGCTGGCCCGAAGTGCACATGCTCTGCTCTTGATAAAAGCTGTAGAGAGCAGGGATGCTGCTGTAACAGTGTCAGCAGCAAAGTGGATCTGCAGCTGGTGTGCTCCTGAGTGGCAGTGCAAGCTGCCTCCATTTAGCAGCTTCTGCAGCGTGTTACCCTAACAGCCCCTCTTGCCTCACTCTGTTCCACACATATCTGTTAGTTTGGTAACTTCACAATAATGAGATCATTTTGCATGGTTTCATACCAATAAGAAGGGAATGGCTCCTCATTTACATCTTTCTACAATGTCTTGTGTGTTTTCTACAACCAGGCTATATTAATACAACTCTATAAATAGCTAACACAAGAGAATTTTTATTTTGTGGAACAGTAATACTGCAAAACCACAACCTTGTTTCTTCAAAAGGATCTACTTCATGTATATTTATGTTTATCTGATGCATATAAATACCTGATGCCCATTTACCAAGCTACTGTCTGTGTACAGGTTAGTAGTAGGCAACAAAATACAAAACTTTCACTAAATCAATGCCAAAATATGATGGTACAAAGTATAGTAGTACTTGGTACTTATAGTATAATTCCTTCAGGCAAAAAATGAGCAGAGAGGTGGATGGAAAGTCCATTTCTTTTTCTCCCTTTCACCTGCCTCACCCCCTAGATTATCCGTTCTCAGTAAAGGTCCAAGATCTCAGTGAAGGACTCGGACTGGTTGCTGTGTGTTTTAGCTCAGTGGGAGATCTTTAGGGTAATATGATCGTAAGAATGCTTATCTCCAGTGCATTGTCCTTCCTATCTCAGTGTCGTCATTTTCCTCCCTACCCCTCTTTCCAGGAACTGTTTACCCCCAATATTCCCACTCCAAGACCAACTTTACTGGGGAGAGAAAAGAAAGCTTCTAGCTGGCAAGGAATGTCTGTTTTGCAGCATCCGAACCTCATAAGGAGGCCTTGGGAATGAATCCAAAGCCACCAAGAGCAGGCAGCACCAATGGGGGTGCTGGACCATACACAGAAAAGCAGTCTTGGGCACGCACGTACCACGGGCTGCACCTACACCACTAAGACAGTGCCAGGATACAGCTCAAGCACTGTTCTATGGTTGTTCCCTAATTGCTAGTGTGCTTTCTGACATCCACTTGGGCTCATGCCAAGTAGCACTCTAAGCCAATGCCCCAGCACCATTCAAGCTGTTCCCAATAAGCAAAATAAATGAGGTCATCCCTATTTAAAAAGTATTTAGCTGTATGGGTGCAAACTGCTTCCAAGGCTTTATTTATTTAGTCCAAATGTAGCGATGGATACCACAATGGTAAGGGCATTTCATGACTTAACATCTTTTGGCACCATGTAAATACAGCTCTGCAGAACTACTACGATGTGGAATATCTGCCTACAGCTGGAAGGACTTGTGCATCCAGCCACATGTGTGGTCATGCATGTGACTGCTTTGAATATGAGGGTATAAATGCTCATGTTAGGACACATAAGCATATGCACCTTACCACGGACAATCCATCTCTCTAACCTAATGTCTCTAGAGGGCTATTTAATATGTTTTTGTTTTTGTTTTTGTTTTTGTGCAGTATAAAGATGCAATATTGTGCTCTCTAATTCTTAGGACTGCTTGTGGCAGGAAAATTGTTCTCTTAATCTCTCACTCCTGAGAAACATAAAGAAAATAAAGGCATTGTTATTAGTGTCCTGGACTCTGAAGAGATGTCATTACATTTTTGTCACTACTCTGCAGAGAGCTATTAACAGCATCAGATTTTAATTGCTCTGAACCAATCCAGAATTCAGTTAATTGTGTGTCTGTTAAAGATTCCCTTCCTGTATAAAAGTAGGTTAAAATATTACCTTAATATGTTCCCCTTATACATGTTTATAGTGCTAGGTAGCCATGTCTGCTATCCTTATTTTGCTTTGAAAGTTTTACCTAAGCTAAAAGGATATAGTTATCTCAGCAGACACAGGATATGCAACATCCATCTGTATCTTTGCATCTACTTATTTATTTCTATACCTACTGTTAACACTCATATAGCCCTGCTTGCCATCATGTGTCTGGGTGAGGGGTTATAAAAATAAACAGATAGGCACTTGCTTGGATTTTCCAAAACAGATCTCTACTGTCCACCTCTTGCATGCATAAGGCAGCAACATCTCAATGGAGTCCAAGTGGCTGGCAGGTTGGAAAGGGGGATGCTGCTGATGAGCAGTCCTGCCATTAGGCTCCTGTGAGCATACGGACCTTGCTGAGCAGCAAAGCACAGCAGCTTTTCTCCTGCTCCAGGACTCTATGTGTCACACACAGCTTGTCACTAGCTGATACATGGGGCCAAGCAGGGAAGGGGCTGTGGCACAGTGCTGTGAACAGATGATGCACCAGCCTGGGCAGCGAGGAAGAAGGGGCAGCGCTCAGTGATGGACACCTGATGCTCAGGCCAATACAACTGTCAAATGTCCAAGATTGCCTATGCCTCAAACTCAAGCTTAAATCAAAAGCCCTCACAAAAACCTTCTTTCTCTGAATCTTTCCAATGCCTATCTGTCTGTCCTAACTACAGCCCATGGCTTCACACAAAATAAACCTGTTAAATAAACCTGTTTGTAACACTGATAAAAAGCAATTAGTCAACTGCAAAATTTTGAAAGTTGAGATTTCTTTAACAATACAAAAGAGAAGAAAAAGAGAATGCTCCCCAAAATACTTTTCCTCTAGCTGTATCTTGACTACCTTTGGACTCTGTTGTCTCAGGATTGGAATTGTTGCATTTCTGATCTTCAAAGCCATACCAGAGGAGTCATCAGCAGGACTTTGTCCTGCCTTTTCTGACATTCCCACAGAGGCCAGATGTGTTCAGCTCTGGGGAGGTTTCCTTTCAGTTCACATTCACATCTGTACAGGGATCAGACTGGTTGAAATGGGACTTTTTTTTTTTTTCCAGTTGCATTTCAGCATTAATGAAGGCAACACCTGATCTGAATAATAACCAGTGTGTTGCAAGCCCCAGCTGACTCAGGAATAAATGATTAGCCAGTGGAGCTCACTGTCAAAAGAAATGATTGAGGACATGAACTGAATAGGGTTAAATACTTCTTACATAAGAATTTTAAAGCATGTAAGTGTGAAAGTGCCATGCATTGAGCACAACCCAGTCACTGACTGAGAGGATTAGGAGCTAGCTTCCCCATCAGACAGGTTCCTCTTAAAAAAAAGTGCACATTGTTTTTATTGTCCTAAGTTGTTTCTTACTTGTTTTATACCACTCATTTCCAGGGAGAGACAGAAGGAGTAGAAAAGAAAAATCCAGCAGGCTTTGGGCTCCATTGGAAACTGCTAGGAATAGCTTGGCATGGATTCCCTCAGTGTTAGAGGAAATAACAGTCCTGAAAACAAGGGTCTGACCCTGCCTGCCTGTAGGCAGCAGAGCCAGTGCTGAGGCAGGCATGCTCTGTGAAGGGGCAGTGGCATCAGGCAACAGGATGTACCCAAGGCAGATTTTTACAGTCTTTAATCTTTCATTTCAGGAAATGTAGTTTGAAAGAAGGGGGCAGCCTATAAAGGGGCACTGTATTGGAAATTGGCCTAAGTACTGCCTTGGGTCTGATCATTTGTGAATATTTTGTGTGCAATAGTTTATACTAAATGGCAACTTATTCCGAGAATTATGCCACACACAAAAAATCATCTGCCTCTGTGAACAATCATAAGGCATAAATAATAATAATAATAATAATAATAATAATAATAATAAAATGTAATACTTGAATCCTGGAAGTAAATCCTGGAATTGCAACCCCAAGAGAGTATTTTCTACTGCAGATTGTGTGCCAGGCTTTTTCTGAACGATTATCACAGATGGTGAAAAATTCCCATGGCCTTGTCCTCATGTTTTTTCTCATTCCAAATGGAGTCCTCTGTGAAATACCAGCCTGACTGCATATGTTTGAACTCTGACTGTCCACTTAAACGTATGTTGCACTTCAGTGGTATGGTCTCCAGAAGAGAATGTTAGGCTCTGTTTCAGGAGATTTAGAACAATTTATCTTCACCCGAAGGCCATTGAAACCTTGCCTCTGTATTACCTCTGCTAGATTATACCTCTGAACTAGGACAGGCAGATCTGAAACAGTCCGTCACATTGAGCTTAATCCAATAGAGCTGGAAGCTTCAAGAAGACAGCTCCAGTCTCTCCCTGTCCTCCATACCCAGCTCCATGTGCCCATCACCTTCCTCAGCTCTCATCTGTGATATTGCAGCCGCAGAGTTAGTGGGATCTGCTCACTGATCCAATGGGAAACAATGTGTGTCTCTACAATCTCCTGGTAATTGATCTGATGGAGGACCTCAGAGAAGATGTTTCAGCTCCCTCTCCCTCCTACTTACGTCTCTGTAAAATGGGGAAATCATAGTGGTGAGGTCCCAGCAATTAGCTTCTGTCCGGGGGAAAGATCTTCAATGCTAGTCTATTTCTCAGTAATTAGGAAGAGCCTATTTAACTGACAGGAAAGCCAAAATTAAATTTACTCTGGTGATCTTCTATCTCAGTTTTTCTTCTATCAACAGCTATATAATGTTCATTTGTTATTTTATATAATAGGTATTCAGAAAAAACTTGAAAGTACATAACAACAGAGATGTATAAAAGCAATCACAGGAGCTGCAAGTATTCTTATAATGGATGTGAAACTTTATATCTGCTATAAATTCGAGATAAAAGTGCTTCTCATATTTTGCATTGAAGAAGTGGGTGAATATCAGAATGTGTGGGGAGGAAGCTGAGCAAAGGCATTGCAACCTTTCTGGCGTGCCCACTGTTTGTCACCTGATAGGGGAAGAGCTGGGCTGCTGAGCAGTGCTTGGCTCCCACCCTCCCACTGCTGCTGCCCTGTAGCACAGCGCTGATCGCTATGTTGTGCACTGTCCGCACTTGTAACTGCTGTGTGATAGCCAATCCCACTAAACAGGGGCAATTTACCTCAACCCCTCTTGGTGGGCCAGTGTAAAACAGCTGGAGTGTGCTTATGGACTTGCCATTTAATGGGCTTTCTGGTGAGTAGCGGTACAAGCCTTATGTGTCTGGTACTAGTACATGGTGTACAAGTCATATTGAGACAGATCTGTTCCACAGGAAATATGACTTTATGCTTCCTAATTAAGCAATTAATTTGAGTTTTTCCTACTATTTTGTAAATGTCAGGGGACAAAGTTGAGAACAAGTGCATGTTGTTATTTGCATTAAGAACGGAGGGCTAAAGAATAGTGCAAAACTGATGGTATGCCGTGCTGATTTCCAGATTAACATTCAGATGCATTTTAATTGGACAGTTATTTTTGTTTTTCTTCACTGATTTGATATAATACCTCTTTTAACACTCCTCCTCC
>VXAA01001093.1:159983-179130 GCA_013399115.1 Anseranas semipalmata
CCCCCCCCCCCCAGCAGAATAAGAATACAGGCTTAAAGAAAGCCTTTGTTAACTTCTCTCTGTGAGTGTCCTTGAAAGTCCTTCTTTATTTTTATTACAAGTCTGTTCTTTTCCACTGGGAAACACATGTTGTCCTGTAACTCTAAACTCCTAAGAGACAAATGTCAAGAAAACTTGGATTGTCAAACAAAAATTGATTTTCACAGTCTGAGACTGACAGCTGCTTCATATAATTTGGGCCAGTCAATGGAAATTTTGAAAAATTCATAACCAACAAAATCTGTCTCAAGGAAAATATGCTCAGTGTGTTCCATCCAAATTGTAATAATTTTATACATTCAATAAACTTTGGTTCATTCACAAAATGAAAACAAACAAACAAACATCAACCTTTCACTTACTGTGGCGATGAGAAACTCGTTCAGTATGAGCACATATTCATTTACCATACCTTAGTTTATTACCAAATTTATCTATGCATGTAGATAATTAGGGAGAAAAAGAAAAGGAGACAGAGAGTCAGCATTGTGCTAGGTGTTACATCAGTTCCTCACCACTGAGGAATTTACTTTATTTAAGGAGAACCCCCAGGAAAGCAATGAAATCAGTCAATGAGCTCCTTTACACAAGTGGAAATTCTCTGGTCATGCATGTTTAAAATGTGCCTTAAAAAAAAGTCATGATTGCCCATTTTATGGTATGTTGTATTTCACACAGTCTGCTTCTAGCAAAGAATAGTTCTAAGGTATTGCATGCAATAAATGTATCCTCTAGGATCTTTTTTTTTTTTTTCAGTGTTGCATGCACTTCTTTGGCATGGAAATTTCTGTGGAGGCTTCGTGAGCTAGAAATACTCTGAGCTGATGTGCAGAGACTTCAGGAAAAAAACTGGTTATGTTGTATCTCTGGGCATCTATACTCCTAGTCTTCTATCTTGAAAATTCAATGTATAATAAAGAGATGGTTTTAGAATGCCCACTGTATGCAAGTGGCTATTAAAATATTAATTGCATCTTAGGCAAACTGGCATTAAGCATATGGGTAGTATTATTAGCATGACATATGCCAGGCATTTGAGTAACAGTCATCAGTCTGGCTGAAACAAGGTGTCTGCCTCATGGGTCAGTTCTCTGCTGAAATCTGAAGACAGTTGAATTGAAACTAAGTAGTTTTTGAACCCATCTCAATTTGAAGAAACTACCTGGTCACCCAGGTAAACTACCATCACCCAGGTAAACCTGAGCTTGAGGGAGAAGCTGCAGCTGACTGAGGAGGCTTATTCAGCAAAAGCTGAGATGATGCAGACGCCTTCATCATGCAAATAACAAACATGTAATAGCAGCGCATCTGCAATGTGATAAAGTGCCCAGAGCTTCTGTGGCAGCAGCTCCAGAGACTGTGTAATGTGTGTTTTGAAACTAAATCTTTCTTCCTCCTATTGACTTCTTGCCCTCTGGTACATTGAGTTGGCTGCTTGAGACGCTTTCACTAAGTACAAAGTCAATTGACTGTAAGTGGTGATGAAGAAAACATTGTGTGATTAATATTACAGTTCAAGCTCTTCTGATCAGTCACAGAAAGAGCAGTCAAATAAACTCAACTTCATTTTGAAGAACCACACTGTGTTAATGGCAGAGAGTCTGCCCGGAGCCCAAAGGGAAAAACAAGCCACTTGAGGCAAATCTCTCTTCTTTTACGTAGAACAAACTAGTTGAGCAGTGTTAAAAGCTGCTTATTGATTTGTGCCCACACTGAAAGCCATGCAGGGATGTAAATGAAAATGTGTCAAGAGTCAATATTGATTTTTTTTTCAGTTTCTTCTCTTTTTTTTTTTTTTTTAAATAAGGCCACTCCCCCAACCCCCAGCCCACCCCCTGGGAAATACTGTTAGCTATACTGCTAGGCTTGTCAGTGAGTAAAGTAAGACCCTTTTGCACAAGACTACACATGTCCAGACATCAAATTTCCTTCTTTTACTGAGGAAGTATGGACACCATGCTGCGAGCAGCTATGTTGATGAAATTTCTTTTTTGAGAAAATAGCTAGGTGAAGAAAAATAAATGGCAAAGAAAAGAAATCAGATGTTAGAGAAGACAAATTTGCCAGGCTGAGCTTGCAGTCTAATACTTGCAGAGCAAACCCAATTTAAAAAAAAAAAAAAATCTTTGCTTGCAATAAAAGTGTGTAGCAATATAAATTACACTCAACAAGAGCCAAGGACAAGAAAAGGGCAGAAAGGGAATCCTGCTGTCCCTAGGGAGGTGTGCACTCAGCTGGAGTAGACCTGACAAGAATTTCCCTTTGGAAAGTTGGAGGCTGCAGCAAGAGGCCCTACAAAATCCTCTCTGTTGGGTGAAGGCTAGCAGAAGAGAAAGGAGTGATCTCAGAGGGGTAATGCAAATATACGATTTGTTTAGTTTGCATCATCCTCAACTAGGGATATACAAAGCATTTTTTTTTCTTTTTTTTTCCCTGAAGAATCAAATGCAGACTGCAATTATCACTGCTCTCAAAATCAATGTTATAACTATTTCTATTGGATTAAAAACTGCTACAAGGCTCTTTTGACCAAAATTTCTACCTTGCTACCTCTTAGCAAGCAATATTCTTCCAGGTCTTTGACAAAGACTCCTGCTCCATAACCAAAATAAGCTCTTATCGATCTGTGCCATCACAATTGTCAACTAGTTGTTTATACCTTGCTTAGAGGTGACAACAGGATGTGACAGACGGTCTACTGAAGCTCAGATCTTCTCAGAATTAATGAAGGACAACGAGGAAGGGTTGTATTTAGTGTGGATGCAACCTTGTGAGAGATACTTTTTACTTTATTGGCATTTCTTCAATGCTTTAGATACTTCTAGAGCTTCTAGCTTGCCCTCCTGGACTCCCTGCAGGCCATGCCTCCACTGGGTGCAGCTGCAGAAGAAACAGTGCTCCATCTACAGTGGTGGCTTCCTTCTGTTCATTCGTCCCTCTCTACCAGACTCTTCATGAAAGAAAAACACATTTCTCCTGGCTCTTTGTCTGCCACTAAGAAATCCTCACCTCAGCTGTGGTTTCCCCAGGATGACAAAAGAACTATTTCTAACCAAAAATAAATAAATGGAGAAATGATGTTCTAAATTGTACAGGGAACCAGAGCGAGTACCACAGCAGTAACCTGGTAGTCTTCCAGCCACTAGTGGAAAAATGTGTCCCCAGACAAGGAAGATTCTGTGGCAAATCAAAAGTGTAGCCCCAAACATATTTAAGTCTGTGGAAATACTCCTATCGATTTCATGTTGATGTGGTTCAGGTTCCAGATGATTAAAAAAAAAATCATTTTTATGACTCCAGCAAATTGAATTTGGCCTTCTATTAAAGTCTGCAACTGATTTATAGATGGATGCCTAGTTATATGGGCTGATAAAATGAATGCAGCTGAAAAAAAAATTGTGCACATGGCTCCCTTTTCATTTTTCATCACTTCGTACAGCTTTTTGACCCTTTTATTTTCATTTATTTTTATTTTACTTTTTTGTTGCCAAACAAAATGAGAATCATAATTGCGGGGGGGGGGGGGGGGGGGNCTTTGTTTTGTTTCATTTTTAAGAGAAGAAACAGGAGGGTAACATCTTTGTGTACAAACTTGAAGTAATTTATCACAAATCAGGAAAGGATGGTGATGCTCAGATTTTTTTTGCATTCTGATTTGTCAGGCAGGTTGCTTTCAATCTTGTATTATAACCATTCAGACTCGCTATTATTAAAATTCAGGCAGAGGGATATGGAAAAAGATATAAAATTATTCCACTGCTAAGTTCTGTTCAAAATTTGCAGAGATAATCACTCGGTGGAATTCTACAATAAAAGAAATTAACAGGAAGTATGAAAGGCAAAACACTTATGAATTGGATGCATTTTATAAATCTATTTTAAAAATGTATGAATGGGAACATTCTGACATTATCTACTTTCCAAACATTTTACTTGTCTCATAATAATGTTCTTTGCATAAATGATTTTGTTTTGTCAACACCACAGTTTCCAGTGCTGCCTCACACTTCTTTTTTCTAAGAACAATAACTGAAAATAATGTGGATGGTTTCATCCAACTTTGGAAACACCTCTTTCTTCTATACATCTTAAAAATTAAATAGGAGAAGGTTATACCTACCTAAATTCAGGCAGAAGACATGTACTGACATGTAGAGGATTTAACTCTCATCTCCTGGAGTCCTCAACCCCTGGTGCAGTGCTCCACCTTGGAACTGCACAGGAAGGCACCTAGATGAACCAGGAATTAAATGAAGGGGAAAGAAGCATCTACCTCTGGCTAGAGAGACATTTTTCTCTTGATATTCTTGGCTGCAAACTCTGCCCTGCTGTTAGATGCCAAAGCCTTCCTTCTATATTTGATGAACCAGACACAATGATATTTCACGTATTTCCATATTTCATCCATTCACCTAGTGTGAATAGAGACTTGTGATTAATTATTTGTTCTGGAGCATGGACTTGAATCTTGATAAATACTTAATCTTGTAACTCTTAACTCCAACCTTAGGCATGTTCTGAGTGTACTTCTGTGATCCAGCATGGCTAGAAAAATGGGTACACGTTTGCTTTGTTTGAGAATTCAGCTTCAGGGACTTGGGATCTTTGGCTTGTGCTAGGACTCTTACCTGGGAAACCAGTGCCATCACTTTTCTTTAAGCCTGCCCATAAAGGGATGCTGGCATAGTTTTACCATCTCTTCCACCCTGTGAGAAGAAGAACCAATAAGCAGCATAAAAGTAATACAGCTGTAACTGAGTCCTGAGCTTTCTGAGATGCTGTTTGAATTTTGGGGTTACCCAGTGAGGCAGTGACCTGACAAAATGATGCTCTAGTGAACACCCAGTACCAGAAACTGCCCCAGTGCAGCAGACCGGGGAAGACTTCTTTCTCTGGAAGTCCTTCTGATGCACCTAACCAGTCACCTGGAACATGAGGGCTCACACGTGTCAACAGGCTGGGGGGAAAGAGCCAGCTATGTGTTTATATCAGAGCAGTCATTGGTTTAAATAACAAGTACTCTTTGAAGCAAAGAACAAAAACCAGGTGTTCCCTTTCCCTGCTGAGTATCCTAATTGCTGCCGTGTGCTCATGCTCTGTCCTGCTCTCTGGCCCAAGGAATTCTTAATTATTTAATGTAAAATAAGACTGTTTTGTCAGGAGCAGTACAGTGCTCTGTCCCTCTCTCTGTCTCTGTACATTTGCATATGCATGTGCATACATAAAGACACCAGCCCATAGATGGAGAGGTTGTAATTCTCTTGGGAGGTGGGATAGGTGAGTTTGAATCCTCTTACGCTGGAGGGTAAGAGAGGATTTTTTTTTTTTTCATAGTCATACTACAAGAGAGTTTCAATGGGGGCCTTGAAGGAGGATGGTAGAGTGACCTTGGGAACATTGAATGCCTGGCAGTATTTGGTTGAATAATAAATTGTTGAAGGGGAAAGAGGATGATAAGTAGGGAGAAAGAGGCAAATCAAGTTATCCCAAAACTTTATTGGTGAAAATAATAATTTAAATGATCCAATGTGGGTGCTTTATTAGATGCACACTTTGATGTGTAAGTCACTTATCTTTTTTACAGATGTAGTGCTTTGAAGTCAGTATAATGCTACATCCCATTTCTTAGCGCAGGACATAGAGAGTAGACATGATAATAGCTTATCTGTTTTTATTCTAAAATGAATCTATTTGAAATATCTTCAAGATGGAAAAAGGAAACAATAATATGGATGAAATAGCAGGTGAGATAACTGTCCAAGAGATGCACTTTCTCTGAGAAATCTTTATAAAAAACAACATTAACAGTCATGCTGTTTAATGCTTTATTTGCTGGTTCAGGTGTTTATTCAGGAGTGAATTCAGTGTATAAAATAAGAGGTTTTACCTGAATTTCAGGGGGAAAAATATTACTCATTTTTATCTCCTCTCACCTAACTCTTTAACCCTCTTTTAATGCTTGCCTTGTTTTAAGCACATGCTCCTGTGCTATTGAATCCAACACAGCATCTTTCAGTCTCTCACTCCTGGAATAGTGTACACCCCATTGCTTTGGAGCTGTGACTGAGTGGCGAGAGGGAAAGCAGAGATCTGTGTTTTGTGTAGAAGAAAAAGAGGCAGACAGGGGAAGGAAATACTGTGTGAATAGGAAAAAAAGATTATGCATTCAAAAGCCTTTCACAAATCCAGCCCACCTCCCTTCACCCCTCTACCCACTCCGTGAAATTATTGTGGCTTTGATCCCATCTTTTACCCTCTCCCTTTGTTCAGCAACACAAGTATGTGACCCATGCCCTGAAAGGTATCAATTCCCATTTCCTTTCCTGCTCAGCTTGGATCATGAAGAGGAACTGTTTGAAAATAAATGCTTATGAAATCATTTTTTACTCTGAGCTCAGTACTTCTTGTGAACATTCATGCCAAAAAAATCTAATGTGCCTGATTACCAAGAAACACCAACAAATACAAATAGACTGGGAACACAGTTAAAATTTGATTTCTAATTTGCTGTAGTGGTTAGAAGCATATTTTAACTCAATTTCCCATGCTCTCCATGATTACTGTAGGTTTGTCAATGAGAAAAACTCTTTCCAGTGAAATATCTGGATTCTTGCCCTTAAAACAGTATTGTTTATGCCTTCTAATCAAGGATATTGTTTACAGGGCAGATAAATGTTAAGTCTTCTTTCCATTATTGACTATATGATTTACTTCCTTTTGTAACTGCATTTAGATGTGCTAAAACCTCTCTTGACTGTTTATCATCTTCTCAGTGCCTTGTTGCAGTGCATTAATGTAGCATCAGTAGCCATATCAAAACAGCCAGGTACAGAGCAGAATCCAAGCCACTGGTCACCTGCAATCAATGGCTGTGGCACTCTTTATATTGTTCGTTTTCTGCTCTGTAGTAGAGCATGGAAAGACGCTCAGGGAATAGCGTATTATCGGACTTGGGCATAAAGACTTCATCAACCTAATGGAACAATTAACTCAACCATTCTGCTGCTCTTGATCTGCAGAATTTTGCTTCAAGATTAGAGTGATAAGGTGAAGATTAACACCTCTGGGTCAGTGGGGCTGATGAGACATGATTTATTAATCCTCAAAGAAAACCTTAATTGGACACTGGAGCACTCTTTCCTTCATTGTTAAACACTGCCAATTCCCTGGATAATTAGGGTAGACGGTGAGTGTGATACAGGCTTATTGTAATTAGATGCACCAAAACTAAGGTAATGATTTTTTTCCCCTGGTGTTATTTTCTCCATATAAATCAGTGCTGATGTTTGCAGTCAACTGAAAAACATCCCCTACATGTGGCCACTGAAGACCCAAATATAACTTACAGAAGGGAGCAGAAGAACAGGATTCATAAGAAAGAATCCTTTGATTTAAAGGAACTGTCTTAAATCCTGGCCTTCAGAGCACAGAGGATTTACTCTGCAAGCACGTTAATGAGCAGGTTGATTTATTCTTATTTTTTTTAGCTATCATTACTCATTCTTTCATCAAGTTCTTTCCATTAAGAGGCAGTGATTTATGGGAAGAAGCACTCCTCTAAGGAGTTTGGTAGGTTTTGAAACCAAATTTTGGAAATACTTTCTTTTTCAAAGAAACGTCCTTGTGCAGGCAGTCTAATAAACGACTTCATTATAATGCAGCATGCAGCTGAAGATGGGAGAAGAGACTGTAGGCATACAATTCTAGCTACTGTACCCCAGGCTGAAGAAACAGAGCTGCATGACTTGAGGATTCATTAAGACGCTTGGTATAGCGCAGAGCTGATGAAATAAGTTACCATTCTCATTAGGGGGCTGGAGCAATCACTTGGAAAAAGACTCCTTTGCTACGTTTGTTTACTGTGTCACAGGAAGCATGTCCTCAGTCAACTGGGATAATCATTGTCAGCTTTTTACATAGTTACAAAGCAAACTAATAAGCCAGATTGTCGAATTATGTCAATCATGTCTAAACATCAACAAGCAAATTGCTGTATGCAGATGGGAAATTTGTAAAAAGCCTAGATACTCAGTACAGTGTGAACTGTGCAGACTGAGATAGTTATTTAAAACTACCATCCAGGGGCATGTGGCTTTCCACCATGCGGCTCTGAAGTCAGATTGCTGTCTCTATTAAATTGGCTGGTGAGACTTTTGACATTCAGGGCACTGACTGAGGAGAACTTTTATCATTAAGCATTACATCCTGCTTCCCCTACCCCATCACTTTACCCACCATATTATCACACTGGTATATTAGTTGTCTTCTTGTTGCCTCCACTGTGGTCCTCAGGTTTTATTGCAGCTTCACACCTAGACTGGTTTCCCAAGGCTCTAGCCAAAGGAGAGATGAGAATCAAGAAGTGCTCTCAGAATATTTCCTGTTAAAGACAGAAGAAATCATATATTCCTACCCAGTCCTGTTGGGGATTGTAGTCAACTTTTAACTGAGTGTTCCTGATGTCAGCTTTCTGAGTGACAAATCCTTTTGGCACTTGTCATCTTTGCACCAGACACCACCCTAGGGGGGGGAAGGACCTGTTAGTGGCTGGTAGTCGCTGAGTGCTTGTGTGATTTCACCTCTGCCCAGGCTGATACATAAGGGACAAAAGAATAAAGAGTTTAAAAAATGTTATAAAGCTTTCAGAATACTTAATTAGATTGAAGTGAAGAATGCACAAGAAGGAAAGATAAAAAGTAAGACATTAATCTGTGGAAAGAACAAAAGATCTATTAAATTAATCAATAGGTCTTTTACAGTGGCAAATATAATTTAGTTAAGGCAAACATAGTGCAAGAAGAATATAATGAGTTTTATACCTCTTTTACAAGCAAGGATTGAGACGAGCAGTTATTGACTGATAGGTATATTCTTCAGAGAGGATAAGAGTCCTCTGGAGGGTGGGCTTGGAGCTCTGCTATAGTGACAGTCCTGCTAAAATTCTGTCCTGTAGGAGTGCAGCCTTGGACTCACAACAGAAAGATGTCACCTCATCAGGAAGGCTGGAACATAACACACACCAAAGCCAGTTTCTGTCTTTCCTCATATTTTGAAGGAAATAGCAAGGAAGAGATATATATTCACTCCCCATTGACTTTAACTGCCCTTCAAGAACATAAGGAAATAATAGGAGAAAAAAATAATTTATACTGTAAACAGGGACAGCAGTCCAGGGCCCCACGTCATAGGATGACCTCTCTGCTATTGTAGGTACCAGTGTAAGTCACTCTTTCCATTAGCTAAGTCCCAAAGATTTGATGTTGGTTCTGCCCAAGATGTAAGTTAGATTGTTCAGATACAATGAAAATTATGTATATATATATATATATATTAGTGTGAAGAACATAGTATGTCTTTATCCAGTTTTTAGATTCTGATACTGAAACCCCATCATTTTCATGGTCATTCTTTAATGAATGATTGGCTTAATATTGATTTGTTTTTCCAGGGATTCACTGACAGAGCTACAGATTTTCCTGCATCACCGTTAACTGTCCTGTCGTATTGATTTCCACTGATCCATGATCATTCTTATTTGGGATTCCTTCATTCATCCTGCATAGTACAGAGTGCTTGCTCCATACTGTGTTTTTTCTTTACTAACATCCCCTTGAAATGCAGTCACGAGCTACCAAGAGCCCAGGAATTTGGAGACTCAGTCTTTTACAATAGCTCTTCCCTATAGCATCAAAAGACTTAACAAGACTTAACAAAAGACTTAACTCCAACATTATTAGTTATATTATTAAAAATTCCAGGAGTTTTAAGTGCCACAGTCTGAAACAGGGTGCAGTGCAGACTGTCCCTCCTTCTAATGCTGAATGTTCATGGCCAAATGGAGGCAACTGCTATTCAACAACAGTTTCCTGAAATTTGGACAAGAAGAAAGCTAGCAGCACTAAATTAAACTATTAGTGCAATACACAGAAGGGGTAGGGGTGAACAAATTTAACAACTGTATCATTCCCCATCCGACTGGAGTGCTGATGTTATTAATTTAAAGCTGAACCAGCCATCTGGGCCCTTTAGCATCCATATATGTTATGTTAGAGTCAGATCCTCAGAAAGGAGGAACCAGGGAAAACTTAATCTGCCATTCTGAAGAAAGGCGATGATATTTCCTTTTCTCAGTATGCAGCAGCCTTTGCAGAGCAGGAATTTAGGAGACCCATGGGGTCTGTATGTGCTAGCAGGCACAAAGGCTCGTTTTAACTTCATCTGGCCCTTTGGGAGAGAGTAAACACACAGAGCATCTTTCTTTCTGCACAACTTCATAATAAACTTCCAGAGGAGCACAAGCTTGACAGACTTTGCTGTACCATTCTAATTAAAATAGATCTTCCTTTAAAAAATCGATTACATTAAAAAAAAAAAAAAAACACCAAAAAAAACCACAGTTCTGTTTCATTTTCAATCTCACTAGAAAGACAGGTATCACTAAGCTATTCTGTCTTNTTTTGGAAAAAAAAAAAAAAAAAAAAAAGATACACAACTTGATTGACTTTAAAATGCAATCAATTAGAAATCACACTTGACTTTTTTGATTGGGACTTAATTTGATTTGGAATAGTTTTGTGTCCTTGCTGACTATTAATTAGCAATAATAATAGTATTGTTCTTCTACAGGAATTTCAAACACATCTGCCTTCCTATCAGGCAGATGGTTGGTACAGCTCAATGCACTGCCAGTCACAGCAAAGGTCTCAGCTCGATTACTTTTGTTAGCTGGCAGGGGAAGGCTCTGGTGCAAAAATGGTAACCATGAGCAGAGAAAGAAGTTTTCAGTGGAATGAGTGCATGTTTTCCAAGCTGCAACATGAGAGACAGCTGCAGGCAGGAGGGGCTGTCCCATTATCACAGTATTGCAGCCATCAAGGCTTGGGATGCTGTAGGGAAATGTATAGGAATGGCATCAAGGTAGCAGCGAGAGCTTGCTCTAGAATCTCAAGTATTAAATTGGTGTCAAACAATCTGATCCATAATTTTATCCAAAGCATTAAGTGCCCCTCTGAATAGACCTTCCTTGGCCAAAAGCAAACTCAATTGCATTATCTTCTGTTTGTTTAAGGGATAAGCCTAGCAGCTGCTGCTGTTGTGTAACATTTATATCCACACAGAGGCTGCAATAACAAGGGAAGCTCCATGTGCTGGGGCTGGCTCCTGCAGCAACCTCAGAAGTAGCACGATGCACAGTGCTGTGCAGAACAGTCTCTCTCAGATAGGAGACAATTGGGTGGCTGCCTTTATTTTCTTTTTCTTTTTACCTTTACACAGCAGACTAGATACTAGATACTAGTCTGCAGAAGTGCTTCCCATTAATATTCAGCTGACAGACTTTATTTCAAAGCAAGTGTTTGTTATTTTCATAGATAGAAAGAAGCTGTTAGTGTTCTAAGAGATAAAAGAGATTTCTTTTTTCTTTCTTGCCTGGTGCATCAAAGGGTACAAACATGTTCATAGTTCTATGACTGGTTTCTCCAGTGTATGCTGATAGAGCTGTGAGGGTTTAGGATAAGGAGTGTGAATGTTTGTGGAGTGTTGGTTTCTTTTTAATCATCCCTGTTCTTCACACAGCAGTGTGAACAAAGCCTGAAGCTAGGCTGCCTGGGAGGGTGGGCAAGTTGGGCAGGAACCCAACTGCTGCTCCCTGGCAGAGGCTTCCCACCAACAGGCAGCTGGGGAGGAGAGAGCAGGGGGAGCAGTGGCCTCACAGCAGGGAAACACTATTTGCCTAGGAGTTGTATATTTGCATAAAATTTTACTCCTGAAATCCCAGCAGACACAGCTCTCAGACATGGAATGGTTCCTCTGACATGGAGTAGTTAGAGAAACCTACTATTGATGAGGCATTTCTTCTGTGAGTAGCTTTATCTGGCAAGGGCTCTGAACCAGCACCTTTCAGAAGCAAAAAATATAACTACAAATGCCAAGGGGAAGGAAAGAATAAATGTTAAGTATAAATGTAACAACAACCCTTTGCAATAGAAAGCAAGGTTCTCTGCATATATAAAACTTCAAATCCACGGTACCTTTGTACCTACTGTATGTTTATGTTTTACAAAATGGAAGTTAGAATCTTCCTTTGCTGACCTAACACAACATAAAGACATCTCTGCAACTGCATAGTCCATTAGATAACTGTTAAAGAGATGACCAATAATAAGACCAATAACTTGGAGTGAAGAGGTGCCCTATCTCATACCACACTCTCCAGAGTCTGATACTGTTGATAACAACAATGTGGCCACTGCCATCATCCCACCTTCTTGGATTCTTATTTGTGATCAGTGGTACCCAGTCCCACAGACTAGATACATTAAATTTGATTGCACACAATTAATACACTTACAAAAGTAAAAGTGCCTGCTATTGTCAAGAATGAGAGTTGTTCAAAGTAGTACAGGACATTGATTTACAAGAAAACAAATATTTCTAATGAAAAATAAGGTGTGTAGTTAGCAACAAGAATTTTCATGGAGTTCTGAGAGAAGCATCTTCAAAGACCAAAGGATTAAGTGAACCTGTAGATAAAACTCTCCTACTTGAAAGAAACTGGTGAATTAATCCACATCTGGTACTAGTAAAATCACCTTAGGTAATACTATATTGCTTCCTTCTTCTAAACTGTGATCTTGCATTTGAGAAAATGGGGCCTATTGCAGAGATTCCAGGAGGTGAGTGCTTCAGCTGCGAGGCTGTCAGCACCGGGGAAGGAGCACAGCACTGCCATCCATCCCCTGTCCTGACAGGGCCCTTGCGTGGGGAGGTACCGCTGCTCAGCAGCCCCTTCTCACTCTCACAGCAGGCTGTTCAGCACGGTCACCTCCTCACAGACCTGGATTTGTAAGCAGGTATCTCCAGGTCTCCTGTGCATGAGGGGAACCACAGCCAGAAGCCACTCTCCCACCACACCCACCAGAGCTTCTCATTTTCCCCCTCTTTCACAAGAGATCTTCAGGCAGAGGAGCTCTAGGGGCAGGAAATGGATAGGCCACATTGGTGATTTCCAGCAGAGAGAAATTATCTGGGGCCAGTGTAACTGAGTCCATTTTTGCATCACACACTGAGGATAAAGTCTTCCTCCAGGCTAAACTGTGATCCAGCTCCAGTCCATCAGCACATTGTTTTAGATGTAAAGCTACCCATATACATGTAGCTTTAACATGTATGGTTTCCATATACATGGAAATCTACCTGGTAGCCTGCTACCTCATAACTGCATTAACAGAGCAGGGTGAAGGATGGCAGGACGGGATGTGAGCATGTTATGAGTGTAAAACAAGAGGAAGTCAATCAGCATAAACATTTGCTTAAGAACATACTGTACATTCTGGTGGGGAAAAAGACTAGTGTCTCCTTCACTCTCTTTAAAGTGAAGTAATTGAGAAGCTCCTCCATTCAGATACTATTGCAACTGGGAGGCTAAGAGATGAACTACTTCAAAAATTAACTTCCAGGAGACAGACTTAAAGTATATAAAAGAGAATCCTTCTCTGAACTTAACCAGCATAGCACATAATTCACTAAGGATTTAATGGTGAATTTATGATGTGGAAAAATTTATTTCCTATCCCATCTTCTCATTAAAAAAAGAGAGAGAGAAAGGAATATAGAAATATTTCCCACATAAACTTCACCTACATCTTCTGGTGAAATGGCAGAATGAAAAGAGTAATTAGGGTTCAAGGTCAAAATGGAATTCTTTTTGCATCCCAGTCCTTCACACATCATTCTGCTAAATGAGAGAGCTGAAGAGAGGAAGAATTAACTGATTTCTTTTAAGTTTAGTAATTGCAAATGCAAAATGAATATAATTCTGCAGACATGGTGCCAGAGGACAACGCAAGCTAACGAAATAATGGTAGCCCTGATAAATAATTTATGCACCATATCAAAAGCTGAATGAGATAAAGAAATGGAGAATCCATTTGAAAATTTAGAAATTGCTCAAAGCTCTTCTTCCAGTGACTCCCAAGAGGCTGAACACGGAGCATTAATAAACTCTTTGACCGTGTATAATTCATAAACTTTCCCTCATTTTTTTGATTTTCAGTGCTTACAGTTTATAGTTAACAAAGGAACAAAGGATGGAAAAACCCTGGTAGCAGTTGAGAGGAGGATACAAGCCAGCTGATTCCTCCACTTAGTCTATTCATAAAGGGCATCTGTTTCCATCCCAAACTGCACATATATCCAACATTAAACTTAGCATATTGAAAACAGAAAAATAAAAAAATGCTCACATCCTCATGCCTAGCTTATATTTGCATTTTTATGCCAGCTATTACAAAGTGAGATTAAAACACAACAGAAGCCATTTTGAAATTATTTTTATTAATCGTACTCAGCTGCAGCTCCTGGTTAATGTTCAGACAGGATTTGTTATGGATCCATTCAATGGCCATAGAGCAAACTCTGTGCAAACCAGTGGATTCTGTCTGAAGGCAGTGGAACTTTTCTGAATGCATTACACATCAAGAAACTTCCCCCTCACACAGCCACATTAGAAAGATATTACTAAATTACACAAATCTAGAAATTACTTTCAAATAAGATTTGCCTTGAAATGATTTCAGCTGTCACAGTAACAAGCCTGTGAAGTCATATTTTGAAAAGACAGGGTGTCAAGGGTGTATTTTTAACTCTTTGCATGTCAACAGTTTGTTGCATGATTTCATGCACAGCACGATTCAGTTGCACAACCAGGCTTTTAAAATCTGTTGTGAATCCCAGCAGCTTGATGATTTGCCCTTTAAGAATGCACACTGAAAGAGTTTAAGCTGTTAGGGTTTTTTCTCCGAGATAATCTTGGAGTTTTAATTTTTGTTTTTGCAGTCTGTCTGGAAATAAGGGGCAGTGCCCTGTGTCTTTCTGAGGGAAATACTCTGCTTCCTACTTTGTGTACACACGCAGGGTGCAGCACACTTCTCAACCGTGTGACATATTTCAAGCTGCTGAAGGGCTGTGATGGCACCTGCAGCCTTTGCTACCACATGTCAGAAGCAGACGGTCTGACTTCTGCAGTAACTGCAGTCACCAGCAGACTACTACATGAGGAATTTCCAAACAGCATCCCACAGTCACCAAAGACAGAGAAACCACCCAGCACTGTCAGGGCACCTTTGTTGATTTATTGGCCTCGGTGTGTAGATGGGAAAGGTGATTGCTATCAGCAAGCTACAGAAGCAGTTACAGGGCAGCTGCACTTCAGTGATGCGCTGCGCTAGAGCACAGCCTGTCATCAGGCTGAGGAACAAAATCCATTCCTCAGATCCTCCATGGCTGCCCTGCCTGGGTCTGAGAGCCTGTTGAGTGTTATTCGAATATTGTTTACTTCATTAATTTCCTCCTACCATCAATGGATGAATAAATTATTCATAAATAAATTTATAAATTATTCTACCAGCTCTATTGATGATTGAATAATATTGACCAAATAAATTATTCACTCTTTCTTTCCCCCACCAATTGACAAATAAATTATTTGTGACTATCTTTTTCTCCATTATTAGATCAACTCGACCATCTGTTGAGACTTTTATAAGATGTCAGTCTCACAGTCTGCACAAGTTGTAAGTAAGACCCTGTAGAGCCTATATTTTCATAGGGATTATATTTTCATAGGGATTATTGTTACTAAACAGAATTAGTTTAACTTTATTGTATACATATAGTGCAGTTGCTTTGACTATGAGGTTCTTTTGAATATAAGGTGACATGTGGAGGTGTTTTTGTACATTTCAAAGCCAATTAAACAAAACATTGAGATATTTTGTGGTTAATTCTCAGCCAACCAATATATTTGAAATTGTGCAAATTATTTTACAGCTTTCTGTGCAAAATAGTCAGTGCTGAGGCTACAACCAGCCCATGATCCCAACAGGCATTAGGATGTAGGTTCTGTAAATGAATGTCAGGGGCAAACATTGCCAAACCAGACAGATATCTTGAATAATGGCCACTACAAACGTGAACTGCATAGGCCAGAGGTTATTTCAAGTTCCTGGATAAATCACCAGGGCTTTACATCTAGCCAAATCCATTGATTCTCTCTCTTCTTTCACTGATTCATGACTAACTTACGTGGCACGCAAGTGATGGCCCTTCACTGTGGCATCGTTTCTAACATATTTCACCAACCAAGCAAAATTTGTCTACAACCAAAAATATGTATAGTCCATGTGGTGTCTATCATTATGATGGGTCAGGAAAAAATAAAGTTAAAATTAATAAATGAATACATCTCTAGGAAAGTGATGCTAAGTCATAAGCACCCATAGAGAAAGGATTAGATTCTCTCTGTTCCATGGAGTTAAACTTAATCTAGCAAGCCAATCAAGCCACATTAGGGTGAAATCAGGATAAGAGAAGCATTAACAGTACACCCAAAATATCCAAGTTGCTCTAAAAGAGACAGAGAGAGAAGGCGTCTCCTTCCAGCAGAGGAGCAGCCTCTCTATAATTTTTTAGGTGGGACTGCTGGTGAGGATCAGAAGCACACAACTCTGCTGGCATCTTTCTTGCCTCAGAATCCCACCAGTAAAGGATGTACAAAGAGGTTTTGGTTGACTCTTTCTTTCTTTCTTTCTTTCTCTCTTTCTTTCTTTCTTTCTTTCTCTCTTTCTTTCTTTCTTTCTTTCTCTCTTTCTTTCTTTCTTTCTTTCTCTCTTTCTTTCTTTCTTTCTTTCTTACTTTCTTTCTTTCTTTTTTTCCTTTTTTTCTTTCTTTCTTTCTTTTTCTTTCTTTCTTTCTTTAACTTAAAACCATGAAACAGGCATATTTGCCAAGCTGGATACATGTAAGAGAGTGAACACAGCTCCAAGACAGCAGTTAATTCTGCAGCTCATGCTGCCCAGTGGGAGGAAGATGAATGGGCTGTGTAAGAGAAGCAGGACTGCTTAGCAAGCAGAGAGCTCATTTATAGGGAACTCTCTGGCATCGTGCAGCTCTGTAACACCTGGTTGCTGCAGACATGAGCCATCTCTCCTTTTTTCCCCTTTTTTTCCTCCCAGATGGGGGCTGTAAGCTGTCACTCAGGCCAATGTAGCAGTGTATTATTGGCCTTTAAAACACATGCACAGCAGAAAATCACAGCTCTTTCATTTTCAGAGAAAACTGTTAATAGGCCTCCCTTTCTCATGGAGGTGTTGTAACAAGTCCCTGGTTAAACTGACATTGATATTTTCACTTAGATTTCCTCATTAAAATAGGCAGCACTACTTAGCGAAGTGTTATGGCCAGGACTTACAAGGGAAGAAGCATCTAGACTTTTCATTTTCAAAATTAACTGAGTGGCCTTTGGGGTCAAGTCTTTAAACTCCCGTTCTCCCTGTTCCCCCAGTAGAAATCCCTTGGAATACCAAGACATAGAAATATGCAGAAAGACATGGACAGAAAGGGGAAAGGCAGATAAAGGATGCCTAGATAGATGTGGTGTGGTCAGAGAGACAGGCTGTAAGAATGCTCTTGGCAGCACTGTTCAGAATGGGTGTGAATGGAGCAAAGTTATATTTGTCAAGGCCAGAGAAAACACCGCTGCAGTACTTAAGATAAAATGGTGATAGGAACCCATGGGAAAATTTTAGATGTATAGATATGTAATAGGCTATGCCTCTGATACATTTATAATATTTAGCCTCCATACGAGGTTCTGCAGAGTAGTCTGGGCTGAAGATGGCTCAGATTAAAGGTCTGAGTAAAAGACAGAGATGCTACTGATCCAGAATGGGTGTAGGTTCTCTATACTAGTTAGCATGGGCATCACATTCTGTTGTCCTATGATATTTTGCAGTATCATCTCACTACACCTGGCATTTACATGACTTGTAGGAAAAAAGGACTTTTCTCACTGCTGCTTGCTCCAGTTTAGCAGCCAGAGCAAGACACAGATGTGCAGCCAGTAGCTATTACTGCATCACGCACATAGCATGGGCATCAGCAGTGCTGTAGCTAGGCCAGTGTATCTATCCATTGAAAGCAAGGACTGAGATTAGGCTGGAAAGAAATGTTCAGACTCACCCAAATATGGTGGCGTTTTTTTTTTTTTTTTCTTATAACATGCCCTTATATGCATATATGTGTGTGCATTGTCTCATACATTGGAATTTTTTTCTCACTGGGGAGTAAAAGCCATGAGGAAAATCTACCTATGTGTCTTTTACTGTAAATGCAGTGTACTAACAAAATATATTTGCAGTTTGGATAACTTTTTGCTGTTAGATTCCCCATCAATGCTTTTCAGTCCTAGTAGTGTTTTACATGTAACTTAATTTTGTTGCTTTTTTAAAGGAAAAATCACAGAAAATAGAGCTTTAAAGAGCTGCAGGCGGCCATCTATATTTTGCTACCATAATAGCTAAGAGGAGAATTAACTTAAATTGTCTACTGAGTTACAATTAATTAGGGAACCTTCAAACAGTCTTTCTTATGTCCTATTTCAGGTATGAAATTATTTGGGAAAGGGCAACTTTTCCAGTGGAGAAAAAGAAATAAAAATAGAATGCAAGCATGACTCAAAATAGTGGAAAAGAACTTTTTAAAATTACAAGTATGTGAAGAAATGTAATTTTATTCCACCCTGAGTCATATTAAGCAATATCTTCCTGCCTTCTTCACATCCTGTTCAATGCAGAGAAACTGTTCATGACAAAGGTAGTACTCTAAATGAAGGATGGGAAAGAAAGCTCTGGATATTTACCTACTTATCATTCTATCTGAGGACTCATAATCTTCGTGTTTAAGTCTTTTCCAGAGAGAATTTAATATATATATATATATATTTACTGCTATTTTGACAGTGCTGTTGATCTACCTTTATGATTTCTTTCTTAACTTTCACAGTCATTACTCCTCTGTCTTCCATTTCACTTCATTTTGCTCCTCAAACCTATTTTTTCCTTTTTGATTGCTATTTTCATAGAAACATAGAATGGCTTGGGTTGGAAGGGACCTTAAAGACCCATCTGGTTCCAACCCCCCTGCCATGGGCAGGGACACCTCCCACTAGATCAGGTTGCCCAGGGCTCCATCCAACCTGACTTTGGACACCTCCAGGGATGGGGCATCCACAGCTTCTCTGGGCAACCTGTTCCAGTGCCTCACCACGCTC
>VXAA01001094.1:0-10630 GCA_013399115.1 Anseranas semipalmata
GAGGAGGGAGGGCGGTGGATTGAACTTTGTCATGTCGCAGATAAGTTTCCTCTGGCTTCTTCTCCCTGCGCTTCTCCCCCCGCCTCCCCTCCGCACGCACGCGTCTTTTTCGTATTCTTTTTTTTTTTTTTTGCTTTTTTTGAAAAAAAAACAAAACACAACAACTTCTCCTCGTTTCACCTCTCGGCTGCGATCCCCTGGCCCGCTCGGCATCCTCGCTGGGTCGCACGGGAGGAGCAGAGCGCTTCCCCTGGCTCAGCACATTTCCCTTCCCGGCCCCCCAGCGCCGCGCTGGGCCGGAGCTGATGCTCTGGTCCCGGCCGCCGAGCGGGCAGCATCCTGCCGAGGAGCCGCTGAAGTGATTTCTGAAGGGAAGCGGGGGGGGAAAAAACAAGCGAGTTTTAATCCCAGCTCCCTCTTTCGCCCGTCTTCTGGCCTAGATAAGATCGAGTGTGGTTACGTGCTTGAGAAAGTAGTTAACCGTCTAGTTCAGTGTGATTTGGGGGCAGCAGCCTCGGAGAGACGGTATACGCGGTTGGCGTTTCCTACTGTCCCAGCGCTGCGCCTTGGAAAGAAAAGAAAAAAATTCATGTGTTAGCGCCAGGAGCGGTTGCTAAATAACGCCGTCTTGTCACCCCTGCAGCGCCCGGCAGCCAGCTGTGAGGGTGGCTGGAGGTTTCGCATCGAGGTCTGTCGTTTTGACACGAGCACCGCGTTTTGTTAGCGCAGTTCCTGTTTTCCATAGGGTCAGCGTGCGTGAAAGGGATGCAGTGACTCGGGGTCAGGCCAGCCATATTTGTTTTAGGTTTTAATTTTCCCTTTGAAGACTTAAGGAGCGTATAGTCTTTTCGTGGTGTGCCTGCATAATGCCCATTAGCCTTAACAGGAGTTAGGTACATCCAGGGAAGAATAGGCCCTTTTGTTTGTTAGAAACCCAGAAACAGCATGAATCCATCATCCAATCAGCCCGAGTACCGGGGCTCTCCCTCACCTGCCGGCAGGGCCGCATCCAGCCTGCTCGCTTGCTGCAGGGCGGCTTTGCTCAGCCTGGTGCGGCCTCTCCTCCTGCCTCACCTTCCTCCTCCCGGCATCCCTCTCTGGAACGGGCTTTGCGTCGTGTCGTTGGAAAAACACCGTCCTGTAGGTACAGTCGAGGAAACTTTTCTGTTGCTCCTGTTTCGCAGGAAGCTGCTAGTTGTCAGACTGCCATTTGTCCGTCAGTGGTGGCTGGTTTTGTAGCCACTATTTCACGTTTCCTTTAATAACTAACGACCCTAAAAAATACACGTGTATATGTATTATTTATTATATATTTATACATATATTATGTATATATGTAACGTATATATACGTATTTTTTTGCCTCAGGGCAAAATACAACAGGGTGTTTGCTGGCTTTTATTTTTTCCCCTCACCCAGACGTGGCTGGGGTTTGAAGCTTTGTTTGCTTGCAGATTTCGGTGTAATGGAACATCTTATTCTGCCTCAGCTTATGCAGGTTGTGCACCCGTTCTTAACTCCTTACAGTGTTCACTGACCCTCTGACCAAATGTTTTTGATTTAGAGGGTTCAGGAGATGCTTGAAGTTTCAAAACTGGGAAAGCCGAATGTCTTAATTATCTGTGAGTAATATTTATAATCTCCTTTGGTACCAAAGGCAAGCGTAGTGTTTCCCAAGGCACACAGACACTGACTTCTGTAGTGCTTTTCTCAGTCCTTAAGGATGTTATCGCTTTGTCTACATTGAAGTCGCACCGCAATCATAACAATAACTCGACTTTAGCCAATGAAAGTTTCTTCTTAAGCAGAAATAGTTTGGATCGCTCTCAGTTGGATTTCTTATTTAAATAAAAACTCTTCATGTACTTACATTGTATAGATTAAAAACATATAGATAAATCCCTTTGGTTATATTCATTATCCCTTGTAAAAGTAGGTGGTGCTTAGAAGGTCATAGGATAAGTGTTGCTAAGCAGCTAAACAGAAGGATGCTAAAATTAACCTGAGTGTTTTTGTAAGGGATTCACTTTTTAAGTTGCAGTGGTTTTTTGATTGACTCAAAATACACATTTTTGATAGTAAGACGTCTGAAAAAAAAAATGACTTAGGCGTATGAATAAAGCTTTCCAGAGGAACTGCATTGGGCAGTCAAGTTGTCTCAGTACAGAAGTAATTCCAGCCTCCTCGAGTATGCCTAAATGCTACCAGGATCGGGCCCTCCGTTTGTGCCCTTTGCAAATGTCCTTCCAGAGTTATCTGTTGCTCGCTTCTCCAAGAGCATCTGATGTATGTTGGATAGCAGCCTGCAGGGACAGTCTTGGAAAAAAAAAAAGAAACTGCAAAGGTTCCCCGGGAACAGGCAGAAAACAAGTAAATCCTGTTAGTCTTAAGTCTACGCGTGTGCAGAAAAAGCCCCTTTTAACTTTTTGATGGATGATGCCTAAGTCTGGAAATCTGTGTTTTAGGTGTAACACTCCTGCGACGTGTGAAATCATGTCTGCTGCTCTCCGTGCAGTAAAGGCTGTTGTGAAGGGAGCGCGCTATCGGGCCACGTTAGTGGCAGTTTGAGACGGTGGCCCTGATGCTGTGGCAATTTCTTCCCTGGGAGGTAATTGTCTTCAGGGAGGATGGCCGTGCTGCTTTCGGTTCTCCTGGAGAACCTGTTGCTCCATGGCTTTCGCTTTTACCTCCTTTCTGAATTCAAGCAGAACGGTCGGCCACGGGATGACAGCTTTATAATACGCTTTTTCAAGAGTATTCTGCACCTTGGAAGGGGGCCAGGAACTATTTCGTGTCCTTTTGAGTACAGCTTCATCATGGATGTAGTGCGCAGGTACCCTGCAACCTTTTTGAGAAGTGTCTGGCACATGTGAAGGTTGGGGGTGAGAAGGAGTTGCTTTCTGAGATCATGCGATGCCGAACAGCCTTGTTTCTTATTTTGAGGTGCGAGATTTGACTTGCCGAGTTGTTGTTCAGAAGTTAAAGCACATTTTCTCTGGGGAGGCGCGAGATGAGTCCTTCCTGTGTGTGCTGGTTAGTTTTTTAATATCCTCTGTGAAACAGCAGCTATGGGAGCTGCTCCCCCCCCCCCCCCCCCCTAGAAGTATTTTTATAGGTGTTGATTTCAAAGGCAGGACTTGGGTATCTTTGGAAATGCCGCTCTCTGGTGATGCACTGAAAAGTTAGCTATCCGTGGGGAGCCGGGAAGGGCTTGAAAGTTGCGGAGCTTTGCCCGGTCAGGTTTGGTTATCAGCGTTTGATTACAAATGAAAATAGGTGAGGTTGGCTGAGGTGGGAAGTGCTGGCTCTGTTCTGGGGTACTCCTGAACAGGAATTTCAGGAGCTTTGACTCTTTGTTCTTCAGTGCGAGCAATCTGATGATGGCTCATCTTTGATGTCTGCCAGTCTTGAGGCTTTTCCCACCTGAAGTCATTCCCTCCGCTCCGCCCCGTTTGGTACCACAGCGTTTGAGGGCCAGGGGCTTGGAAGCGAGCGTGGGGCAGCAGCACCAGAGCATCTCATCCACCTTCCCTCCGCGATTTACTCAGAGCAGGGTGACAGAACTTACTTACAGCTCATGCTAATGTTTTATGATGAAATGTGAAAAGTGCAGATAATTGCCAGCTGGGGCACATGCTGTGGACTCCTGTTGGATGGCTCGTTTGGCTGGCGCTGCTCTCTCGCAAGGGTGGAGAAGGGTCAGAGCAAGAAGAAGGGCCTGGACAAAAGGGAGGAGAGTCAGTGGGATACTTGGCTCACAGCTGTGCCAGCGTTAAAACTGTTACAGATGCCTGCTGCAGGCAGAAATGAATTGCCTGATGCAACCACACAGCACCTGGACCCGTGTTTCCTTTAGAAATGACACAGGCGTGCTGGTGTATCCTGCTTTTTTTTTTTTATATAGTGGTATTTCAGCTTTCAGGTTGGCCAGCCTAGCAATCAATAAAGGTGGTTGCCTTTGAATAGGTGCTTTACACAAAAGAAGTAGTTGATGGGTGGAGACTGTTTATTCAGAGTGATTCAACTAAGTAATGCTAAGAGAATCTGAATACCTCTTTAGAGATGTAGAAGAAAGGCAGCTGCTTTAACAACAGGATTCACCTGCAGAGTCGCAGCCATCCACAGAGATGCTAGGGCAAGGGACAAGAAAAGCTGTCAAAATCCCCCAGGGGCGTTGTTAGGCTCCTGAACTGAAATAGGTATCGCAGGGACCATTAGAGAGGGAGGCCTTTAACGCCTTGATTGCCTCCCCGTCTCCTTTGCTGGTGTCCCTCTAGAAGCACCTGGAATGCAACCTTCACATTCCATTGCTTTCCTGCATCTGACCTTCCTCAGCAAAAAAACATTTTGCGTTTAATCTTATTTAATTATTTACTTATTTAATCTCATGCATTTAATCTTAGGGTCTTGAAAGACCCTTTTCCTTTCGAAGAAGACATCCCCTTGTCCTGGTGTCTGATGTTTCTTTGAAGATCCGTTTGCACAGGGGGCATTACTTTGTGCAGAAGTCTCAACAAGTGTTGGGAGAGCTGCTTTCACACCATGGCCAAGGGACTTAACAGTGTGATTACTGACAGCTTTGAAAAATGAAATTTTGACTTTTAAGTCACTTTGAGTAAAAAGTACGTTAAGCATCTTAGACGTTTTCTATGCTGGTATGCCTGGGTGACTTGCTAATTTGCCTCTGAAAACAAATGTGTTTTGTGGTTAATAATGGAAGTATCAGCCTCTGATGCATATAAGACTTCTCCAGTTGTCATCTCCTGGTGGAGATTTTAACACGTGCTTCCTCGATACAGCACAAACTTACTTGTAGGTGTTGTAGGAATGAGTGGCCTGCATCGTCCATCCTTTGAAAACTGAGGCCGATCGACCGCTGACAAACTTTTTAAAATTAATTTAGGTATATGCCTCCTCTCTAAAGCCAAGAGGAACAAAATGTTCACGTTGAAGCCTAGCTGGCCTTTGCTTTTATCGTATCTGATTAGCTGTTTTTTGCTGGAGCCCTTGTTAGTCCCGTTCCATACGGCAGGTGATGTCAGTGTTCAGATGTATCGGTGCCTGGGAGTGTTGCTCGGAGTGCTTGCATCACAGCAATAAATCCGCTCCTGTGCTGAGGCCGTGCTCCTTCACACTGCTAGTGCTGCAGCTCAGACGAGGGAGAACCGCTTTGGATTTTGCAGTAACAAGCAGCAATACTTCCTTGTGTTTCCTTTAGGGAGCAACATCACTTTTAATTTGGACCACTCGCAGCTTTGGGTAGGGGAGAGAGCCTGGTTTAAGTTGTCTTATTACACAAAGTGTGTTTTCTTCATCAAATTAAGTTCATTGTGTCTCGTTGCTCTTAGTGTTTTGAGCACAAGAGAAGCTGCCAGGACATGAATGCCCGCGGACTGTTCTTCATCCATGTGCACATTTTTTTTCTGCTGCTGATGCAGTTGCCTGTGTATTGAGGACAACAGGTGGCTGTGGTGTCTCGTGCATGTGCTTGCCGGCTTTGTCCCCTCCTTCTCCCCAAAAGCCTTAAGGTATCCTGAATTGGTGTGCGCTTCGGTAACTTGGAGCACAGCTCAGATATTCTGCGGTCTGTACGTGCTGGTCTTTTTGGGTAGAAGGGAGGAAAGCTGCAGCGGGAGACTCGCTTTTTAGGTGAGACGCTGAAGGTGCAGGAAGTGGAACTGCATGCTGTAGAAGAGAGCTGTGGAAGAGATGGAGCTGGGTTACTGAGGGCTTCCACGTATGAGGTTTGACTCTGCTTTCCAGGGGAGGAAGTGTGAGTGCAGTGACAAGTGCTTCTCAGTGGAGATACAACTTACGTCTTGCATTTAGTTGATTTGGAGGATATATTTCTTTTGGTCTCTTTCTCTAACAGCTGCAGGTATCGGTGGTTCTTCCTTATCAGATGGCCCAGCCAGGTGTCAGTTAGTACATCTTACCACGTTTCCAAGTAAGGTTCAAAACTGTGGTCTTTGGCAGCTTCTGGAACAAGTCTTGGATCAACTTCCAGCTTTCACAGCAGAGAGGTGGCTTTTCTGCTTGGGAAGATCTCTTAGCAGTGTTTGAACTGGCAGGAGCCCGACTGTTGTGTTGCGAAATGGTAAAAAGAGCTGTATCACCGTGCCCTTAATTCCCTGATGTAAACTTAGTTTGTTGTTGGAAACTGTGCTTCTCTTTAAATTGCGAGGATTTTCTCATTTTCGTATCAGCGTTACCTACACTTTGCAGGAGAAATCTTCTCGATCCTCTGTCTCCATTCCTCCTTTTTGGGAAACGTCAGTGTCTTTTTGCTGAGCGTGAAGCGACTTGGAGTGACTGCCACGTTCTGCCTAACCAGGGGGTGAATCCCTAGGGGTGGGTGAAGTGATCGATGCCTCAGGGTGGATGCCGGTTACCCCGGGAGGAAGCCGTGCAGATTGTAAACTCTGCAGGAAGGAACTGGTGGATGCCGTAAGCTCGCCAGCCCCGTTAACTGCACCTCAAGCCGTTCCCAGCCTCTACTTTCAAAGGTCTTGGAACTTGTAAGCTCTTTAAATCTAGTGACCGAGGATTTTCCATGGTTCCCTTTTCCCTTGAGAAAGAAAAAAAAAGACTGGAATAAGTGGTAAGGTTTCTCATCTTAAGTGCTCAATAGTCAGCAAATGAAAGTTAAGGTGTTCACAGCACTGCTAAGTGGGCCAAACCGAACACAGATTGTGTCTCATTATGGTTGCTTTTACGTGTTTAATAAATCAATAGATGTGTAAATAGTATGCAGAAGTGGAAAACAGGGCTTCATTCGAATCAACAGCAAATTTCTTTCAGGCTTCACTGGACTAAGATTTTGTGTGGGGTATGTACAGCTGAAAGCTCTTGAGCATTCATAGCATGAAAGACGCCAGGAAACTTTAAAAAACTGAAACACTAATGGTGCCTTTGTATTTTTCTGGTGCTTGAAATTCCTACAGGTGTAGTTATAAAGTCAGTGCATCTATTTTAGGAGCTTGTTCGATAAACAGCAAACTGAATTTGAGCTATAATAGCTTATTTGACTAAATTCTCTTCCATCCTGGGTTTGGACATCGCTGAAACAGCGTGGGCATTGCTGCATCCCTTTACTAAATCGTAGAGGCTACGCTTTAGCTTTTGTGAGCATATTCCCTCTGGTGAGTGGGAGGAGGACTCGTCCTTCCCAGGCCTGTCCTTCCCTGCAGGAAAAGGAGAATGTAGAGAATTCTCCCCAAGGATGGATCTGGGGCAGAGACGGCCCCTGCGTGTTTGGGGCCGGAGTTTTTATTTACACCCTTGCGTAACTCTCAGTCTCCATAGGAAAAGATGCGGGCCAGTAGATTTGGACCGCCGCAGACTTGCATGTGGCTCTGGTCTGCCCGACGGCCGACGTGTGCTGGTGGTGCACAGGGGATGTCCTGATGCCTGCCTGGGGTCGTCCATCGAGTCAAATGTGCAGAAGGATCTGCTGGTGCCTGACTTCTGACCTGGTGCATCGGCAGCCTCTGTCTTGCCGGCGCTGCCTCGATCGTTTGACTCGCAGTGAATGCCTCTGTTCGTGTGCTCGCTGTCTTTCTTTTCCAAATGATCACTGAAAAGTGTGCGGGCCAACAATAATTTACGTCGGACAAGAGGATGCCAACAGCACGTACAAACTGCACACTGTATTTACTGTCCCGGCGGGCGATTCAAACAGGGCTGCACAACTCAGTAGCACAGATGCGGGTTAAGAAAGTCCAGATTGCCGATTTAAAAATTCCCGCTATTTCTGGTAATGGATGTTTATATGAACTGCCTAATCCAAAGTCCCCAAAAATGAGCTGGTGGTGGTCTTTGTTTAATTCCCACTATACAGATGCCAAGTGTTACGCTTTGATTTCCTACACTGTAAACTCTTCGGGGCAGGGATCAGCATTCAATTACTGAGTTTTGAAAAGCCACCTAACACACTGTGGAGCTGACCTGCTCGGCACTACCTCAGTATAAATGTTTAATTATAACTATCTCCTTACCCCATAGTGGAGTCTTTCCAGATATCAAGGTTGAGGCATGCCGGGAACCTGCACTGCTGCTGCTGAGGTGTCTGTGTATAAACAGAGAGCTTTGGTTGCAAGGCGGAATTTGGGCAGCTCTCATAAATGCCTAGGTTGCACACAAGGGACAAAGTTGCAGGTGATTTTTTTTCTAGGTAATGGTGCAAGTATATGTGCACTTTCAGAGGGCTGTGTGGTGCTTGGTTTAGAAGCAAATATGCTCCTCTATTTAATACTTGTTTGAAAACATCACAGTCAGACCACGTCCTTCTCTCTCACTTTTGCTTTAGGTCTGTATGTAAGAATGACAATGTTAAAGTTCTAAAATGCAGAAATTAGAAGAAGAAACTGGGAATAGAAAGATATCACCCCCTCGATACGTCCTGTTCCCAAGACTGAAACGAAGTGCAGTTGCTGGCTCTTGCTGTTCAGAAAGTAATCTAATTCTCTTGCCTTGAGTGACTAGCATTGTAGCTTTAAACTGAATTCTTAAATCACCCCAACAGTGATGTATGTATCGTTCGTTATGTTTATACAACATGAAAGCATATGGAGTAATGGAAACATCTAGAAATTAGACCTCCAGAGAAGACTCCCATTTTAATCAGGTTACTTACTTGGATTAAACCAAACCAAATTTAAAACATGTGGGCTCGTGTACTAAACTAGTTGCATTTTCAGCACTCCGGGGGTCCGTCTGGGAGTTTATCGGTGCGTTGTCGTAGTCTGTTCCAGCCGGCTTTGTAGGAGCAGTTTGGTGTTACTAAGGTTGGAATAAGCTGATGTCAGATTTTTGTCCACAGTGCATAGCAAGTAGAGGTCAAACACTTGCACAGCCGGTGATACTATGACTTGTTAAGAATGTACGCAGCAGGTCGCTTTTCAAAACATCTTTTGAAAAGCAGCCTGTGAGAGCGGTGCCATGTATAAGAGACATGCATCTTCCTCTGGCATCAGCAAATGGATGCATCCTATCAAATGGGACTGCTGAGCATGTTTAGTCATGTTACTGTAATAAGCTCTGGGAACAGGAATGGGTTTTACCCTACTGCACTTCATGAAGATTTGAATGAATTTGACTGGTTTGTTCCAGAGAGGCTCTTGCTCGTATCTGCTGCTTTTGTGCCGGGTACGCAGAAGGAAGGAGTCGGTTTTGTTTCTTGGCTGAAGAGAGGTTTCTTTGCAGTTTAGGATTGCTAACATTACTGCACTTAATTGCATCTCTTCTAAGGAATGCTAATTTAAAAAAAAATCGTTAAGTGACTCCTGGAATGGTCAGTGTTTCTGGAGCTAATAGTGTACGTGGCTACTCGGTTTTGAGACTCCCCTTTGCCCAGACAAAGCAAAGTGTTAGGGACCCTCCTCTTGCTTCCAGCTGTAGCCTTCAGGCATCTCTATTTCTCCTGTCCCGATGACTCGTCCTACAACATATGCAGATGTAAAATTTGCTGTGGTGGGGGTTACCAACTTTACCTTTTTCTTTTTGTCTTAACACAACTTAGCCTGATGGCTCTCACGGTATTTTTAAAATTTGCTGGTGTGTGGACGTCGGAGGCAAGTCTAGATCATGGCAAGCACTGATCCTGCAGACACTTCAAGCATAGATATAATTCTACTTAAGGAGGTTGTTCCATTTAAGTCAAAATACTGGCATGGGTGAAGTTAAGGGAAGTGTTTCAGGACTGGGGCCTGTGTTTAACTTGCAGAAAAAGTATTCGTGACACAAGCCAGAATCTTTAACCCATATGAGCTGTGACTCCGAACGCGTCTTCCTGACTTCAGTTTCTGACCTACTTGAGAAAATCCTGCTCAGCTCGGGGAGGTGTAGCCGGTCTCGCGGCCTGAGGAGAGTTGGCTTTGAAGAGACGCGGCAACAGACGTGGCTGTGAACCCAAACTCCTTCAATGCACGGTGTCTGCAAGAGTTAAACAAAAGCGCTCCAGCGGCTCATGTGTTCTCTGTGTGTGCATACTTTCCTAATCTTGACACGGGGTCTGAGCTGCAGGCTCCGAGGGCGTACGTGAAGTTGGCTTGCCTGCCACCTTTTCACTCCCCGAATCTGGCTGCGGCTCAGCGTAGGGATGCTCCCTGCCGCTGGGATTACTGCAGGCAGCCGGCTGCCGAAAACCTGCGCCCGCGGGGGCCGGCCGGACCGAAAGGTGCCCCGGCACAGCTCGCACGTCCTGGCGCTGCTTGCTGCCTGCGCAGGGAGCAGCGGAGGGAAGAAAAAGTGCTGCGGTGGCCCCTTCCCTGCTTCTGGAAGATGTCTCGCGCCCGCCTTGCGCTCTCGGGTTGGCCTGGGCGAGCTTTCTGCTGCTCTGCTATCATCATTTGGCTGGAGAACAGCTGCCTCCGAGGATGGGGGTCTGTCTTAAAGCAGGGGAACAGCTGTACAGAACGGGGCCTGCGGGCCCGTCTCTGGTGCCTGCAGGCGGTGCTTGGGGAGAGGGAGGACAGAGTGCGCACTTTTCTCCTTCAGGTGGCAAAGTCCTCTGGGCAACGTGGGCCTCGGCTGTCCGGGGAGAAAAACTGCAGTTCCCTCATCCCACAGCCCGGCTGTCACAAGTTGCTGAACGCTCCTGACCAGGGGCTGGAAATGAAAGCCGCTCTTT
>VXAA01001094.1:20955-145852 GCA_013399115.1 Anseranas semipalmata
AAAAATGTTTATATTTCCGATGTGGAAATCTACGGATCTCAACCAGGAGTTGCTTTGTCTTACCTTTGTGCAGCTCTCATCACCTCGGTGCAGTTCTCAGATGGGTGTGTTGTGCCTGGCACTCCTTCACAGCACACCTGAATGCTATTTTATGCACGAGTCAAATGGTAGCATGATTTCATAGGGCCTTGCAATCCTTTGCTGAGTGGCCTTACAGATGAGCTGGGCAGCTGGGCTTCTGGAAGTTTGTTCAAAACTATTCAGGAGTTTGTTAGTTGCTGTGGGAAGGTTAGAAAGCACTGAAACATCTACGTGACACCTTGGTCTCCCTTCTGTTTTATATGTTCCACTTAAGACGGGCCAGAAGAATGAGTGCTTTGTGAGAGGGTGTTAAAGCTGGTAAAATTGGAATCCCTAAACACCTAGCTTTTTTTTTTCCTGCTTGTTGTAGGTAAAAAGGCTCGGTTTTGTTTTGTTTTGTTTTGTTTTGTTTTTTAAGCAGGGGAAAAAGTCTCCTGGAGATAGGAAACCACTCAGAAGTTACTGTTGAGGCAGCTGTATATTGTCCATTTTTTACAGCAGTCAGATGGTCTGTGGTTCTATGAAAATGGCATTATTTAGAAACAAGAGGGGTATATGACTGGTTGAGTACTTAGACATAGGGTCTGAAATGCTGAATAACCGCAATTCCAGCTAACTTCACAAGGAACGCTTCTGGAAACGGCTCTTGATGCACTGGGTACAAAGCACTACAAGTGCGGGTAAATAGTTCTCTAAAATATTTTGGCACACTGAGAAAACTTCAGTGAGTGCTACTTGGAAGCTGAGCACTTGACTTTTCGTGGCTAAGATCAGTTTAAATAGGTGGGTTTTTCTTCCTTCTGTGTGCATGAGAGAGGGGAACAGAAGGGCAAGTGAAAAAAACAGAGGAAAGACCTCGCTGCTGACTTGGGAGACGTGTTTGACCTTCTTAGCCTTATGCGCTTGTCTGTGGTTTCCAGCCAAAGGCTCTCACTTTGAGAGAGCCTTGCTTCTCGTGCTGAACTATTTTTTGACGCAGTGAATGAATGCAATATGTTAACACTCCTGTAAGTCCCAGAATTGCTTGGCTGCCCCTTGCCCTGCCTGCCTCATACTGGCTGAAAAGGTACCATTGTTTGTTCTGCAAACAGTGGGTGATGTTTGTTTCCAAGGTGACTGTGGCTCTGTTGCTGCCCTCTAATACAAAAAAAAAAAAAAAAAATTGGCTTTAAACACCTGAGAGCATCCCACTGTCACCAGAGACGGTGGGAGGGAGGAAAGAGCTGTTTGGTATAGCTCTCTGGGCTGTTTATTAGCTTAAAGACGAAGAAAATGTCAGTAATCTAAGAAGTGGCGATGCATATATTTGGTTAATGCTGCAAAACATTATTCCTAAATAGTATAGTACACAGGTACAGCTATTGAAACACTTGATTATTTCTAAGGATGTATGTCTTTGAGGAGAAGAAGTTAATACGAACTGAAGGTCTCTCAAACATGCTAGTCAAATATTAGTTGTAGTTTCAGTTTACAGTAGTAATACTCTGCTTTTTCAGTTATTTAAATGAGAGCATTTTTCGAAGACTTTGCTCAAACAAGGATGTATTAACTTCCTAAAAGGAAAGCTGGAAGGGAAAATTCAGTAGTTCTGCTAGACTTGTAGGTTTTCAGATTGTTTTGGAAAACGATTATTTGGCAACAAATTATGCATCCCTCAGAAAGAAAACCCCAATAATCGCTTTTGTGTATTCTTGGATTCCATGATTCTATGCATATGATACTCAGTATAGTGCTTTATTTCTAAGTGTTTAGATGGATGGATTAGAAAGATTTCACAGTGCTCTCCCTGTGCTGCCTGCCCATCTACTGATATATCTGTTTAGTATGGGGGGGGTGAGTTGGAAAAAAAAAAAAAAAACAGAAAAAAACTTTTTTTAATTGGTCATGGATGCTGCTAGCAGAACTTTGCCTTCCTCCCCATCGGGTTTAGTACAGTTCATACGCAGGTTTCAGTAAACATTAACCACTTTTATCAGGGCTCGCAGCATGTTGAATGGTTAGCAAAGAGCATGTACTGAGAGAGACAGAGAAAATGAACAAGTCCAAGGTCAAAAGGATGGTAGATTTTCCTTTAGTAAATGCGGGGTGAAGAAGTTGACAACACTTTGTGGAAAAAGAAGGTCTGTGTGAAAAATCTGGTTCTTGTCCTTCAGCTTTTGTCCGGGTGAAAGCACTTGGGGGTACTGCAAGGAGGATGCGCATCATCGGTATTTTTCTGCTCTGGTGAGGTGATCAGAAGACATCGGCTCTCTTCACACTCGTACTGACTGGCAACATGAACTCCTCATGACTTGGATCAAGCCAGAGCAGAGTATGGTCTTTGCTATCGCTGTCACATCTCTATATGGGCCTGCTCCTGCCCAGCATCAGCAGAACTTCCATTGGCTTCAGCAGCGTGCAGCTGAGCACAGGCAGCAAGAGATCATAATTTCCTCCCTTCCCTGCCTGCATGAGGCAATGATACAAAGCCATCCTGATTAAGAAGAGTTGGTTAAGAAACTGTGTGGTTTAGCAACCTGCCTCACCTTTCTTTCTCTTGGGTGACTTGGATGTTTATTGCTTTTGAGGGGTGCAGCGCTACTAATTTTGCTGCAGAGTGATTTGCTGTAGTGATTAAAAAATAGTTGATCAGCTTAGCAATGAAAATGGGGAAAATTGCAGTTAATTAAATGGTTTTGAGGTGAGGTGTGAAAGGAAGCATTTTGAAAAGAGCGTGTGACCTGCCTTAATGAACTTTGTTGAAACGTCTGATGCTACTGTTCAAATTCTAAGTTATTTTTAATTGTGCAAATCAACATATCCTGTCCCTCCTAACTCCAGTCAAATAACGTTTTGCAAAAGAAGGAAGCAGCAGCGTTCACCTGCGTGTTTCCTAGAAGATAAAATCATTGAAAGGCTGTACCTCACTGGAAAAACACAGATTTACTTAAATGACACATCAAACACACAAGAAATCCAAACAGTCTGTGGATGATCTGACAGTAGTTTGAGAAACACCCTCTGCTGCATGCCCCTCAAATAAGAAACGTGTGCGCACAGTTAAAAATCTCATCTTTGTGGTGACACAGATGATTCAGTGCAGGAAACGAGAGGAATCTCATTCAGCAGCTAAGCATTTGTGGGGCGGGGGTGTGAGGAGGTCATGGTGTGCAGCACACCCGGCTAGAAAGCTTCGGGCTCCTTTCTCTCTTGAATTTTCTGCTGATTTGAATCAGCGTTGGTGCGAGAGGCAAATCCCTTCCTGTTCGTCCTACCTGGAGCAGCTGAGAGATCAAAGAAAGACGAGAAGGGAATCTCCTGCTGTTGCATTTTTTTTTTTAAATTTTAACTACAGCTCCTAGCCATCCCACTCAAAGCTGTCCCCCGTAACGGGAGGTGCGGGGGTTCGAGCCCTGGTGCCTGGGCTCCTGCTGCAGCTGAGCTGCGGGTAGCTGGGCCAGTGCACAGCGGAGGCCACTGCTGGTGGCCCGAGTCCTTCCTCCTCTGGTGGCTGCACATCCTGCCCTGTGCTGGTGGTGGCAGAGGAAGAGGAGCTTTAGATGCAGGCTTGCAGTTGCAGCCTCTTGGAAGATGCCGTCGTTCGTCTAAATATAAAATATGGACTGTGGTTTCGGTCTTAAATATTTGTGGGATTTTAACAAACCACTACAAACAAACAAACAGCAGCAAAAAGTGTCACATTTAAGGCAGGATTTACTTTTTATTTTTCTTTTGCAAGGTAGTGTGGAGACTTGTATTCTGTGACTCAGTGTTCAAAGGGAAGACATTTCTCAATTTGAGAACTTCTTTGTTCATCTCTTATTCACAAACTTCCCCTAAAGAGCTTTATCTTACAGTTTTTCAGGAGGCTGGGATGTAATTTTCTTTTTAACTACGTTGACATTCTTCCACAGCTTTCCAGGTGTTTTCGCATCCCTCTCCAAAGCTTAAAAAAAAAAAAAAAACTCCCTTCCTTTCCTAATAAGTAGATCATGTGTGGTATTAGGAGCCTTTGTAAAGTCTGCAGAGGGAAAAAAAGATTGTATGGGCAACTTGAATTCTAAAATATATTCATTTGTACTAAGGGCAAGTTTAATGGGAACTTGTACAAAACACTACATGTGTGTAAACTTTTGCCTTGCCTGGAAACTGACCAAGGAACAAAGTAGGGAAGATGATTTTTAGGTTGTTTTAATGCCTCTGCAAAGGCATTTGCAGTTTTGTAGCTGCTGTAGGTCCTCCGCTGATAACCAGCATTAATGAAGTGGCTTTTCATGCAGTTTTATTGAAATTATTTATGCAAATACAGTGCGAATTTTATTGCAATAGCAATTATTTGCAACGCACAGTTGGTAAACAAAAGCATTACCATTCATTCTCCCGTGCCTTGATAGCTCGCAGAAAGCCAGCTCGGTTCTCTCCGCTCTAGCTGGCTGTGCGTGCTCCCAGCTTTTATTCCCTGTCTCCAGCAAACCCACAGGTTTTGTCTGCTCATAGCACTGAGGTACAGGAAGGGCTCACTCTTGAAGAGCCACTCATCCTGTTCTGCCTTTTTTTTTTTTTTTTTTTTTTGTTTTTTTTTTAAAGCGCTGTGGAAAAATACATGTGCTGTCAGTCTGTGAGACCACAGTCCTGTTCCCCTCTGAAATTGTTTCATGAAAGGTTCTCAAAGAACAGTTAGGTACGCTGTGGGCAGGAAGAATTACATGTGTGTCCCTTCTTAGATACCCTTGCAGAGGCTTCAGTGCATGAGCACTCTCTTAAATCTCTGATGTACCAAGTCTTTTGATAACATCGTGTAGGGACTTGCTCTGTCAGCTGTTACCAAAAATTTGTCCTCTGTCCTTCAGCTGGGCCTCCCTTGTCTGGGGAAGACATCTCTTTGCCCCGTAACTACTGTGTTCAGGTTTGACTTGCCACAAAATCTTTGGTCTGCCAGTGAGATGTGAGAAACCTCTGTGCTGTGCAAGCGCTCGCAGAAGACACGGTGGATGCCCTACCGCAGCCTTGGGGCAGCCAAGAGTGGTTGGTGAGACATTTTTCGTTTCCTATCAACGTGTAGGCAGGCCTCAGTTCATTTCTCCTCTTACAGAAACTCTCACTGGCTTTCCCACTGAACTCCAGTTACAGTCTGTGATTTGGGGCTGGTTTTTAATGGCCAATCTCAGTAGAACAGAGGAGGTCGTATTTATTAATACGCTGTACTTCTTAGTTGCCATTTGGGGACACTTCTGTGTCGACTTGTGTGGGTGTCTCACGCATCTGAGGTTCAGGCAGGATTCGACTTCAGGCGCTGGCTGCATCTGGGGCAGGCGATGGTGCCGCGTCCTGGGCCGAGGGCGGACTGTATGGCATCGTCCCATCCTGCAGCAGGACCTGGGCATCCCTGGGCCCTGTCCGCACACAGGGACGTCCCCGGATTTCGGGAATGCACCAGTTTCACCCACAGCTTGCACCTGGCGGCCTTCTGGCCGGGAGCACCTCAGAGTGGGAAGTGGTAGAGCCTGGGACAAGCGCTTCCTGTGGGAGCCCCTCTCAGGGCTGCCACCCCGGCAGGGTTTCTCCATCCTGTGGCTTGTTGACGGACACCCAGGCCTGGTGAATCCTCCAGGCAGGCTACATGGGGGCCGGTGGCCCATCGTAAGGTGGCAGCGGGCACAGGGAGGTTCCCAGCGCACGCCGAAGCCGCCGGTCTGCCCAGCCGAGAGGCCTGGATTGCTTCCGTCCTGCAGCTCTGGAGCAGGGCCTTACGTTCAAAGCACTAATGACTTCCTCGTTAGGACCCAGACTCTTTAAATTTTTATTAAAGGGATTGTCTGTGCTGACATTTAGCTGTTACCAGATGTTGGCTTTTAGTTACCAGTGTGGAGGTGGCATAGCTAATAAAGGCAAGGGTAAGAAACTTGTGTGAAACCGACTGTCAGATGCAGCTTTGTGTGCTGCAGCCTGCGTGATGTCTGTCGCGTCTTCATGGGCCAGTGTTCTACAAGAAAGCCATTTTTTTTTTGTTTCTTCCTTTTCTTCTATACTCTTGACTGGCCAAGTGTTTTCCAAGTGCTTGTCTTTTTCAGGTGGCGTTGCTCTTTTGTTAGACGCTGGCTAACGCAGTAAGAGCGCAAAGGTAACTCAATGGCAGTTTGTTTTTTTCCTTATATTTTGGTATTTCTTCTGCACATAACTTTCCTGTAGATCATACTTCTCCCCCTCAACCTCTTTTCACCATACCCTCCCTCAGAAAATGTCAGCAACCGATTGTTTCCTTTGCAGAGCTTAGAGCCCCTAGACAGAGGCTTTTCCAGTTTTATGAATGCACCATTTGTTGCTGAGGGCACAACTGTTCGATATAACTGGCTGCATCCCACTCTGCTTGGGACCAGCATGCACTACAGCCAGTCTGTGCATAAACCAGATTTTTGTATTAAATGGCACCATTTTGTCCACAGCAGCAGTCTGTCTGTCTTTTGTGTGTGCGCGTGTGAGACTTGCAGCTTTCAGATGCAAAATGTATAAAGAACAGCAGTTTTGCAGAAATATGTGTTACTCAGTGAGCGTGCATTTCCATTTTAAGGTTTATTTTTCCTAGGGAGTTCCTGATGAGTGATACTTCTTCATTATTTTGTGTAGGCGGCCCAAGGCAAAAACAAGTTTTTAAATATTTTATAAAATGGATTCAGGGTATAACATTACCAATGTAGTAGTGTTATTAGGGACACACTCAACTATAACTTCAATGTAAATGCATTTAGCACGTTGAAAGCATATGTGCTCATTTACGTTTTATTCTGTGTCATCAGCCCACTGTATTTCCCCTCCCACCCCCTTATTTTGTTACGTGCTGTAGGGTCGGGGACTGCATAGATGTACGGAATTAAAGACTCTGTGCTTCACGTGTTCGGCTATGTCTAGGAAACGGCACCCAATGTGAAACCCGGTGCTCTTCCTTCCTGCCTTCCCCAATTACCCTGCTTCCAAGGTCAGCCCAGGGCTGAGTGGGTGCCGTGCTGTTTGGTTGTCTTCCCTCCATCCTTCCCCTTCTCCCCTTAAAAGCAGCTTTTTGAAAGTGCAATCCCTGTGAAGCAGTGAGGCTCTGGCCCCAGCAGTTACGTCGCAGCTTAGCCCACACTGCCTGCCTCATTTGCCTCAACGCCAGGAGTTTTTCTGGGAAGCAAAGAGCGCTGCTTCCCCCATCTCTCCGCTTGCGCACCTGTTGAGTGCCCCCAGCACATAAGAACACCTCCAGAGCAGCCCCGCCACCTTGAAGATCACCCCCTTGTACATCAGTAAAAATGCTTGCCCTGCTCCATCTTCATGGTATTTAAGAAATGGGGAAAACTGGAAGCACCCCTAATATTCCTGCTTGTAAGAAGGCAATGGTGCAGAAGATGAGGATTCCCCATCTCACCCTCCTTTGGGTAATCCAAACGAGTCTGAGCATTGGGCAGGCTCGCCTGAAATGTAATAATCCCTCCACCGAAAAGAAATAATAATAATAATAATAAAAAAAAGTACAGCTTTGCAGCCTTTCTGTGGAGGTTTCCACCACCCCCCTCTCACCATGTTCCTCTATATATTCACTGCCCACATAATGTTACCCACGGGAAGAGGGTGGGAGGGGGAAGCTTGTTCTCTTTCATGTGACTGCAGCACAGTTAATAGTTGTAGCAGACTTCAGGCGCTCGCGTGACCAAAGGGATCGATCAGATTCGTTTCTAGTAAGCGGAGGGAAATTTTTCAGGCACATCTTCGTGTCTCAGCTTCCTAGCAGATCAGGGAAGGAGCCAGATCTGCTTTCCCTGTGATTGCTCATTTGTGAGGAGCTGGCTAGCGTATAGCGCACAGAGACAAAGGCTGCCCTGGCCTGAAAAGCCCCCAAAGACAAGTAAATGCATCTGTAAAACTCTGTTTGAGTTACAGGCTTGCGTGCATCTCGCGCTCCATCTCTCCCTCCACTGCCTCAAAAAAGGGCTGGCAAAATAGTTTGATAAAATGCATCAAGTGCTAAACTGTTGATATGATTAAAAAAAAAAAGAAGAGGAAGAAGAGTCTTAGCTCAAGCATATGTCTCCAGCACTTTAATCTTCTATGGGTTGCATACTTGCTGTGGGAGTGGAAGGGGATGTTGCAGGCTTACTTTCAGTGTACTTAGAAACATTTCCCACAGCATGAAAACTCCCCGGAAAACATGTGAAACAACTGACTGGAAACCAGGACATTTCTTATGCCCAGCACTCATTGCTCTGAGGGATTTGCTGTGCTCTGAAGGTCATTTAATAATCTTTCTTCTTTGTTGGTTTCTTTCAGCGTATTTCACGCATGCTGCTGTTGCGATCGAGTTGTGTGTGTGCTGCTGAGTTTTTAGGGGTCTGTGTTTCCCTACCGTGTTTTTGCCCCTGGTTCTTTTGTCACCGCGCTCCCATGATTAATACGTCTGTTGCTTAAAATGGCTACTGAGCAAGACCACGTTCTTGCCATCAGTTAGGAACTGCTCAGCCCGTGTCAAAACCACCCCACACAGCTTTGAGTTGATGCCTGTGTTGCTTAGCAGGTGTATTTCTGATCTTCAGGCTGTCCATTAACCCTGTGAATACTGTACACAATGAAGAAAGAAATCTGCTGCAGTGATGAAAGCATGTCCTGATGCTGCGATCGCTGCTGCTGCCCCCGCACCACGCTCTGGTTAGATTTTCGTGGCCTGCCGTCTTTTGGGTGTGTGGTTTGGGGTTGTTTCTTTTTTTTTTTTTTATTTTTGTTCCCCCACCCCCTTACCGCTTTGCATAGTTTTTGTTTTCGAGGTGCTGCAGAAGCTGCTAAGGTAGAAAAGCAGCGAGGAAGGCGGGAAGTCTGGCGCTTGAGGGCTGGCGGTCCTGACGAGTTGATAAGGAAGATCCAGTTCCCTATAATACAGAAGCTGTGTGTCCAGTTTCAGCCTGCGACGGGCTCGGCGTTCTGTTTTCTGGCGTCTCCTTTCCGTGGGCCGATGTTTGTGCTGGAGCGCGATGGAGTGTGAACGGTGTCGGAGCAGAGAAGGGGCTGCAGCTTGGCTCTGGCTGCCAAAAAAAAAAAAAAGAAACCCAGACCAACAAAACGAGAGTTAAACGAAACATACCGCAAAACAGGTTAGGCAGGACTCTGAAGCCAGATATGAACCTTCTCCTGTGCTTTAAGGCATCTTCAGTACACCCTCCTCCCTCTACCCTTTCAGGATTTTCCCCCCCCCTGTTATGAAATAGCCCTGCGCGGACTCCCGGCTTGCATGCGGGGAGTTGCAGCGCGTGCTCGGCCGCTGCCAGCTGTTTCTTAGGAGGGAGAGGGTGCACTTGTCTGTGCCCATCATCCCGGCTCGCGCCTCTGCCTGCTTCGTGCCCGCTCCGGGTTTCTGCCCTTGCGAAGGGCCCGAGCCGAGAAGTAGCGGGGGAGGAAGAGAAGCAAGGAGATGGGGAATGCTGGCGGGTGGAGCTTGCCGGGCTGATACTCCCCGTAGTTAATCATTACTTGCAGCATAACCTGTTCCTGCCTTCTAGAGGTTTCACTGGCACCCGCGGCCAGGAGCGTATGAGGAGCGTGTGACAAAGTGCTTTCCGAGCGAGACAGCTTGCCTTGCAGCAGCAAGCCCAGCGCCTAATACAAGACATCATTTCTCCTGTAACATGTTTATGCCTAATCGCTCAGTAAACATACCATATATAGTCTGGTTCGTGCTCGCTATAACACCCTGCTGCAAGGCGACTTCGCTAGTACCGCGCAGATTCCTTAGCTCCTGGTAACCGGCTGACAAATAGGATGTTGCCATATGTAATATAAATATTCCCCACAACTGTTTTTTTTTTTTATAGTCCTGCCCATACAGCATAAAGCATGTGTTTCTGACCATGACAGTCTCAAGTCTGGCGCTTTGAAAAACGAAGAGGATCAGACAAAACAAGTTGCCTTATCAAAGGATGGACCGGGTCCCAAGCGTGCACTGTTGTTGCAGAGTAAAGATGCTGCTCTTGCCATAAATGTCAGACGAAGCTCATATTTATGAATCAGCGGTTCAGCGGCTCTTTCTGAATTTTGTTCTTTTTTCCCCTCTCTCTACTTCAAATATCTGTTGCCTCCTAGGTGATGGGTCCCAAGCTCAAGCTATGATTCACTGAGAACTTTCTCTTTTCATTCTAGCATCTTTCGTAGAATTTCTCTCCTTCCTCTTCCTCTGTACCCTCTTTTTGTTTACCCAGCACTAGTGGTGTACTCGGCACGGCAGAGGACGTGAAAAGCAGCACTGATGCTGGATTCACAGCTTTCTTAATCAGCTGTTACATGTGGATTGCTTTCAGCTTTTTTCTTTTTTTTTTCCTTTTCCTTTTTTTTTTTTAACATTGTGTAATGACTTCAGTAACGTTATGACTCTTTCTGTGCTAGCAGAAGTGGTTTGGGAAAAGGAGATGAAGCCTGTCTGCCTGAACTGGGGAAGGTTTTGCTTGCCTTTTGCCTGGTTCCCTGGTCTATGAGAAGACAGAGCAGTGGTGTGGACCCAGGATAACCTTGCACAAAGCTTTCTGTCTCTCTGCTTGGTGATGGCTGCTAGCGCCTGGTTCCAGCAGTTTAGTGAATGCCAGTGTCTCCTGTGCCACTGAGAAGGTTTCTGAATCAGAGGGGATGCCCATTAGGTCGATACAGGTGGATTTTCCTTCGGTGGCCTGCTCCTCATTTAGGCAGAGCTCGCAGGAGAGGAGAGCTTGCAGCAGGGGAATGCTTAGGTGTTACATAAATGGACAGGGCATGCATTTCTCTGACTTGCCTCTCATTGGCCTCGTCAGAGTGAATTATGTCTGACCGCTTGGCAGTTAATTGGACCATCCTTCCCATTTCCTAAGCTGATAAGCCCCTCACTGTCTGCCTCAATCAGGCTTCTTTGTTTGAGAAGTTACTAATGCTGCAGAAGAAGAGAATAACTACTTTCCTATGCGGTGTAACCAAGTGAGGTGCTCTGATCATTTCACTGCTGTGATAAGTCGTGAAGATTCACCACGTCTCTTCAGCAAAATCCTTTCATAAGAATTATTTGTACCATAACACCAGCGGGAGTTGGCAGGCAGGGAAAGTAGGTACAGCTGGTGTATTTACTACATGCCTTGTCACTTTTTGAAAGAATTGCATTTGTGTTTAAGGTATCCTGCGAGCAGCTTTATTCTGGCAGATCCTGGTAGCTGTGCGGAGTGCCGCTGGTGTCTGTAGTTGTCTGCCCATCGGGATCGGGTCTCAGGAACGGCTCCCTTTTGTCGCAGAGCCTTCAGACTGGGACCGTCTTCCTGATGAGTCTGGATGGTGCCTAGCTTAAAGTGGGTGTTGCCAGAAGGTGAGTAATAAATGATGATTAGTCGTCTCTGCTCTGTGGATGAGTTAGTATGAAAAAGCACTTGGCTAAAGGCTGTGCTTCAACAAGCTCATCAGAATTAATCATGCAGGAGGCAGTAGTGTACCATCCCGAAGGCCTGGTTCTTGCGTCTCTGACGGGTTTTGTGTCGACTTCTGTGGATTTGCTACACCTGATTGCAGGAAAAACGTGGCTCCTCTTGTCTCCAGTGTTAAATGATATCAGTGCTACAGATTGCAAATGGGTCGAGTGATACAGAATTGTATGTACTAAGAGTAAACACTCTTGTGTTAGGTGGTTCAGTAACTTTTTTAGTGCAAAGGTTTGGTTAGGAACCTTGCAAGTATGCATCCTCGTGTTTGTACCTCTGAGTCTGTGATATGAATGCATAGGAAAGATGCAAAGATACCAGTACTTGTGTGAAATTGTATCCTGAAGTTGAAAAGTCATTTTATTCTACAGGAAACCATTCATCTTTTGCTGTCAAAACTGTAAGTAAGTAGAAGGAGAAAACCTAAAGCTGTAGTGATTTTTAAAATAGTTTCCATTTTGAGTTTTCATATTGATTTGAGCAATGCATTGCATCTGTTTGATCATACAGTTATTTCTAAAAACTTCTGAAAAGCAGGATTCATCACAGAAATCTTCCTTCTCCCCCCATCCTTCAACTATTTTGGGCAGCCTTCAGGGCCCTAAGCACACAAAGGGAGTATTGGAGGATGTGCTCCTTGCACAGAAATTGGAAGGACCGGGCTTTTTTGTTGTTTCTTTTCTTCCTTTTTTAAAAAAAGCTTTCCAAGGACGTTAAAGTACGCAGGGAAAATAAATGTTTGCGCATTGCATTGTGTGCCTGCATTTGTAGGTACACTCTGACCTCGGAAAGTGACCACCGGTTTATTTCTCGTTGTAACTCTTGAGTTTGTACTGTTGAGCCCCAGAATGTCCGCGGCGTAGGTGGAGGAAGAGGAAAGGAGGCACACACCGTCCATATGAATTCAAGCCACCCTCAGTGGTACTCAGGGGTAATTCACTCGTTATGTCAAAGAGAGGGCTGCGGTGAGCTGAACGTGGGGCCCAGTCAGCAGGATAAGATCTTGTGGAGAGGCTAAGGGAGGCAGGGGTTCAGAAGCCCCGCGTGTCCCACTGGCAGTGGCTGGATCTCCGTCCGCTCCTCCCAAGGACTTGCCATCAGGCCCCAGACAGCTAGCCGATGACTTCCCTTGCTGCGACATCCTTTACTAGCGTTTCTATTGCCTGACGTTCAAGATGGTGGGCTGAGAATCTGCATGTGGATTTTAAAGTTTTTGGAAGGGTGTGTGGGCTTTTTATCTTGTCTGAGCCTTAGTAAGGCTGGTAGGCAACAGCCAGTGAGGCCTTGCCATGTACCAGGGGGTCCGTGGGCTGTGGTCTTTCTGAATGGACGTGAAGAGGAAGGAGGGGGAGGAGGTGTCCGTGTCCTAACAGAGTTGAAAAGGAAAAACTGGAAAACAAGGGACTTCTCACTCAAATGTTCTTGGAAGGAAAGATGCTGCGTGTGTGGTAGTTAATGCAAATTGCACTCCGTGCGCATGGAAATGCAAACTGGCTCTGTGGCTTGTCAGAGGGCAAATCAGGATGCTGCCGTGGCATCGCTGCAACAGTGAGTTGAGAGAACTGGGGAGGCAGCCTGACTTCCCTGGAAGAGTTAAGGGAACATCAGGGATGGAGAAGTTAAAAAAGTGTTCAGCCTCAAAATTAGGGCAACTTGAAAATGAATTAACTGCTGGGCCTGTAATGATCTGTGTGTTCATGAATGTGTAGGACCTTAAGCACAGAAAGTATTGGGGTGAGTCTGGAAAGGGTCCATGTGTAAGGAATGTAGTTCTTCTGGCTTCCGAGATAGCTTTTTGTGTAGACAGCATGGAAAACGATTACAAAAACAAGTATTGCAAGACACTTAATGCGATGGGAAACTGGCAGTGCTAAAGCTGTGGCTCTTGGAATCAACTGATTGTGAGAGAAGTGCAGCTTTTTTCTGCTTTGTTTTTCCAAGCAAACATTTTCTGACTCGTGAACAACCATGCGTGGAGTTTATCCGATGGACCTAAAGTCAGCAAGTGCAAAAATGCACTGAAAATCTCTCTTGACTTTTGGGTTGAGGGGCTATGTCAGCAGCTGGACTTGAGGAAAAAAGATGCTTTTAATGTTGGATGGCAGTTCCACCAGTGGAGTCCAAGACTCCGTTTCATCTTTTGGGAAGATGTTGAACTGTCCACTTTCGCTGATTTGGAACAGGGGTGACTGGGACTGACCGGACCAGTTTTTAGGGAGCTTAGTTAGCGTCCTAATTTCCAGGTATACTGAGAGAGCCATCAGGAACAGGGAGTGGAGAGTGGTGGTAAGTTCTCTGCATAAAAGAAGCTGGGCCACCAGGAGTATTTTCAGTTGGAGATCACCAGGCAGCTTTATTACGAGCCCTGTTTTCACTTGCATACAGCTCTACCAAGCTTTAACCATTTGTGCTGAAACACCACGTTTCAGGTGTTTAGCTTCAGGCCACATTTGTTTTGTTTGAAAGAAAAATAGGTAATAAAAAAAAAAAATCCTTCAGCCATTTCTAAGAGCGCAACTAAGGGAAAAATAACTTCAGGTTTTGAATTCTTTTTTGTGTCCTCTCTTTTCTCATTAGAAAGAAGAAAAGACAAAGCTAGAATACCTAAAAAAGGGGGAGAAAGTCTGACCTTTTTTTCTAGTCCTCAAAGCGTTACTGCAGGAGGGCTGAGATTTGGGAAGGGAGTGGGAGATCGCGGTTACAGCTATTGATTGAATGAGCCTAGCAGAGGTGCCAGCAGTGATGCTTGCTCTGGTGTGTTCTGTTCCTAATGTCTGTCATAATATGTGTGGGGAAAAGGGCTGTGCGTGACCCGATGAAAGCAAAAAATGTGGTGAATGCCCGAATATTTCTCTTGCGCTGTGACGTGGAGGTGCAGAATTTCTGTTCAAGGGGTTTGCTGGCGTAAGATGAAAATGCGGTTCTCGTGGATGTGTTGAACTTCATGGGCACTTCTGTTCCATATGGAGTAAGGCTGGCTCGAAAGTTGTCTGGCAAGATTTGCACGCCTTGCCAAACACAGCCGGTCTCTTAAATTAAAACGAAGGCCCGGGAGCTCATAAATACCTGGGCACGTGATGTAAATAAACCTTATGATGCATGGGCCCGTAGCCCCCCCTAGCAGACCACAGCTTGCCCAGGGACCTTTTCGCCGTGCCGATTTGAAGCTTCTGTTGAAGCTAATGGGTCTCTTCCACAGAAGGGGCCTATTAGGATGAACTCATCTGCAAGGCCGAGGCCTGGATTTGCGATGAGCCCTGCGGTGAGATTTGCGATGGCCTGCCTGCATCTTCCTGAGCTGCTGGGGGTGCACGAGAGAGACAGAGGAAGGCTGCGGTCGCGTTACCTTCGCTTCCAGACCGGAGGGGATAGCAAGATCGAAAAGGAGCGTGCCACACCTGGGGCTCCAGAGCTGGTCTTGCTGGGAGCTGAGGGCGCGGAGGATGAGATACCACCCGTGCTGTGAGCACGGGGCGAAGGCGGCTGCTGTCTTTAAAAATATGCATACGAAAACGGAACTGGAAGTTACTGCAAAGCTGCATTTGCAGGTATCACAGCAAGGAAATTTTTAGAAACAAGGTCCAAAAGGTTTTGCAGCAGAGAGTGTTTCAGGACACTCCCTGATCTGTTTCATTTGCTTTGCTGAAGTGTTAAAAGAACCCCTGGTTTCCATCGTTAAGGCTAGCAATTAATAAATCAGTTCAGTTTTTGTTGTTGGTTTGTTTTGATTGTATACAGTATATATGTATAGTATGTGTTTTAATATGCACTTCAAAAAATAGCTCCTTTTTTGCTTGATTATGGAAGTAGAGACTGTGGAAAGAGTATTTTGTAAGTTCTTTGACAAGACACTTGTTTGAAGACATGTATTCATGTTAAGCACCTAGGAGCAACATTGAGTAGCTTTGTCCCTCACTGTTTTGAGAAACTCATCAAAATGAAGGAAAAATCACTTTTTTGTTTGCTTTCCAAGAGGGAAAAACCTGAGTTTGAAATGGGGTTAAATAGCGATCTGTATTCCTTTCCTTGCAAGCTCCCCCCTCCCTCCGGCAGCCCAACCACTCTTCCCCTCGCTGTTGCCCACAGAATTACCATGCAACTAATTTTAGAGGTGGGTTTACACATTTGTTTTAAAAAACGCTGTAGTCTCTGTCTCTGGTAATCCACCAGGTGGAAGCAAATGTGTAGAGTATTTGTATACGTATTTGTAAATCTGAGTTTGTGCAGGGCGGATTTCTGAGAGAGAGCATACGTGGAAAGGCGAGGGAACCCTCCTCAGCGCAACGCCGTCAGTAAAGCAAAAATTTGCAGTTAACCACCAGCTCGATTCGTTGGTGGTTTTTGTTCATGTGGTAGGCTGGGTGACATTGTATTAGCCAATTCTTCTGATGGATGGTTAGAGATCAGTTGCCTGGTTGTTCTGAATTACAATAGGGAGCAGGCTATCGGGGAGGGGATGGGGAGGATCGGATAGGAAGTGGTTTCTTAGAGATGGGTGTTCTGGTGCTAACAGAAGTTTTGGTCTATTAGCCACGAGTGTGCTTTTCTGACCTGCAAGGGTACTTTTGTAGCTTGCTGCTGTACTTTTCCCTTCCTGCTGTCTTCCCGATAACCACCTTGTATCCGGGTACCTCTCTGCTCTTGCAAAAAATGGCAGCTTTGAAGTTTGGGGGGTATCCCTCAAAGCAAAAAAAGATTTTACTTTGAAGACATCTCTATCTAGAAGAAGCACTAACATGTTTATTCCTTCTCTTTTGGTTCAGGGGTGGGCAGAGGGAGTCCATGCTCAAACGGGAAGCTTTAGGTAGCTCTGAACAATCTCTTGGAAGCATCTCTCTGGCCTGCAATCATTTGGAAAGGGACTGTGCTATCAAGGTTTACATTGCCTGTAACGTTTCATTTAACAGCAATGGTTTGTCTGCATCCTGCTGCAGGTTCTTGGTCTGTTCTAATACAATTTTTGTTGTTGTTTGTCTGTGTTGCACTAAAATTAATGTCACAGTCTGACATCTTGTGCTCCTGAAGCCTGGGCAGTAAGTCACGTTGAATATGTATTGGTTTAAATCAGATGTATGGTTTGAGCTTTGCTTAATTCTGAACATGTAACAGTAACAATCAAATTGCTTAAAAGTTAAGTGTTCCTTTCCAGCTGTACCAGTGAAGATATTTGCATTTTCAGTCCAGAGTTGCAAAACCTAGCCCTGTGCTTGTACTTAGTGCATGTTGGGACAAAAATAAAATGGAGGAAGAGCTGAAAGAAACCGTTTGCATCACTTGAGGCCCATGGGAGCAGAGGGTCAGGATCACTCTGCGAATTAGTAAGTTCACTAGAGAATATGATAATACAAGGAAACGAGGGTATTGCAATAAAATATTCTTTTTTTATTTTTATTAGTGGCAGAAACTTTAAAAATAAAATGAGAGTGAGAGCAAGCATGGGAGCAGAAGTGGCCTGAAGAGGAAATGACCGAGTCCCGCTTAGAAATGCAGAGCATGATGGTTCAGGAGTGCTGCTTTCTTTCTTTGAAACTCCTTTCTGTCTTGGGGAGGAGAGATCGCAGCCCTGTGAAATCTGATTTCTTAATGCTGTTTTGATTAAAACAAAATAGTTCTGGTCCCTCCACTTGTCTGGAGGATTCAGGACTTAAACAGGGAATGCTGGGCCTGCAGAAAAGCGACTGTAATCTCAAATCTGTAAGTGGTATGCAGCCTTTATTGTTATTTTTAACAAATTAAAACATCGCAGAAATTTGCACAGGCAAACTTTTGGTCCTGCTGTACCCCAGTGCAATAATTATAATGCAGAAACAGCTGATGGGTCACGTCTCCAGCCCTGCACAGCGTTATGACTTGCTACCTACATTCCATGTTTAGCTTTGAGCGATCAGATGGTGCAAGCAATGTGAGCTAGCAGCGCCTGAGGACATGCAGCCAGGCAACACGTCCTTTCTCCGGGCAGCTTTGGTTTCTTTTCTCCACTTCTGTCCCATCCCATCCCCTTGAGGTGATGCACTGTACAATAAATGCCGCTCTCTGGAGGTGGTCAGCTGCCAGCGTGGGAGCATCTGTGCCATTCCCACTGTGCTGCATGTTGAGTCCAAGGGTCCAAGGTTTGTAAATATTGTTTCTAAAGTACCTGAGAGCTCCAGGTGAGCAGTTTGCCCTACTTAACAGGTGCTCTGTAGCTCTAGTTGAGACATGTGGTGGCACATGGTGGCAGACTGTTTCAGCATTGTTACTGGTGTGGCTTAATGAAGCATGAGTTGTTTGGGGGNTGTGCATGGGGAACGGGTCATTTGCAGATGTTTACAAACAAAAAAGTTGAAAATGCAGTTTAATTCAGCCCTGAAAAGTTTGAGGGAGGCCAGAGGGAGATACTGTAGGCTTCTGTTTGTTTTGTGCTTAGCACTGCACAAAAGGTACGCCCAGTCCTTGATCTAGGAGGGATTGGACAGGCGAGTAGAAAATGGCAAGTAACTGGCTGCCTGGGACTGCTCTGGCTCTCGTGCTCCCCTCTTCCAGGGGTGCCATGGGAGAGATGCAGTGCAGACATTCTAGTTGTCATAGTTCATTTTATTGTGAGATTGTTTTCACTGGGTTTAACCGGAGAGCTGAACTTCAGGTAGACTTTTAAGTGGAAGGAGAGTTCTTCAATGATAGAAGGACTGCAAACGCACTCCGAGCTGGAGCAAAGGGAGAGAGGAGGAGCGGGAGGAGGGACTGCAGATGGGGCTGGCTGTGAGTTCGTTCCACGACATCTTTTCATCTTTCCCTGGTACTGCAGCACCACAGGAATAGAGTTACAGACAACATTCTTGCTCAGGTCTCTCATCCCGCACTCAAATAGAGGGTGTAATTTGACGATGCTTCAGCTACCCTGTTTGAAGGCTGTTGGTGAAACTGTATGTGTCTGCAACAACCAAAAAAAAACCCCACAAATCCCAAACCAGCGTGACCAATTCCATGATCCCAGATCACTGTGCGGTTGGGCAAATGCTGGGACTGGCACGATGCAGGAGGGAGAAGGCGTAGCTGGAGCTGAGGGGTGAGGCGAGGACTGGCTGTCTGTCCTTCTGAATGACAGCCGTGGCTTACATCAGGTTAAATCAGTCCGTACTCTGCAGACTGAGGCAAGGCAGAATGGATTAAAAATGGTTTTCCACTTCTGGCCTTGAGTTTCCTTGCAGCTGTAGTTCTAAATCAGCTTGTGGGGGAACATGTATTCCTGCAGAGAGACATCTTCCTACGGGACACTTCTTGCAGTCAGTAGTGCCTGAAGCTTTCCTTATTGGCACTTGTACGTTCACGACTTCCACAAATAGGTTTCGAACCTGGATTTGCACCTCCTCCCCTTCCATCCATGCCGGCAGGTTAGCAGTGAGGCCTGCTGGGCGGCCGCGGGGGTGGCCGCCTCGCGCTCCGCTTGGGCTGGTGCAGGTCTTCTCAGTTGGCCAAGCTTATCTTGCCGCCGACCTTGCAGCCAGAGCTCAGCCTCTCGGTGGCTCGGTAATTGTGAAAATGAGGGGTTTTGAAAGAATCTACACAGGCTGGTTGCGCTTTCTTGCTTTTGTGAAAGCCGTAGTTTATTTTCATCACCCCTCTGAACTAGGAAAGAAAGCGACTTAGTGTTAAATTTGCGAATTCTGAGAAGGTCCCGTTTGAAGATTCTTATTTCTGAAATCCACTGTGGAGACTTCCTGAATTTAGCATGACGAGAGGCTGCTGTACCACAGCTCAGCCTAAAAGCCCGCTTTTGGTACTGTACTTTCTCGGTTGTTTGCTGATGGGGCATTGGTAGCTTGCCGTACGTGACACATGGCATCTGATTTCTTCCTAGCTGTGGCCTTACATACCAGAATGTCTTTGCCTTGGTTGTAATTGGTTCAGTTTACTGAACTGAATATGTTTGCGTGCTTTTGGGATGAAGAGGGACTTCTGTTAGCTGTGTAACAGAATGAGGCACGGGGATTAATGGGGGGAACAGGGAGAGAGGGAGGAGTTGTGTGGGTTTTCTTTTTTTTTTCTGGAGGCATCAGGCTCCTCCCGTAGCGAGGGAGAGCATAGTACATCGAACCTAAAGACCTTTAAAGTACATGCTGAAATGGATGCTGGGAAGATACAGTACAGTGCTTGGGCACAACTCCAAGGCTCCCAAGGCAAGTAATATTTAAACAAGCTGAACAGCCCCTTTAGGCAAGCAGCAGGAAATCCAGCGCTGAGCTTTGTGTCGTTGCATGGTCAGCAGAAGATAAAAGCCCAGGCTATGCAGCTGGGGTTCCCTCCTATCACTGGATGGCAAACTGTTAAGAAAAGATAAAAGGACAGAAAAGAACAGGGGGTCGTCTTATTGAAAAGCATTCCTTCATATTTTAAGCTGTCGAAGTACTTTGAAATATATTGGGCCTGATGTAAGTCAGAAGCATCGTCACTGGCGGTTCTGGTGTGTGTTGGAGCTTTTACATCGGTTGGCAGGTGAGAGGCGAATTCGGCCCTCAGCTTCACCAGAAATAAATGTTTAACACGGGCAGGATCGTGATACGCATAGGTGCCTCGCAGCGAGCAGGAGCCTCCCACGTACAGCCTTTCCAGGTCCCGCTTTCTGCAGCTTATCCTTGATTGGGCACTATTTTAACAATGAGGAAAACAAATTTAACTGAATGAGATTACTATTTCAAGTCTTCTAATCACTATTTACTGTGTTCCTCCCCTCCATCCCTCCTCCTTCTTTCCTGCATCACAGCACTGGTGTCTTGGGAAAGAAAATGCTTCAGAGCATTTGTTACCAATTTAGCAGCAAGTACGTGCTCGAATTTGGGATTTCTAAGATCTGTGTGTGCCATATGTAGGCAAAATGTAATCTTTGCTAGTTCCAGTAGAAGGGAACAAACACAAATTTGCTGTTCTTCAGATAGTGTTTCTTTAATCTAGTGAGACTTACATTTGTGCAGCCTTTTTGTTTTGGTAAGACAGTTAACTGTCCTCCCTAGGGTGCCTAATTGCTTATCGTGAACTAATCAGTCCCCTGGGTATATGAAGGAATGAAGCACTGCCAAGATAGAGCCTCTGACTTCCCCCAGAGGTGTGATAAGCCTCCCAACTACCCCACCCTTTCGGGAGCTTGCTTATTTTAAAGACCTTGCTATTTCAGAAATTATCCATGTTTCAGCGTTGTTGGGAAGGTTTAAAGGGGTGTATTTGCCGAGGAACTTTTGAACTTGTCAGCTTTCATATTTTTTTATGTCAAATCTGTATTGAATAATGTTTCACGTTCGGTGTGAAATACGCTGAACACGTTGTTGCTGCCGCTTCTGTTTATGAAAGTGTCTACCTCCCTAGTCTCTGCGTCATGCAGGACCCTAACAGATGAGAAAAGGCCCCATTTCTGTCTTCAGCTGTCGGTAAGTTGGGCTGGTGAAATCTTCTAGCTTCAGAAGCCCTGTTTGAAGTTCAGATGAACGAACAAGTGAAACAAATCCGGAGACTGTCTTCTAATTTTTGGTCGAATGATAGTTCCACGTTACCACGTGTGAAATGAGTGGGTAGGTTGAGAAAAGTTTTTCACCTTACAGTGAAAAATTATTTATTTAGCTGGTGGTTTTGTTTGCTTTCTCCTTTTAGTTTCTTGTTTTAACTCATTCAAATGCACACTTGTCTGCTCCCCAGGTGAGACTGCTACTAATTTCTTGAATTCTTCCCTTGTACCTCTTTGTACTGAATGGTTGAGTTCCAGAAGGCTCATAAAACTTAGTACAAAGCAACAGTGCCTGAACTGGAAGTGGAAAATAGCTCCTGCTATTTAGCATCTGTGTGAAAGTATGAATTCTGGCATTGAGGTTTTCTTTGCCCTTTACTATTCCTCGAATTAACATCCATTTTGTATGAAGTTTAGAGGGTGAGATCTGTCAGTTGGGTAGAAATACAGTTTGTGCCTTTAAAGAGTTGTACCCTATTCGAAGAACCACATCGGATGATTATTTTTTGGCTCTCTTAAAACACTTTTGGTCTTGTTCACCTCCTGTCATGGAGAAGATCCTAGGTGATCTCAGCAAGATTAGTGTAAACATATATATTGCCATAATATGGGCTGGCTTAAAACTGCAAAGCGAGGTGACTGCATTTTTAGAATTAAAGGAAAGTGGGTGTGTATGTATGTATGACTGGGAAAATGTTCGTGTGGGAACCTCGCTCATGAAAATAAGTATGAATTTCGGTATCACAGGTCTGATTATGATATTTTAATGTTGCTTTGCTACGTGTGCATATGTGAAAGTGATTAGTCAAGGTTCCACTTAGCAAACTCTTGCTATCCTGCTGCAGAAATTGGGGTGGCCGTGAGTGGGTGCACAGGCCACTTGGTCGATTTTTTTGTGTGCATACATGTTGTTGGTCATTTTTCTCTGTGGTTAACAAATGCAACTACTAGAGAATCGGGTCGAACCTTTGCATAATTCATACTACTTTGTTTCAGATTAATGTTTTGGTGTGCAATCTTATATGTCAATGGGAGTGAGCAGAAGGAAATCAGCTGCCCTTTTCATACATGAATTGTGGGAAGAATTGTCTGTATCATCTGTTTGATGGTAATGTGTGAAGCACTAGCAGTGAAATTGTTTTTTGGGAAGAGGAGGGTGGTTTTGGACCAGCAGCAGACATTTTTGGCTGGAGGAAAAGCAACTTGAAGCTTCACTTACCGAAGAAACGTGTTCAAAATTTTGCCTGTTTTCTTTTTTTCCTCCCAGCTTTCCTGAAATAAACTTCCTGCAATTCTTTGCAGTGTGCAGGTGTCCAGACTCCCCTTTACTCATACTCACTTGCGCAGCCCGTCGGACAACTGAGGGCTGTACCTAAAATTCTGCCTAGAGGGCCGTGTCCTACAGTGGTCTTGGCAGAGTTACAGTGGATGCCTTGCGCACCTACAGGCTGCAGCATCCCTCTTAGACTGAACAACTGAGCATTGCATTCCAGAAGTCTACACGTGTGGAGGACTGCCCATAATAGAAGAAAGAAAGCTGCAGAGATTGTAGGATGCTACTTAATCCCTGTGGCTGTCGTGCTGAGGAGCATCAGAACTTTGCTGGATGGATCTGACAGCCCATTGCAGAGTAGAGGGTCAGTCTCGCCGGTATTTGCAGTTAGTAACCTTAGCGGATTTTTTTGTTTGTTTTCTTTGATTTTGTGTTTTTCTCTGCGTGTGTAAGAGGATTGTGGCCTTGCCACCAGAATGGTCGCATTCAAGAAACTTAAGACTCTTCCCACTGAAGAGCTTTGAAGATCAGCAGGCATTTCCTCCAGCGTTTACAGCATTGTTGGAGGAGCCAGTTGCTGCAGAAGTCTTCAGGCCTGTCCGCCCGACTTTGGTCATTCCTTACCTCGCCACCTCACGTGGATTATGCTGTTTGCAGACTAAGCTCCACGATGACCTCCATGGATTCCTCATGAGCTTTTACAAGGCCGGGCCTGTGTACTTTGTAAAATCCTTTTGAAATGCCTGCTAGGCTTTTAAAGTCCCAGAGCAAAAGCTGTGTTACAAGGAACGTAGAAGGTCCGCAGCTGGATGTGGTTGTGAGTGAAGGGGGATTTGCGTTTGTTTGTGTGTAGGCAATTCTTGTTTTCAGTTTGCATCTTTTTCAGGTCAGATAGAGAGATGTCTTTTCTGAGGAGGCTTCTTATACTCCTCTGATAAAGCTGAGGGACTTGGAATTCCTTAAGAAACTGTAGGACTGGATTCCTGTGCTCTTGTTCGGCATGTGTGTTGCAGTCTGTGAAAACTGGCAGATGCAGTTTCATTTTGTCAGTGTGCAGGAAGCACCTCCCACAGGTTAGTTTCACTGTATTTTCTTCAAAATAGAAAGAAAACTTCATAGTGAAGAATACCACTGACAAGTAGTACTGCTGTTTAAAATTTTCCTGGTGGCTCTCCTGTGAGGATCTCAGCTTGCAGAGGCTTTGCCTGCTTGCCAGCACCATCTACTGCTGTAACTAATTTACCTAACTAAAACAAGAAACAAACACTGCATTTCAGAATCCAGAGCTCCACAAACAACCCAAAAAGCTACCCGCCCAGCTGGTATAAGCCAGAGGGTGTGCGCACAAGACTGCAGCACATTGTTCACCAGCGATGGAGAGAGATGTTTTTGGGTTCTTCCCTCACCTTGAGGAAGCAATAAGCCTCAGTTTGAGTGATTTGTGGTACTCTGGCATCTATGGCAAACATCTAATTAGAGCACCCCAGGTAAAATCGAACACCTCGCTTTTATCTCTTAGGTCTCGTTCAAAGTAATAGGAGAATGGCATCCCATAAACTTAGTATCACATGGAGGTGATGTAGATGGTGTATATCTGTTTCTGGTCCTTAGCAGACTGTAGGAGGTGGTTGACTTGAAACCTGCTGTATTTCATGCGGTGCAGGGCAGGAGGGTGGCTTTGGCTTGTGGGGCGGTGCGGGGTCTGCCTGGTGTGGAGATAGGGGTAGGATGGAGCGCTGCAGGTTGTCTTGCTCACGAAAAAGCTGTGTAGTTGTTTTGGATATCGCACTGGAGGCTGACATTAAAAATCCCTGCCAGGGTGGGCAGAAGAATGAGGGTTGTACAGAACACTTGTGAATCCCTTTGCTCCAGCACATCTCTCTTTCCTGCCTGTGACATGTGGTGTCCCCTCCTAAAATGTCAAACTAAAACTCCCTAATTAAAAATCTCTTTCAGTGTGTGTGTGCGTGTGTGTGTTTCTGAACACTTTAAATTGTCTTGGCTATGGATTTTTTGTTTGTTTGGAGAGTGTGATACAGGGAATAGTTCCTGACCAGAAACAGAAGACAGGAAGATAATGATGTTAACAAGGTGAGGGAGAAAAGGAGGTGTTTGTTTAGAAAAAGCCTAGTCACTAAAGCCTGTGGAGCAGAGGAACCCTGCTGATAACACAGATGAAATAGTCTGCCTCTTTCCTAACTTTGGAGGAGTGGAGCTTTGTAATAAATGGCTGCCATGTGGCAGCTGTCTCCCAGCTTCGTGAGCCTGGCAGTAGTTAATCCTGTCAGCAAGTCATGCTCCCTGGAAAAGAGCAGCGAGAAGAGCTGCAAACTCTTGAATCATTCTCTCTGCAAAACATTTGCATGCTGAATCCCTTTCTGCTTGAAACAAGTTTGGTAATTTGGTGGAGGCTCTCATCTTTAAGTAGCATTAGAGTGCAGCTGTGGTGGCTTTTAAATAAAAAGTAGGAAACGTGCCAAGATGTTGCTTTTCTTTTCCCTCTAAAAAAAAAAAAAAAAGCCATTTTAGTTTTGAAGGGTGTATGTCACAGGGTACGAAACATGCTGTATAAAGAAGGGACACTCCGTGTTGATATCGCTATGTGCTAAGAAATTTCAGGTTGAGCATCTGAGGTCATGATTATCCTTAAAAGCTTGAGGCTTTAAGATACAAAACCATTCACCTTAATTTGTTTTTTATGTTTTGTTGAGCATCTAATGTTTCTGTCCTTTCTCCACAACCCAGAAAACTAGAACTTTCACTTAAAAAAAAAAAGTTTGAGATTCTTGTGCAGTAATGTAATACCATCAGATTTTTACAGGGCTCGTGATAAAATCATGATGGTTGACAACACCACCACCAGGAAATGAGTTTTGATCCCTGTAATTTCTGTCTCTCTCCTCTCATGTCCCGCATCATTTTACTGCATTACCTTGTGAGGTGTAGAGTGCTTTGGCACGCTACCTGGTAAGGTGCTGCACGCAGACAGCGTGCTGCCATCTCCTTTAAAGACAGCACGGCCGGGCTGCAAAGGATGCAGCAAGCGAACCGATGCTGTCCCCTCTGGGCTTGCCTTCACAAGGGATGTTATTGCGTGTGGATGCAGTTACAGTGGTGAAACTCCGTGCGGGACATAGTGCAAAAGGAAAATGTCTTTTCCTGGTTTAGCGTGCCCTATTCTCAGAACGTTTTTTGTAAACTTGCCTGTGCATTCAGGCCCTCGGTGAAGCCCTCTTTAAATCCGTCCCTGGGGGAAGAGGATCGCAACCAGGGAGCCATGCAAGGAGCGGGGCACTAGCACGGGATTTTCTCTGTGCCTTCCTCTGCGTGATTCATCCTGCCTCTCTCTAATCCTTTCCGAAGTTGTCCTGCTGCACGCTCACGGCTCCAGCTACGTGCGAAGAACAAGCGTGAGAGAGCGAAACGTTCGCTCGTTTCTCCCACCGCTTCCCTCCGGAGCTTTGCCTGGAGGGTCTGAGGCTGCCCTTGGCCGAGCTGCGGGCCACCAGGGCCACCAGGGCCGCTGGGGCCGGGCCCCCCCTCCTGACCCAACAGCTGCAGGCGCCGATTGCCAGCGAGCGGCACAGCGGCGTCGTTCCGTGGCTTTTCTTCCCCTCGCTGTTACTGTTCCTCCTCCTTTCCGCGATGCTGCGAGGAAGAACAACCAGAGCGATTGTCTCCCCGCCGGGTGGGCGCCTGGGCATCTGCACAGCCAGTTGGTAAGGCACAGAAGCCCCTGTTTTTTAAGTGACACCAGGGACTATTGATTGCAGGCTCGGGCTGTGCTGCTGCTGCACAGATGCTTGCTCTTGGCCCACCTTAAAAGGACAAGATATCCCGTGGTTTAGACTGGCCGTATATTGTCGGGGATGCCAGCATCTCCGTCACAGCTACCCGGCAGAGCTGAGCGTCCCGCTTCGCCCGCGCCTCATCCTTGCAGCCTTGTCTTCGTCGCAGTCGAGGGGCACTGCGGTTTGCCTTCACCGGGGAGGAGGTGGCTTTTCCTCCTCTCTCTTAAACTCTGAAATGTTTTCCGTCTGGCTTTCCCAAGTGTAATGCGTCCAGCTCACCCCTCAGGCTCTTGGACAAGCATCCCGTTCCCTCAGCACAGCGCTTGCTTAGCCATCTAGGTGATGGCACATCAATGTATAGCTTTTTCTTTTTTCATTTCTTTCCCCCAGGGTTTTAAGTTTACTGGGTTTGGCTGCGTTGTGATTCTTCCTCTCAGCGCAAGGCAAAAATTTAAAAAGAAGAAAAAACCCACAGGGCTTTCTACTTGCTACGTTTCAGATTGTTTCCTCATTTTACATCCCTTGCCCCTCTCTCAGGCGGCAGCAGCAGCGACTGTGGCTTCGCTTCCCCGAGGGCTCAGCTCCGTAAGCACACCTCCCGCCTCGGCAGGGAGACCCGTAAGGTCGAGGGGTGCCTGCTGGTCGTCGTTTCAGCTTCCCTGACACTCTGTTTTCCTGCTTTTACCTCATCTCCTTTTGGGTAGTGGCCGTTCCAGCAGACGGTGCGACACCGCTCGCCTGGCCCGCTGTCTCCTTCGCACCAGCCCGGCGGGCGAGACAGGGGCCAGGTCCGGCAGCCCCTGCCTCTGCCAGGGGAGCGGGGTCCCAGGCTCCCACGCTCTCCTGCACCGTGTCCCACAGCGTCTCCTTGCCCGGCGGGACGTGAGCCAGCCCAGGCCCGAGGGAAGGCCGCGGCGGCCGGGCTGGGGAAGGCCCGTCGGTCCGGGGAGAGACCCCGCGCCGTGTCTCAAGGCACGCCGCCGACTCGCGGCCTGCCAACCCGGGGGGATGCGAAGGGACTTTTCTTGGGTCGCCACTTCATCTAAGGCAAATAAACTGGAGTCGAAGCCAAGAAACACATCAACTTCCTGGAACTCTGCGAGCCGTCCACACAGCTGTCCTAGCTTGCCGAACACATGCAAAGCAGAGCTTATAAGGACAGACAGTATTGCTTTTGTGTCCCTCCTCGGCACGCGGGGAGGGAGCAGGGAGGGGATGCTCTGGGTAGCGCCGAAGGTCCGTCTTGCCCGACGTGCTCCCTCCGCGGCAGTGATCTGCGGGAGCTGAACCCCTCCCCAGAGGCCTCCTTGCACCCTGACGGCTGCACCAGGAGTCAGCGAGGATGAGGATGGAGGGGCATTTGTACATGGGAAGGAGTGGAGGGATGTCTTTTCGCAGCTGCTTGCTTTACTTTGCTGCTTTCCCGACTTTGTTTTTTTGCATGTGTCTGAAAGCGGCTCTCATGGCCCCAGGTTTGTTAAACTGCCTTCAAATCTCAGTGCCCTTTTTGCCTGAACAAGTTTTCAAAGCTGGCTGCAGTTCGGTGACAAAGGCTTCCTGGAGGGCCAGGTGCTAACCCACAAGCTGATACGAATGGTGAGCATGAGGAACAGCTTTCAGATACGTCTTTGACATGGGGGAGGAGGGATAAGGCATTAGAAGATCTCAAAGTTCATCAGCAGCTGGCCAGCCGAAACAAGGGGGTGTTGCAGCTCCCGCGATGCCACGTGCGTTGCGTGGCGCGGCCGGCCTGGGCACGGCGACGCTGGACGGGAGCGCGGTGCAGGCTCGGAGCGTGCTGGCGGAGAGCTTGGCTTTCCCATCGGGGGCCCGGGGGCCGTCAGATTTTGCTTTCGCTCTCGGTACTCGAGCAGCGTGTGCCTCACTTCTCCTTTCTAGCTTAGCAAGACCACGGGCTCCTGCGAGAGGTGCCCTTCCCACAGCGCGCAGCCATTGCAGAAGGAACAAATGGGGGTGTGCTATTCAAGTTAGCAAGCTGAGCGCAGGGCCGAGAAGACAGGTATGAACGCAGCTTATATTAATGCTGCCTGGTGTCTCCTTGCATTGCTGTAAACCAGTTGGACAATACAGGAGAATTTCATCCAGGAAGCCCCTGCTTCGCCGGTACAGCATCTCACTGTTACATTCGTGTAGCTTCCTTGTTTTCGGTGTGACTTTATCAGCATGATACCAGGGTATCGTGGTGATTCAGAGTTGTAGTTCACTCAAGGCAGTAACAAAGTTCAAATTCCGGTATGTTTTATGAGAGATGCTTTTGGTTGTCTAAGCCAAAGTCCCGAGGACCACCGATGTTCCGTAAGTCATCAGAACATGGATTTCAAAACCCACGTATAAACTGAATGCGCTCGCATATCTCATCATGCATACAAAGGAATAAAACCACTTGAATATTCAAAATTTAGGCTAGCAGTTAGGTGTTGTAGCAACAGTGTACAAAATAATCCATAAACACGGGGGTCTTCCTGCTCTTGTTTGGCGCTTCCTCCCCTGCCCTGCCCCGCAAACAGGTGGTGCTCCCCAGCTCTGCTTTAAGGCATGGCCATGAGCATGTGCTTCACTTGTTTATTCACTGTCTGTGTGTATCTGTCTGGGTGCATGTTAAATTAGAAGAGGCATGTGGACATGGTGAATTTGCAGGGTTCTTTTACAGGGCAAAGTTTTATACACATGCTAACACAGGTAAAACAACCATCAGTAATAGCTCCAAGAGGTCATAGCAAGATGAGCAGTCTGTCTTTCAGTGCTCAGAGAGTGCCTTTCCAGAGATGTTGCTCTTTTTGGTTGGTGTCTTTGAAGGTTTGTTTTGTTGGCTTTTTTTTCCCCCCCCCGGAGTAAAAATTTTAGTTAGAGGTACAGGTTCAAAAGCTTTGGGGGTTATATTATCAGTGTCATTCTTAGTGTCTGTTTTTTTTCCGAATACTAAGTGAACGAACGACCACCAAATATTCCCATGCCACTGTCTTTTTTTTATGCTTGTCTTCCTTTCCCCGTAGGCTGCTCTGTACTGGTGCTCCAGCAGTGGTGACAGTGAGGTGACGCTGCCAGTATAATTCTCTACCGCTGGGGTGCCGAGTCAGCACCAACACTTCAGTAGCAAGGGCAGAGTTGGTATTAAAAAGGTCAGTTGGGAAAACTTTCTTTTTTTGGTTTTCCTTTGCCTTGAGGCAGTGGTTTTGTCTAGTATTAACTCTTTTTTCTTCCCACACAATGCATTTTCACCCTCCTTCCTTCCTGCCAGCTTTGAAGCAAAATCGCTTTCAAAAAGTAGTGCGGGTGATGCGCCCATCTCTTGGGGTGGGAGTTGCTGTTTGTGCTGGGAGTCTCACCCCGTGCTCTGGGAAGAAAGTCTGCTCCTCTGGGTAGAAGCTTAGTATAAGACCAGTGCATCAGAAACGATTTTGAAAGCGGTGTAGCGATTCTTAGGTATTATAATCTCAAGGGTAAACCGTAAACTTTTGTTTATTCAAATGCGATATCCCTCTTTGAAGTTCTGTTCTTGTCTAAATACTAGAAGGTCTGGCCTTCATTTAAATGATCCTTGGGGTTTTTTCTACCAGTCAGGGAAAAAAGAAATACAACAGTGGGAAAGCCTTGAATAAGCTAATAGCCTTGCTAAGATGGAAATGATGAAGAAGGCTCAGGATTCCTGTTTGGGCCTCATGGGAGAACGTGGTTTGCGATGCATGCGTGTGGGGGGGTGCGTTCCTAAAACTGTCATTTGTTTCCTCCCGTTTCTCCTCCTCCCGCCGTGTTCTGCACTACGTACTGGGGCATGGTTAATGGAACCAATAAAAGTATTTGGCTGAGAGTGTTAATCTTTCCCTGGCCCAATTAGTGCATGGCTTCTACTTTAACGTTGATGCGGACTTTTTTTTTAAGGCAGAACAATGAGCAGCTTTGTGCAGCGCACCAGGTCTTCCCCCTCCTTGCCTGTATTGTGTGTTTCTTCCTATCTATTCCAAAGGGAGAGCTCATGTGCAGAGACAGTGGAGCAAACTGGAGCAGAGGCTTGTACCAGCTCCACGCTCGTGTAGCCGCCCCTTGCTGGCAAGTCAAGTGACTGTGACTCTGAAGACTCATCATCTCTTCTCCTTTCTTCTTCCTTCCCCTGTGGCCTGTGTTCTCCTTTTTGCTTCATCTGTGATGCTCTTCGCCAGAAGGAGAAGCAGCTGTAGCTGTTGAGAGTGGTCTTTAAACAAGATAAATTCAATATAAATAAATACACATAAGCAGAGGGGGGAAGTAACTGCTGGTGGGCTTAGCTTTAGCATACAGTGGAGTCACACTTTATCCCAGAGGAGGAAATAGGGTCTAGCAAGTGTCTTCCTGTACAGACTGAATGGGAAGCAACAAGGCTTTTTTTCTTTTTCTTTTTCTTTTTTTTTGAGCCCTCTGTTTTCTCGGTGCCTCTCCCATTAGCTGGTTATGTGCGGCATCAGGGCTGGGCCTCTGGCAGAAGGAGGAGCTGAAGGCCCCTCAGGTTTCTCTGTGGGATCGCAGTTGCCCCAGTTTCATGGTTTCAGAAACATCATCAAGTGGAGGGAGACAGGTCTCTTGGCATGGCCAGGCAAAGAGGGCTTTTGGGATTTTGTGTGTGTTTTTTTTTTTTTTTTTCCCTCACATGTCTTAGCACTCTATGCTTTCATAAGAGAGGATGACTCTGGGGGGTTTCTTCAAAGTAGAAGATGACTTGAATGCTCGTGACCACTTCCCTGTTTCCTAGAGGCTTTGGTCAGATGTTGAGTGCAACCTGAGGCCTCACTGTTTGCCAGCCTGTTTCCTGTTTGTCCCTCTTTCCTGGAGGTCTTTGTTCTCTTTTGGGGAAAGGGAGGAAGGAGGCTCCATCAGCACGACCTCCAAGCTGGGGCGTTTGGTGTCAGCTGAGAAGGCTTGCAGTCCTGAAGGCAGCCAGGCCTAGGGCATCCGTGCTGGTCGCTGTCTGTCTGATGCTCTGGGTTTCATAGGTTCTGTGGAAAAAAAAAAAAAAAAAAAAATTTCCCCAGCCTCAGTGATGCATTTATTTAAAAAAAAAACAAAAAAGCTGCAAGAGAAACCTCTCAGTATGTTCCTGCCTGAAGGCTTTCTGCCATGGGTTTTCCCACAGGAAGGAGTGATTTGGCCCAGTATCCTTATTGTTTCTATATCCTATTGCAAATAGAAAGTTATGCTTCTGAAATCGGTGCGTGCTGCTCATGCAGTTGTCTTTGTTTCAGTGGCACATTTTTGCTTTGTGCAAGAAAATGGAGATTACATATGTAAATAAAAGCATGCAATGATAATATCTATTTTTTTGCAGAATTTAAGTTTCAGTCTTTCAGCTGCTCACAAATTACGAAAATTTTAATGTATTGAAAACAGTTTTAAAAACAAGGTGCATGACTGTACATAATGTTTGTGTTAACAGGAAGATATTTTAGATTCAGAAATAAAATAACTGTTGGTTCACAAAAATTGTGAAAGGCTGTAATAGCATAATACATACTTTTCATCCTGAAAGAAGAACAGAAAGCAAGTTGGCAGGTGTTTCAAAATCAAGACGTAGGTTTGTTAATGTATGCATGTGTGCCTGCCTCTTCTCTTTTTGATGAAAAAGTCACATTTTCACTATTGCTAAAACCAGCACTAGGAATTCTGACTCTAGTACTCTGGGAAGATCCTCAGCAATTTTAAAGTTACCGTGGCTGACACGGGAGTCTTCACACTTAGACAATAGATTAACTTTTTCCAGGGTGTAACGGTGGTAACATTAACGTTATAGGTATTGACTGAAAGAGGAAAAAATAGGTCTACTTCGGAAGGAAGAGTTTTTGTTTGTTTGTTTTTGTTAGTTTGTTTTTAAGTATTAAAGCACTTATTTGCATTATTTTAACAGAAGTCCCTCCAAATAATTCAAACTGTTCGTTATTTTTGGTGGTGCTAAGCAGATATAGCAAGCAACTTAGAAGATTTATACCAGTCTTGAAAATAACTTTAGTGTTTGTTCTATTCAAGATTAAGTCAGCTACCACGTAAGTGGTTAAAAAGAAAGAAAAAATTAATGACTTTGTTGCTCTGGAATGAGATGGGCCTTTTTTAAAGACCCTAACAAATCAAGAGCTCTCATGCTTGCTGGAGAAAGTACAGAAGGATGGATGCTTGGCTTCTCCTTGGATCAAGCAATCCCCACCATCACAGGGAACACTAGTGTTTTGCTTAGCAGAAAAGTACAAAAATGGCTAGGGAAGAGTTACCTTGAATTGTTCAGGATAGCATCGAAACAGTCTTTTTGTCAGTTTTTGAAGATGTAAACTGAAAATGGTGTTTTAAGAAGTTGATGTTGTCTAGAGCCTTAGACTCTGGCCTTAGTCAGGTCCTACATTTTGGCTCTAGACTAGTTCACTGTGTCAAACCATCCATCCGTGTGCCGCTCCTGAGAAGGCAGGCAGTTGAACTTAGGGAGCTTGAGTCTGCTGCTTTTTCTTGCGTTGGGTGAAATGAGGAACTGCTTGACACGGGTGAGGAGAGCAGAAGCTGGGCTCTTTCTCTTTGTCTGCCTTTTGATGTGCGCTCTAAAATGTCAGTAGTTGGGATGCCGTCATTTCTTGTTTGCAAATACTGTTCAAAAAGCATTTGAAGATGTTATGTGACTGGTTTACATGTCACCCTTGAGAATATGTGTTTTAAAAGGAAGAAATCCCATTAACCACAGTGTGATGCTGATGGCTCTGCTTTCTGAAAAAAAGGAAAATCTGTAAAAAGTCTGCTGGATACAATTTGGAAATCTGAGGCGATGAAATGTCCACAGTGTGTTAATTTCCATAATGAACTAACTATTTTGCTTGTAAGGTTATAAAGGTGTATTTCTGCATTAAAAATGTGTCAGTATTTTTCAATATTACAAATAACCTTTCTCAGAGGCTATCACCATGGGTGCCACAAGGAGAGAACTCCTCTCTTTCTCATGCGTCAGTCATTCACCGTCACCTCTAAAAATGATGTTCAACTGCTCTGTCAATTCTCCAGCCAGAGCAGGCATCCTTCCTAAAAACCCAATGATAACATGATAAGGTTGTGGCTTCAGAAAGGGGAGTGGAGAAGTTCCATCAGCAAATATGGTGGTTGCTTATGCCTTCAGCTCATCTAAAACCCTTGGGCAGTGGGTGTGAGGAATGTGCCAAATGGTCCCAGAAACCTCAGCAGTCATTTCACCACTGCTGGCAGGAAGAAGGTCGCCATGCATTCTTCTATTGGAGTAAATGTTAATCCTGCAAGAAGAGAAATGGCAGGGTGGGATGCTTGTGAACGAAAACAAATTGCTTACTGAATCTTTAGCTGCAGAATATTCTTCCAACTTCTTAACCAGATGTCACGACTGTCAGCGATATGCTGGCTTGTTTTCTCCTTTGTTCCCTCCTCCTTTTTTTGTTGAATGAATGCTGGAGACCAAGTTGAGGAAGGGCTTCCTCGCTTTGTTTGCCCGGGTTTCAGCAGAAGCAGCGGCAGCTGCATCTCCCAGCCCTATGCCAGGCCACTCATGGGAGCGGGTGCTTGGCTGTGCTGCACTGGCTCTGTTTATATGTTTCTATCATCAAACCTCCTTTTTTTTTTTCCATCAGACAAACCTACTGTTGGGGGAGCAATCAAACTACGGGGCTCTAGTCTTCCTTTGCTAAAACGGCTTCCAGCGAAACTTAATCCCTTTTTCTTTTTCCCATCTCCCTCACACAGTGCTAGAAGGTGCTGCTGAAGAAGAGGCTGAAGAGCCTGACGCTACTAAACCTACTACACTAAGTGAGGAGACCAGCAAGCAAGAAGAGAGCCTCAGTCAATCAGGGGATAAAAATGAAGGTAACTGGTTTGACTAGCTCTGAGCAACTCTCTAATTTAGTGCATTGATTAAAGCTTGTAGAAGCATTTCTTACCTAATCCATAACCCTTATCTGTGTGAAGGGTGTAATATACATTGAGCAGAGCCACTGGTGCATACATTTCTTTCCCCATCCCTAACCTTTATCTGTGTGAAGAGTATAATATACACTGAGCAGAAGTATGGGCACATAAATACTCAACTAGCACTGCAGGCTTCCAAACTAAAATTTTCTTGGCTCCAAGTAACTTGGCACCACTTTACTTAGCCTCAAAAAACACCTGTTTATAATGCTCAAACTTATCTTTCAAAGACAGTATTATACAGAGATCAAATGTTCACAAACATGCTCTTCCTTGTTCACCCTCACATCCTCTTGCGTTAGAGTGACTTTCACAACACACCTTAAGATCCTGTGCTGTCCACCTGAGATGACAGAGCGGTAGACTTGCAGGGTGTTGCTGTTCAGTTGGGGGACTCCTTTTGGGGGAAAGGAGTGTTTAGTTTGAAAGCATTTTCCTTTTCAAACTCCTAAGGAGGAAAGCGGAAAAGGCCTTACCTGTGTGTTTGACGTGCTACGTAGAGAACATGATGGAGAAGTCTGAATCTGAACAGCTTTGCCTGCAGGGCAACATTAGTCGTGGATGTAATACATACTCCATGGAGTGATACGAGTTGGTAGACCGAAAAGAAAAAAAATCTACATCGATGGCAGCTGTGGCAGTAAAGAGGCATTATAGGGGATTTGGGGTTGGATTTTTGCTAATTTAGCTTATTCCATATGCAGAGCTGGCTTAAGCTATGCTAGACTGAGAACGCAGTACCCTATGCTGTGTTACTAATGCCTTAATTGTGCAGTTTTGCTCAAAACACACACTTGCTTGAATGGTGGTATTTGACGGAGTGTGCATTCATCAGTATTGCTCTAGTAGTTCATTGGGATCACAAGATACCACAAATAATACCATATTATAGCAAGAGAATTTAAGGTAAATCACTCCATAAACCCCATACTGAATTAAGGTTGAAAATCAAGATAACGTGAATGTTCTATGAGAAGAAATTTACACCTTGTCCTACGCATTCCAATATGAGAATCTTTTACTATTACAAGTAATTACAAGAAAAAACTCCCATTATTATAGGCCGTTGTCTATGGTCCATGAAGATCAAGCAGAGTGTGATACGAGTTACATGCAGCTGAAAATAATATGTTTTTTTTTAAAGGCCTAGCAACTCCTATGTATGTTTTTGTTTTTAATTCCAGAGAAGCAGCTGGAAACCTTAAACAGTTACAAGGTGTCACCAAGTTCACCAAACAGTTTGGACGGAGCAGACTTGTCCTCCATTGACGCCATGATGTCAGCAGTAATGAATGTGGGGAAGATAGCTGAAAATGGCGGGAACTCTCAAAATGTCAAATCCCCCTCGAAGTCTCCTGCACCAAATCGGATTGGCAGGAGGAATCAGGTATGTAAGCCCAAGTACAGGGGATGAAGGGAAGTCAAACATTTACATGGAAAGTGATAAGATGTAATGATGTTTCATTGATGGTTTTGTCTTTTTTTCCCTCAATGTGTATGTCTTGTCTCTGCCATTGCTCCTACGTGGATGTTTTCTGGTGGCCCTTTAGAACTTAACTTTAGAAATTGGGGATGGAAGGGGTCCGCTTGCTTGGATTCACGTGTAAAACATTTGAGCACACACTCCCACCTTATGCAATGGGCAAGCCGATCTACCAGATGACACCAGCAGTGGCAAAGCCAAAATTGCCACATCTTCCCTGCTGCATCTGTTATCCAGGCTCCTGCGTTTGCCTAATTTGTTGGGGGACCAGTTTGTTTCATTAACCTAGGAGAAAAGAAGTAGCTGGAACTGAACTAGCTCCGTGAGGGAGCAGGGTGGTCTGGCAGGGGGGCTGTGGGGCTTGGCTCGGCTGTTGTGAGGTGAGGTGTGTTCATGAGGTGTGTGGTTGCTCCTGGGGAAGATCCAAGTGATTTAAGGTTAAAGGTGACGCTAGAACAAAATGTCCATCAGGGCGCTCCGTTCACACGATTGTACGGTAAGGTGCCCTTACTTCGTTGTTAATGAAAGTATGAAGAGCTATTGCGGAATGCTTTGTATAAATCTTGCAGAGCAAATATATGTAGCTTTTATCAGTTTTCTTCCATTTACCCGTTGATGCCATCAGTTGATAGTAATGTTGGTCTAGAGAAGTGAAAGGAGAGAGACAGTTAAAGCTGTGGTTATTGATATCCGTGTTTCTCTCCTGCTGGGTCAAGCCCTACCAATGAAGGTGCTGCAGAAAAGGAAGAAATACCCCAAATCTCCCTGTCCATTTGACTTCAAAGCTTATGGCAAAGCACGGAGATTTTGTAAATGAATCAAGATGTAACAGGGACCAGAAAGGTTGAGAAGCATGACTCATGTGATGTTCCTATAGTAGTTTAATAATAGCTTGCAGAGTAGCTGCCCAGTTGACAGACTTATGACTTGTCTTGAATTTTTTTGCTTAAAAGGAGTTAAAAGCCATTACTAGTAAATGAACATGGGAATTCTTAAATAAAGAGCCTGGGCAGTGTACTGGCAACTGTGTTTGTGGGGTCATACTGTCTAGCACCTGGCTTTGAGGTTTATTTGCAGTGTTCCCAGTTAGGGGCTGCCCTGGTTCCTTGATTTCATCATGTGAAGTAAGGCACTGGAGTTCAGACGAGTCTCAGTGGCAGTGCTATTACACAGCTGTCCGCTGGTACACCATGTGGTTTGGCTTCAGGGAAGTTTATTAGCGTTAGTGACCTTTATTCCACCTGATATTTCGATGGGCATCGAATCAAAGGAAGCTTGAGAGTAAATGTGACAGGATTAAGAGGGATTCTTACAGTGTAAAAATAAATAAATACATCGAAAACATAGTAAATAGCCTGTTTGTTTTTAAGCTGAAAGATTGCTATTGCCAGAGAGGCAAATGGCTGCATTACTGAGAAAATAGAAGTGAGATGTGAAATATTAAGTGGGTATCAATCTGTTTAGCAACATCTAATACAGTGAATTTACATTTTCAGCATAGCAGAATGAAAGCACTGAATTGTTTCACTGTGTAACAGCACACAGATCTCCGATTCTGATCAGAATGTGCCCCTTATTATAATTGCAAGGATAATAACAGTTAGCTAGTTTTCTGGGTCTGACTGCTGTTTCCCATGGGTTAGCAGTGAAACATTTTGCCCCGAACCTTTGTCCCAAGTCTGCGGTTCTCTTTATAATGCTGACTTTATCTTGCCTCTAGTCTACCCATAGTCTAATAAGCATGTTCTCACATCAACCTGCATCTCTTGAAGAAAATAAAAAATGTGACAAAGGCGTTTCTTGAGCTGGAGAAAAACCTAATGCACAACTCCCAGAGCATTTGCCACCAGTTGAATGCAGAGCAGTCCTGCCAGGTTGACTAAATGGAGAGTAGCTAACAAATTAGCTGCTAATTTTATCTTTTAGTTCAGGAAGTGTGTTTTCACCAACCTGGCTCCAGTGAGGTAGCTGAGTGCCATGTCTTACATTTGTGAGCTGGGGTGCTTTTACAATAGGGATGCTAATGTTTTTTGGTCTGGATTGAGTCAGTCAACAGCATTCCCGTTGTAGCTACCCTTGATTTGCTTGAGCTGTGTTACGGTATGCAGCATGTACCCTGTGTGACCACTGGAGAAAGTTTGGGTTTTAGTTAATAATAAACCCCAGATTCAATACTAATCAGCTCTGGCAGAGCTGTAGTGTGTTTCTGATCTTTGCTTCAAGGTGAACCAGTAATTACTCTATCTTCTGTTAATTTGCTGATTCAAAGAGCAGGCAGTCTAGAAAGCAGGCTCTGAAACAATTAATTGCATCGTGTAGGACTGTATCACTCATTTAGAAGGGGGGCAAAAAAAGTAGTAGGTTGATAATTTCACAGAAATACCCTGGGGATTAAACACCATCTAAACTGTCAGCACAGCTGCAGGGATTTTCCTCGCAGCACAGTGTGTTTGTTCTCTGTCCTGAGCCAACTTTACCAGGGTTGCAGTATAATTGGAGCTGAACATTACTCCACAGACTGGTTGCATATAGTAAAATTAAAGTTGTATAAGTGGGATGGAATGCGTGTGTGTGAATTATATGTTTGTATATAAAAATGTGTGTGTGGGCCACTGGGATAATGCGTTTTAATTTTCTTGCTGTGTTCAGACTTCATAATGGCAGCCTTTCTTGCTTGCTTTCTAATGTTTTTTGAGTAATAGTGCATTAGGCCTTGGCCTGTGTGCGTGGCCTACAGTGATTAACTTCAGGATGAGAGCCCTGAAATACAGTTGGAAAAATATGTACAGGAGAAACAATATATGGGGGAGTGGGACAGCCGAACTGCTGCGGTCCCGATACTTCTAGGAGTGAGGTCTCGAGTTTTGTTTACTTGAGGCAAAATGAGAAAATAGCTCTTCATCCACATCCACAAGTCACTGAAATTAATTGAAAAGTATCACGACCTTGCTTTTGAAAACATGTTAGATTTTAGTAGATTCTCTAGATTTTAGTTAGATTACTTTATAGAATGTTTCCCCAAATCATGTGGAAAGCGATATTGCTTTATTAAGTTGAGACTTTAAAACTTTCTCTTATGCCGTGTCAGCATCTTTCCTCCTAAAATGCCAGAGGTTTTGTGACAGAGGCTTGGGTCAGTCATTTTCAGTGTTCCCCACAAATGCTTGTGTCTGACGATCTGGAAATGATCCTTTCTCAGTTGATGACTTTTGGGACAGCGATAGGGAAGAAGAGTTGTTTGGAGAGAGGAAATGGATACACACATCAACTCCGTCCTGTTTCTGACTGAAAAGCTACTTAGATTTGGTGTTTCTTTTTTTTTTTCTTGTTTTCATGTTTTTAGTAATGATACCTAAAGTAGCCAGCAAAGAGATTCAGTAGAATGCATCCTTTTAGCGTAAATTATTTCCCATCGGTCATGCAGGGATGTTTTTGGTAGTCTCATCACCAGAAGTTTAGGTACGAGGCGGTGGATCTCCACCTGGTAAAGATGCGCATTATTCTACAGAAAATGGAGATTTGGTTTTCAGTGCCAGACCTTCTTGCTTTGAGTCATACAGGCTTTGACGCAGGAGCCACATCTGGGCTTCTTGGTGAGATGGTGACAATGCCCGCGTGTCACTCAGCAGCCATCCTCGCGGACAATTCAGGCAAATGCCTCTGGTTCCTGTGAGAGTGCCATTTCATCCTTGGCTGAAAGCGTGGCGGTTTTACTCAGTGTCTCAAGGGCATACTTAAGTCAGGCTGAGCTCTCCGGGTCGGCTGCACTGTTTGTACTCGTGGTTTGACCATGGTTACTCCCGATTCTCACCTGGGTGGAGAATAACCGGGTTCATAATGTGTTCTTTTTGAGTCACGTACACTCCCGCATTGTCACCTCTTTCTCGCTATGATCTCATCAGATCTTGCAAGCTTCAGAAGGGTTGGGCCTGGCCAGTGTGCCTGGATGGGATGCTTCCAGCAGAAACACAGGATGCTCAGGGAAATGGTGCTGGTGATTCAGTAAATACCGCTCTTCCTTCTGAGTCAGCCGCGGAGCAGAGCGCACAGCCCTGAGAAAAGGGCACTGGGCTAGCGCCCTGCCGCCGAGATGGGGTGGAAAACCCAAAGTCCTGAAGACTTGTGCTTATTAAAGATCTTTTTGTCAGATTAGTGGTGTTTGCCCACATATTCTGGCGGGGTTCCAGCCTGGGTAATTACTTTCTGCTCACCTAAATTCCTCCTGGCAGTTTGAGCTGGTCGCAATAATTGCCTTCACTTCCTGTCCTAAACTGCTACTGCAGAGTATCAGTGTGCTGTTAAAACAGCTGCTGTACTTCTGTGGTAGTTGAAATGGCCCCTATTTATAAATTCAGAAGTTTCTGAAACTTCCCTGAGGGATCTATCAGGATGATAAATGCGCACATACGAGTTGTTCTGTTAGCAGTGGCCTTTTGTACTTAGGATGGCTTATATTTTTTCCATCCCCAGCAGTAACAGCTTTCTAGTTCTTTTATACCGATATTCCTTCTGATTTTGTTTTGTTGTGTTTTGTCCACAGGAAACAAAAGAAGAGAAGTCTTCCTATACCTGTCCTCTGTGTGAAAAGATTTGCACTACACAGCACCAGCTAACTATGCACATTCGTCAGGTACACAAAGTACAAGCTCTTGATTCTTACTTTAGTAATTACATCTGCTTTGCCAGTATGCATTTGCAATGGTGAAAAACAGTTCTGTGTACAAATCAAAAATGCTTCATTATAAGTTTTTGCAATTGTTTTGCTTTTATTTAAACCTTCCCCTCATATTTCTTTAAAACAACAACAAGAACAACAAAAACGGGGTAATTCTCCTCCCTTCCTCCCCTTCCCCTCCCCACCCCCACCCGTGGCTCAAACAAGGATGTGTGTCCTGTTCTGCATAGCTTAAGGTATCCCAAGGATCCGGAAAACCACTTCCATCATGAAGCATAAGTCCTGTTTTGTTATCCTGTTTGAATACAGTTCCCTTTACTGTTCATGCAAATTAAGAAGCAGGAAGACACAACTTTAAAATCGTCTCAGTGTTGAAGAGCCTCTCTGTCCTTTACAGGGTACAGCAATGTTGGGAGGCAGAATTAAAAATACACTTTACAAATGTATGATGTTCTTTTTTTGTTTGTTTGTTTGTCAGCTACAGGCCTTCTCCTGCTCCTCTTGAAATACATACGTATTTTATAAGGAGCTTTGGCCTTCTCTTTGTCAGAAAGTTCTGCTTTGGATGTTAGGTTGTGGTTCACCACTGTGAGTCCACTAGACACTTACTACTTCAGTTTTCCCTCCTGTACTGTAACTGTTACTTAATTTTTTTCCATATTCTCCGGTTGGGTTTTTTTTTTGGTATGTGAAGAAATCTTCAATTCTCTGAATGCACGTAAGAAAGAGTAGTACGTATAGCACAATAGCTAATAGCCATGTAATGCATTCTTATAGCCTAAGGAGTCTGCATGTGAATTCAGAAGCAGTTTACTTCTGTTTTCTTACTACACAGTCACTTCAAAATTAATATCTTTAAAGAGTATTTATTTTTAAGTGTCTTCTGCCATAAAGTTCGTAATTACATCCTCTTTCTGTTTTCCCCCTTACCGCTCACCCAACCCTAAACCACCGCATAGCTTAAGGTCTCCCAAGGTACCATTTGTCTGGTGGGTTGTTGCTGGATCCCTTCCTACCCCCTTCTGCTGCACACCCAGCAGAAATGCTGCACGTGATGGGCACGAAGCACCTACCTGTGCTGCTGCATTAAGGAGTTAAAAGTGAAGGGTGGGGTTGGAGCTGAGGGGGGAGGGCTCGGGAAGAGAGAAGTATAAATGGGGCACACCTTAATATAAGCTATTGTGTTAAGTGGCTCTTTAAAGCTGCTTTTAAGATGTTTATAATTCTCTCTTATATTTTACTGGCACATCAGAAAGGGCATTCAATGAAAAAAAATCATTGCTTTCTCTAGCATAACACTGACACTGGAGGGACAGACCATTCCTGCAGCATCTGTGGAAAGTCTCTGAGCTCAGCGAGCTCCCTTGATCGCCACATGCTGGTGCACTCAGGTGAAAGGCCTTATAAATGTTCAGTATGTGGACAGTCCTTCACCACCAATGGAAACATGCACAGGTGAGTGCTGATTGGGACCCAGGAGTTTGGAAAGCATTACAGGATAGAGGGCTGGTTTTGTTTCCTAGGAAGGACTTTGCAGCTGACTAAAGACCCTTACTTGGGCAGAAAATACGGGCTGTGATATACAAGTATGGCATGACACGCACACACTGCAACTACTAGGGTGCTTATGTTGTGGGACGAAGCCAGACTTGAGACCGGTCTTCTAGCTCTCTTTACATAGTACCGAGTTGTTGTGGATATCCAGAAGTATTGTTTATTTGGTTTTATCATTATTTTGACAAATGGGATGGATTTTTCTCAAAGGATAAAAATATATAGCCAAGATGTAGAGGAGCTTCTGATTTCATAGCTTCAAACTAGCAGATGCAAATGGTTGTACTGGGGCATCTGTGGATGTTAAGTAGTGAGGTATCCAACTGCCATCATGAAGATGCCTCTTCAGAATAATCAGTCCTGTTTTTAAATACATACATCAGTACTTGCACTATAGACAACTTACTGCACTATAGATCTGGGAAATTCTCTGTAACCGGAGTTGCAAACATATTTCGTGTAGTTTCCTTTGTAGGGATGTAGCAATATGTACAGTTGTCAGCCAGGGAAATTGAATGTTAAATCACATGTACGTTCCTTCCCCTCTCTCATCCCCCAGTTCAGTATTCGTTTATTTGCATGGGTGGAGCACCTCCGAGCTGATTAAGAGTTTGTGAATTCCCACACAGCTTTAGTCCCCATATCAAAGAGTTTACAACCTACAAAGAAACTGTAAGACAGGTGGGGGAAAGGAACATAGCTTGTAAGCAGAATGGCAAGAGTGATGGTTACGGACTGGTTTTGTGTGGGAGGGAAGATACCTTGTTTCCTTGATTACTACCAATCATTTTCCAAGCAATATGCTATAGGTGGAATGAAAGGTGTGATTTCAGTGACAATAGAAGAGATAAGATAATCCTGCACAAAGGAAGCACTGTCTTCTTGCAGCTTTACCTTTTCTGTATCTTACTGACAGTTGAAGCAGTCACTTGAAAATGGAGAAGAAACGGGAGTGTGTGCGGTTTTGTAACTCTGCATTCATTTAACCTGTACTTGATTAGAATTGGAGAGAGTTGTAGAGAGAAACGTAAAATGAGAAGGGGAAGACATAAAGATGCTCAGAGGAGATACTGGCCTTGGGCATTGAATAAATCACGCCTGACTCATCTGACCAGGAGGCAGAGGTGTCGCGAGCCACATGTTTCCCAAACTGGGTCATTGCTCCGTCTGCCGTGAGGAAGGCAGGGCAGTTTCTGAGTCGCAGCTGATGACACTGTTGGCATCGGAGGGTGAATTCCAGCGCCAGGAACCTCGTGTTGTTGGACACCGTTGTGTCCTGTTCCTCAGCCCGGGCTGCTTGCTGAAGGGTTGAAGGGTTTGTTTAGCTTTTTGCTCACTGGGCATCTCTCCTCATCCTCTCCCAGAAACTGGAACGGGAGGCTTCCTGTGGCACTTTACTCCAGGCCTATCAGCTGCTGATATAATATCCTTTGCTTATTGGGGTTTCCCTGTGTAGCAACCCTTATCATGCTTTAAGCAGCTAATTCACCAAAATTGCCAGGCTGAGTGACTTGCCCAAAAGAAGTAACTATAGATCAGAACCTTCTGATGAGGAAACTGTTCATTTAAAATTTTTCCTCTTAATGAGATGTTGCATGAAGCTACCAGGATGGAGTACTGTGCTTGCTACCTGTGCTAAGAAGGACTTAAGTTCATGCAAGGAAAGGAAAAGATTCCTGTTAAAAGTTCTTTCCATCTGACCGGTGTCGGTTCCTATCTGCTCTGTAAAATTCCTTCTTGTGTAGGCCAGCACTGCAGCAGTGTGGTGGGACGTTGCAGAAACCTGTTGCTGAGCTCATGGACTCTGCAGCAAGTGGCCCCAGACCTGTGACAGGCAAGATCCTGAGCCTACTGAGACAGGGTAGTTTCGCTAAAGGAAGGTAATGTTTGGCAGGACAGTGCCAAACGATTTTTTTTGCAGTGAATAACCACTTCTTGATGCTATAACAGACTATAAAAGTGAATCCTGATGCCGAGGTGGAAAGTATGAATGTGCAAGCAGGCAGATGAGGATAAATACAAAGTGAAATGAAATTTCTTATCTGGTACTATGTCGCACTCACAAGGAAGATGCTCATTTTGCCCACCAGGTACTTCCTTCAGAAACTGGTATTTCTGGTCTAAGATGGTCTGAAAGAAATTCTTCCATAGGCACCTCAAACCTAGCTGTAGCATCAGGTCCCATGGCCTGCCAGTGCTGTGGATGAATGCCTTTTACATCACATTCAAAACTGCTTCTGCCTCAGGATACGGGGGCAAGGACCTGCTTGCCAGGTCCTGCCTTGTGTGCAGCACCCGCAGGCCTCGCTTCTGGTGGTACCACGTCTGTTCTTCTGCGCCAGCTGGCCAGCGGGGTGATAATAACAGTCCATCTTTCTCTGCTCCTCCACACGATGCCTTTATTGTTCTCTGTTTCTGTGCTGGAGTGTGTAAGTAGTGACAGACAGGTGCCCAAACCAGCAAAGAACAAGGTTCCTGAGGTGCCTCTGGTAGCCAGGTGGTGGTCCCCTTGGAGCGTCACGCGAGGTGTGGAGACAGGTTGTGGGTTTAGCAGAAAGTTGTGAATGTTCTGCTAAAGAATCGGCATAGCTCGTGGAGGTCCTGCAGGAGTCTCCCCATGTATCGCTGTATTTACACCAAACAGGCTCAGTGCACAGGGCAGGAGTGAGGGAGAATTTAGTCTGCCAGGATCTGAATGGGGGGAGAATGCATATACACATACTCCATACGTTTTCTCTCTCTCCCCCTGTGCCTTGTTCTGGCTCTTCCTTAACCGTCTATACTATTTTTTGAACCCAGACTTTTTTTTAAAAAAGACCTTTTAGGGGAAAAAGCCCAGTGAAGTGGTTTTGTCAAGGGCAATACTGTGCTGTAGGAGCGCTTATTACTGTTCTGACAGAGGGTGAAATTTCTGATCCATTTTTCTGCCTCCTAGCAGCCAGGTCATTAGACATTCAGCAGAGCAGAGGAGGGAGGGAGACAAGTTCCAGTTGCTTTTTGGGTTTAGAAAATATCAGTGTTTTTACACTCTGAAGTGCCCACGATCTCCACAGAAATAATTTTTCTCCTCCCTCCCTTGATTAAGTGAAGGGAGAAAAAACCCTCCAGAGCTCTAATTTGGTGTTTTGTTTTTTTTTTTCACGACGGCAATACTTTGTTGCAGTACCTAGCTTTTTGGCAAGTGGGAACACAGTTTTGTGCCCAGCTCTTCTCTGGGTTAGTGTAGCTGTGCTGGGGTGTTGCATGTACTCTTTACCTGTTAAATTGATGCTGCCCTTCCTGACTCCCACAATACAAGCAAACACTTCATTTGTAAATGAGTCAGAGCCTCTCACACAAGGTCCAGTTTCTTTTTGTTGTGCTCCTTGGCTCCTTGTCAACAAGTCAAGTTGAATGGGCACAGCGGACGGAGGGGTGGAGAAGGAAGGTTCTCTTGTGCCGCACCATTCAGAAAAAGAGGTTAAAACCTGCTTCCTTTTCTGACCAGGGTGACTCTTGGCCAGGATTTTCAACGAGGAACTGTGGGCCCAGGGCGTCTCAGAAAACTCTCCTGCAGCTGCCGGCCTGCTCAGGAGTGGCCTGAGCCTCCTGTGGGGACAGTCGCAGTTGGAGAGTGCTCAGCATCTAGCATGAAAAACTAGTTTTCTTATTCTCTGAACGTGCTGTCAACCTGATTGCCTGTATATCAGGGCTCCTGTTTGAGGGGGTTTGTTGCATTCTGGTGTGATAACTGGGAGATCCCTCCATGCTTGGGATCCCTATCAGGAACATGAATTGCTCAGGAGGAGGAGAGCTGGAGAGAATGCTGCCTTTTTTACACAGATTTCTTTTTGGGCAGTACTGGAAGGAGCAAGCCTTGTAGCGTAAGGGACTGATGTGGGGTTCGGGGGCTTGTATTCTTGGGCCTTTTAGAAATTCACAGTAATTTTGAGTTTGAAATCCCTGTAACTGGAATGGCACTGTGATGATCAGTACATAAGAAAATCTGTAATACAGGACACACTAATCCTCACACTTCTGTGCTAGAGACACAGACACTATGGCTTTCTCTCGGTCACAGTAAATTAAAGTTGAATGCTCTCAGATCTCCAGCAGGAGCATAAACTCTATGGGAAGAAAGCGTGTGCGTATAAAGAGTTTTCTGTGGCTCTGAAATGCCTGGGGATTTCCAGAGAAGTGTGTAAAATCAATAGATTGCAATTACTAAAGGCTTTCCATCTGTACTGCTACTGCAGCTTTCTAGTTTATCTATGAATAGTGCCAACTCTGGGGAGCCCTTTTGGGTCTAGACTCTGCCACCACACAGGAATTCGCAAGGCTCTTATTCCATCTCCCCCACTGCATCTCCCCAAAATGCGGGCAAAGGAGCTAGTCTGCTGCTGTGGGTTTTGATGGTGGTGTTGATTTGTAAGTTTTAGCAAGGGACCTTACGGCAGAGAAAAGGGTTTGCTTGACTTACTATGCTGCATTCCAGTAGAACGTGCATCAGACTTCAGGGGGAAGAGTGATGCCTCCACTTGCTCCAGAAGGGTTTCCTTCAGGGTAGGAGACTTTGCCAACAGCTCCTTTTCCATTTCTGTGACTAAGGATGGTCTGTACCTATCACTTTAAAATCATATTTTCCTCCCTGCCAAAGACAAGTTCTCCAAGCAACTTGGAAATGTTAATAGGATTTAAATGCCAAAAGGGAGGCGAGAAATGACCTTCCTGCCAGTTTCCAATGGGCAGCTATTAAAGGCTCTGTGGCAAGTTCGAAAAGAGTTAAGGGATAATATATGTATTTCAACCACAACTTCCCCAGTTTGGTAAACTAAGCTGCAGTGTCTCTGGCTGGTGTTCTCCATGCTGTCTAAGTGTGATAATGCAAACTAACTGAAGTATTTTGTATGAAACGAGAACGTCACAGGTATTGACCTTTTCTCTCCTTCCGCTCCTTACCTTCTGCCTGGCAAAATTCTTCATAATGGCTTTTTAGTTACATCCTACTTAAGTACTTGTAGGCTGTTTATGTACTATCTCAGGAACAGGTCTCAAAGTTTGGGGATTTTTTTTTTTGGCACATGCAAAACACCACATGCAACAACCACATGCAGAAGTCTTTGAAACTCAAATTGGAAGATCTGGATTGCAGAAGCTATGCTTTGAAGCATGCTTACAAAGGGTCCTATCAAAGAAGGTATTTCTTCTTTTAATTAAGAAGGCACTTTCATTCTCAATCTTATTCTTAGTGTTAGATAATTTTCCCAAACTTTTTTTTTAACGTGCTGTAGAGAGACAAACAGCTGTTTTTGTTATTAGTGCGTGGTACTGTTCTGCTATTCAAATTTTTTAAACAACGCTTCATATGTGTATGTATATGTTGCTGAGTGTGGGTTTTTTGAGAAAGATAGAAAACGCACGTGCTGGAGGGGAACCTGGGAATTTTGATGTTTTAGCCAGCCATCTTCACTGGCAAATGAGGAGCATACACTTAGTGAAGACTGTAACTTACTGGTTGGAAGAGGAGTGTTGGATCCCCATAAAGGTACAGGGAGTGAGATGCATACGCTTTAATGATTTCCCAGCTCTCTTTAACATGGATCTGTGTTTTATGGGCAGGCACGCATACGGGCTGCCTGTGACTTCTCAAACATCCAGTACGCAAAGTGTCTTCGAGATCTGGCTAAATCCATCCTCTCCCTGCGTTCCACCTGTGAATTTCTCCTATGTTATTTATGGCACTGGCCCACTTCCAGTAAGCTGTGTGTGCTTTGTAGGGTGCAGTGCAGTAACAATGCCCAGCCTCGAAGTACAAATAGGATCTCTGCAGTGTAGCACGTGCGTGCAGTCTGGCATTTGCTTAAGATGGGAATTTTTGGAGGCAGAACATAGTCAAAAGGGATGATGACCTGTTTTTTTTTTTCTTTTTCTTTTTTTGGGGGGGGGTTGCAGAAGGGGAGAGGAACTGTCTCATTACAACATGGTTTGGTTTCTGGTGGTTTGCAAAGATGGCCAAGTGGAAATTTGGTGTTAAATTCTGGGTAGCTTTGGAAGACTGAACATGTGAGATCTTGAAGCTAAAAACAAGTACCCGAGGAACTTGCCACACTGAGAATGACTGACACTTCACATGTGTGAAAAGGCCCTCGTTTATTGTCTTGCACAATACGAATGTCTCTTTGGTCGTCTCCTGAGCAGCTTTCATTTCAGTGCTCTTAAATATGAAGAAGCAGGATGTATTACAGTCTTTCAAATCCATTCCTTATACGTGGGGAATGATTCAACCACTGTCAGCATGCTACTAATAGATAAGCTTCAGCAAATACAAGTGCCCTAATTCTTGAGCGGGGATAACTGGCACAAAGGGCTAATTTCTGCTTCTAGTAATTGATAACTGTAGCTGTAGGAGACAAGTGAGATGTGATACCTGTTCTGGTTTTCTTTGCGGTTAAAAACCGTTCCTTACATTTTCACTAATACCTTTTGTAAATAAAGGTGGGGAAGGAGATGGAGATGAATGTTTTTGGTCTCTCCTGTCAGCCGATAGGTCCAGAGTAAATGTTTCGTACCCTGCTGGGACCTCCGTGTTGAAAAAAGAAAGAAAGAAAGAAAAGGTGAGGATTTTTCAACAACAGTATATATCAGTAAGAGTCTGTTTCTCTGTGTCTTTGATGAGAATCGGAGGAACAAAGTATTTTTAGTAGTCCCAGGCAGAAACTTCTGTCTGTCTCACTGTTGCTGAGTAGATTGGTCATCTTTGTAAAGACTTTCCGTAAACTGTTATTTAATTCACAGGATGTGTAAATAGGATGCTCCAAAAAAAAACCCCTATGGATATCTTCGGCTGTAAGTGGCCCTAAAGGAGCTCTTGTGTCGCAGTGCCGCTGTGAGCCATGAGAGCTGGAAGGAGATGCCATGTTTTCAGACATGTTGAACACGGCTTGTAGCCTTGGACAGTATCCCCCTTCAGTTATCATTAAAGAACAGCAAAGGAAGTTAACACAAAAACACTAATGCTGAGATCTGATTAGAATCAAGCGAAGCAAGGAAGTGCAGAGTTAAGATTTATATGCTGACCTTAATTAGCTCCATTGTTCTTGAGAACCGAAGCGTACACAATGAGGAACATTATACTTGCATCTCCCCAGCTCTTCAGTACCTAAACATAAGAAACACTTCAGTGTGCTTTCCAGCCCTAGATTTTGTGTGCGTTGCCTTTAATTAATACCTAAATCTGTACCTCGAAAGGTTCTGCAGACAAAGAGGGGACACTCTGCTCTCAGCGGTCAGTTCAGGTTTCCGGTGCGAATTGTGCCGAGGGGAAGGTGGTCTGACACCGCGGGGTAATACCACCCTCCTCCCGGGCAGTAACATAAATCTGCGTGTGACAGAGTGTATTCAGCGTGGCTTAGTGCTGCTTTGTTACCCATGGCACAGTTCAGATGAGCGCAAGCCACTTGACGGATCAGACGCTAGTCGCAGAGCACATGGCTGTGGAGACCTTGATCTTTCCCCATAAGTACCCTTTCAGGAACATCACCTCCTCTAAAGGTTTAGCATTCTCAGGGATGTTACCTCCCCTTCTCACCTTGGAAGAGCTATAGAATAAATACAAGCTTTAACTTTGCAAGCGCTAGAAAATCCAGGTGATCTTTGCGGCCAGCTGAGGGGCTGTTCGTCCTTTGCCATCAGCCCGACACTAACGCAAGCCTTGCAGAGATGTTAGCTCTCGAGGTTAACAAGCAGCGCGTGTTTGGTTGGCATTTCGGCTGCTGGTTTGTCTTCCAGGCTGTACTTCAGCTTGGGCAATGCTGTGCAGAAAATGCTGTCTGCTGAGAAAGTTTGCTGGGAAAGTTTGTATGTTAGGGTAATCTTTGCTTAGCCTGTTGTGCGTGCACGTCAGAAATACTTGCCTCGCTTCTCTAATGAGCGTGTGTTGAATGTTGTCTGAAGAGACTCCTGGGCCAAGTACCAAAGAGAAGGAGGAAAAAGTCTATCTCAAACTGCATTTGTGGTTGCTGTCGTTCCACCTTTAATGTACGTCTTCCAGCTTTACCTTTCCCCCCCCAGTATCTAACCTGCTCAACCTGTTCTAGTTCAGCATGCTGCAACCAGCACGCTGCAGTGTGTGCCCCTTCTCGGGGTCAGCGGGTTTTTTTGCCTTTCTCTTTTCTCCCCTCTTTTAAAAACAGGCTGTTCACTCACAGTAGATTGCCAGCATTCGGGGAATCTTCTCTAGCTCTAAAAGAAATGGTCTTAGCCAGGGCCTTTCACTCACGTTTTTGAGCCGTGATGTTCACCTGCACGATGCACAGCTTCGGCAAAGACATGGGCTATAAAGCAGTAATGCCGTGGTGCATCTGGTAAATAGTACACAGCATACAAACGCTGCTTTCTCTTTCTGGAGGGCATCAGTAGGTATGCTGACTTCATCAGGCTGCTCTCATAGCTGAAGTTTTCTAAATAGTCTCCGTGATTTTTAGTAATTCCTCAGAGTCAGCCCTCCGGTGCTTTGTGTAGAAGGATGTCTTAAAGCAGAGGAGGTATGCAACTTCTGTGTGGGCAAAAGTTCCCAATCTCCCCATACTGTGCAGCAGTTTCTGCTGATTCCTGTGAAGTAGCACAAGTCATGCAGGAACTTCTGTTTCCAGCTACTATGCTTGACTGAAGTGGAGCCGTGGAACGAGATGAGAAACCTTTTCCTAGTGCTGTGAGATCACCGCTGGTGAGGAAGGAGGACCACATGTTCAGGAACAGGAGAGGAAATGGGCTAAACACGTGAAGCCTGGTTTGCTAGGATGCCGTCCTCAGCCCTGGGAGAAGTTTGCACAACTTGTGTGTGCAGCGATAACCCTTACTTCCTTGCCCCTTGAGTTACTTGGTGACTGCTGATACCAGGGTTACGTGGAGACCCTGTTTTAACGAAGATGTGCTTCTGTTATCTAGCGCAGCTTCCTTGTTTGCAGGCGTGCGTGCAGGGGGGAGGCACTGGGCTCCATCTGCGCAGCATCCCCAGCATTGCTGCGGCCGGCTATTTTTTCCTCCTTGAGCTGTGTGACGCAGCAAGTTGTTCTCTGCTCTGTGCCATGGGGATTGCTCAACAGTGGAGTGTGACAGGGCAGCAACTGCGTGAGGGCTCTGCCTGGTTCTGGGAAGTAGCCGAGGCTTATGTTTGCTCGGTTGTTAAAGGGGTGCGGTTTTGAGGGGAGGCAGGACGTATCTGGGACTTCTGTTTGCTCTCACGGATACACCTTTTCCTCCTTCTGACATCCCTGTTCTAATTTTCTCTCTCTCCTTTTTTTCCTGATGCTAAAATTTAAAACTGCTTCAGTTGTCCTTACCCTCTAATCACACTTGTTTTCTTTTAACATGAAGTTTAAAATCAACTCTGGAGTTATTGACAAGGCTTTTATACCGTGATAACTAAAGGAGGTGCCTGAAAACCACAAATTTCCAAGATGATGAAATAAAACAGCGGTTCAGAATGTCCCAGGCCAGGTTTTTGGTACACTTTTAAAAACCTTATTTCTACTTAGTTTTACTGTTGTTAATAAACTTTTGTCTCCAAGCTTAAAGAAGCATGGGGGCCTCAGAGGGATCTTGTTTAATACTTATTAAAGAGTTTCTTACGGTTTAGAAGTCTCCATGCAGAATTTGGCAATGTTAATTTAGGTCTGCTCTGAATTTAATGCAGACTGCAGGCAGGCAGTTTGGTGAAGTGATACTGGGAAGCTCACGCTGTATTTCTCGCCTCTTTTGCCCTCCCTTATGCAAGGTTTGATGCAAACGGCAAATGAATGCTTTCTTTTGCTGTCCTTTGGTAAGCTTGCTTTGGAGGCATGTTTTGAATCACTTCCCTGTCACAGCATCATCAGGCAAATATTTGTCTCCCTTTTTTTCCTTCGAGGTGTTCTGACAACACTTCTGGTAGAGAACAGGAGTGACTTTGAGCCAAGCTGGGAATGCAGTTGTATCAATCTCAGCCTGTTAGAACTTGCTGATTCTGCGTCGCAAGTAGTTGCTTAAATATCTGTGAATACAGCATAATTATTCAGAAATGGTACCTCCCCCCCACTTTTTGGATTTGTAGATCAGTATCTTTCAGTCATGCTTACAACTTGTCTTTATTTGCAGCAAAGCAAAATTTTATTTTAGGATAAAAATACAAAATTCATTGTGTGCATGTACGTGTATCGTGTATCCTTAGGTATCATGTATTGGCAGCTGCATGGCACTGGTTAACTTTGCAGGCCGTCCTGGTAGCGCTGAAAAGGGATTTCTAGTCTGTCATTCGAACGTAATCACAGGTGGCTTTTGCAGCCTGGGAGCTCCCAGGTAGTCTCTGTGGATGTAAATAATAATGCTCGTGTCACCCTAATGACGCTGTCTGCCGCCCCGCTGCGAGGCTGGTTTTGCTTCGCCTCGTCGCGCAGGGAAATGGACGCCCAGCAGCCCGCGCTGGGCCGGGGGGACGCTGAAGGCGCGTCCGTGTGGCACCGTGGGACGCAGAGATTCCCGGGGGGGTGCCGAGGGGCTGCTGCCCCCGCACGTGGCCGCACGCTGCTGCGTGGGGAGGCTTCGCCGGGGCCGTGCTGGCCCTGATAGACGCCAACAAGCATCAGGGCCTCCGCGGGGATGAGGGGCCGTGCCGCTGCGCTGGCGAGGTGGCAGAGCCGTGGGGAGCACTGGCTGGAGGATCTCCTGCCTTGCCTGGTTGCAGACGTGCAGCTGAAATGAGTCAGCGCGTCCCGACCTGATCCTCCCCGGGACCTGTTCGCCCCACCCGGCTCTCTCGATGGGATCGCTCGAGTTGCCGCGGCTCTCCTGCAGCTTTGCAGCGGAGACTGCCGGCTCTTCTCTTTGCCACACGCTAGCGTCCATCGCTGGTTAGGCCTAGCCTGTTTGGTGGCACTTGAAGTCTGTGTTGAGCCTTCTCCGCAGCTGTAAGAAAGCATTTCCCAAATGGTTGAGTTTTTAGTGTTGGCACGTCTCTCGATTCGCTGTGAAGTGTGCATGCGTGTCTGAGGGCTTTGGGGGTCATTTTTGTTGTTTTGAGGATAAAAGTAGCGAAGGAGCCAAGAAAAGAAGAAAAACAGAAACTCATCCAAGTGTGGTTCAGGTCTGATTTGCAAAATTACCTGCATCTTTCTGGTTCCTGTGATTGCAACTGGCAGGGGCTGAGTGAATTGCTCTCCTCAGTGGCTGCTGTTTGTAGTTAGCACTGGAAATACATTGTCAATACAGATTCTTCACATTTTAACAAACAAACAACTGACTAAACTCTTTAACCCAAGGATATAATGTTACTGTACTTTTGACTTAAGTTCCAGTCATATTCACGGGACTCTAAGGAGAGGGTTAGCAGCAGTGTATTAAGTGATTGCTGCTAAAAATGCTGCTGCTTCACTTTCTGTTTGTTTAAGATTTATTTCCTGTGCATGTCAAATGGCAGAAGCTTTGAAGAGTAGTTCCCTGTGTTTTGCTACGTTTCTAGACCATTTGGGCTGAAGTAAGATTTGTTAAGCAGAAAAAAACAACAGTGACAAAGGTGACGTGACATAGAAATTGCTCAGAAAAGACGTTATCAGTGTAATTTTGAAGGCTGTCTGCTCTTGCTCTCTGAGCCATTGCTCATTCTGCAGGGTCTGAAGAACATCGTGGTCCAGTTTTCAACCTGCTTGCACGCATCCTGCACTCCTGTTGGTTCTGATATGGTGGCACAAAGTTGAAGCTTAGATAAAGAAGACTTTGACTTTTTTCTTTTTTAAGCAGAGATAGTTGCTCATCTATTGAATGATAGATAAGCTCTTTACTGTAGATTACTGAAAATATTTTTTTTTGATTCTTCAGAGATTATTTACTGTTATTTGAAAGTAGCAGTGTAAGTAAAAGATCTCAGGGAAAGAAACAGTAGAAGAGGTAAAGCAATTGTATCAGCTAAATCGTGCTTAGGGCATCTGACTAGTTCCGTCCTTCCCAGACTAGCTTGGGGAACTCGAGCAACTCTTTACTTTGGGAAAAAAAAAAATACAGTAGTGTATTTTAAATAAGGTAAAGCATAGAAGGCATTGGTTTTTATTTTCATTCTCTGTGTGGTTGGATGTGTCTTTAGATAAGTATCAGATGTGTGAGAATCATCCCCTAGATTTTGATACCAGACTGCTGAGAAATCACGAGGGAGATGAGGAACAGCAGTGTGCAATACAGTAGAGTGTAGGGTACATCTAGTGGTAAAGTGGAGAAACTTAGAATAATATGTGGGATATGAAGCCAGAACCTGAACTTGATACTGTCAGATGATCTCTCCGGACTGATAATGCCCAGATTCATTGGCCTCCCCGCTGCGCTTTCACAGGAGTGGAGATGTGAGGGAGGAGGAGGGTGTTTATACATGCACTGGATCCTGCACTCAAGAATTAATCTTGATTTAGATGCTGGGACTTTCCCAACCGGGCCCCAGTGAAATTGCTTGCTGCTCCCCCTCTGGACATGCTGCTCCTTCTAATCAGACCTACCTGGCATCAACCTCTTGACTGAAAGCCAGCAGTGCTTGTGCTGCCATGGTTATAAGGGAGAGGCTTTAACCCTGGACCCTGCTCAGAGGCTGCAAATCCACCCTTTTGTTCCACACCTTCCTCTTGCCCGGGCCTCTGAGGCAGGCATGCCCTTTCTTCAGGGATGTGGAGCACGTCAGCAGCCAGGGAAACCTGGGGTGCAACGATGGTGCGGTTTTTCTCCCCAGAGACAGAGGTGAGGGATTCCCACGCATGCCAAGGGATGCTTCCTCCCTGAGAGCCAAAGTGGTGCTGATCGGGTTATCTGCATGCAAAGCAGGAGCTCCTGGTTTTGTTCATAATTCAGTGGGACCCGGAGCTGGGAGCAGCTGTGCCGCGCAGTTGCCTCTTTCAGGATGCTTTGACTCCTGGTTCTAGCCTTGAGCTAGCCAGTCAAAACCTTCCCACGTTCAGGTTTTGGCATTGGAGCTGTGGGCTGCCCTGTTTTGAGACCTCCAGAAAGCTTATATGATCAACATGCAAATCCCCTCTACATTAAGAAAATACAGCAACCCTTTTTGGAGATGCAGTAAAGATTGGGATGTGACCAACAGAAACTGCATATCAGTTCAGCAGGACACATGCTCCCCCCCCCTCCATGAGTCACCTCCCTTAGGCACTGATCCAACACCATCCAAGGGGAGAAAAAGGAGTAAGGCACTTGAGTTCTGCATTTGTTTGTTTTCACAGAAGTCTCTTCTTCAGTGAAAAGCAGTGAAGTATTCACTTGCCACTGTTCTGGTCCGATATTCACCCTTCCAAAATCATGCTCTGCATTGTGTTGTTGGGACAAAGACTTTCTCTGCCCATTTGTTTTTTTTTTTTTTAAAGAACAGAAGCTAGGGGAATTCTTGTGCAGTATCATCTTATTCATTCTGTTCACGTGATGTTTGAGGGAAGAGGAAAGTTGTGGCACAAGAGGGGAAGCGGAAGGTGATTCTCCCAGGGAGGATGGTATTTTTCAGCTGCAGTAAAGCATGTGAAAAATGTGATTTTGCTGGGAGGGCTGACTGGCACACAGTCGTAGCACAGTTGGATCCTCTTGGCCTCACCTGTGAAATTCTTTTTGTGAGGGGGAGGAAAGAGATTATGAGGAGAGCTTTTTCACATACAGCTGTGCTGTGAAAAGCAGCGTGTGTAGCAAGTTATCTGCATTTTTTGCATAGCAATTCTTAAACGTTAGGAGTTCAGTTCAGAGGTGGATCAGACCTTGTTTGGAAAAGACTTAATTTCCTCTTGCCATTTCAGGATTATTCTTTGCAAATTTTTCTGGCTCTGTGTCTGGACTCATTCTAAATAGAGTTCTACCACTTTCTCGGAGAGATTAATCAAAGCCAACTAGCACATAGTGCTGGGGAGTCCTCGCTGGTTTTAAGCTCAAGTTTTTGTCTCCTTCATTTCATCTTGTGAATCGTAATTGCATGTTAGTGTTCCACCCTCAGAACTGTCCCAGTGTGCATGACCTGCATGCGTGCTGGGGATACTAATAACCACCAAATGAAGTGCAGTTTTCAGGACTCTGCACCATCCTGAGCCTGTCTGCTGCTCTTGGGTTGCCCTGTAGGATGGCTCAGAGCCACAGTTCATTGATTTAAATTAGGAAAAAAGCAAAGTTCCATCAGCCGTGGCTCTCCTGAGCCAAGGTAGTGGTCACTTCAGAGGTGCTGGCAAGTGTTACTGTCACCTGGTTCTGGGGCTGAACATGAGCATTTCTGTGCATGTCCTTGTTTTGCCCTTCTTTTTTTTCTCACTTAAAGTGTTGAGTGTTTATATTTATTTTTTAGAATTGATGAATGTCATATCATTTTCATTTATCATTGCAGATGCTGAAAGCCAGGCTGACTTATGAGCCAGGCTTTCGTATTCAAAGTATGCCAGTGTTGTCAGGCCAAAATATGTTGTTATAGTCACAATGGGAAAATAACTTCTAAGCACAGCTTTGTTCCTGTTCTCCTTGTGTCTTGGCAGGCTAAACAGTGAGGTCGAGCATTTTCAGTGTTACATGTAAGATCTAATCAAGGCAAACTCTTCTAAAGGAGAATAAGGAAACACAAATACCCCCCCCTTAATTATAGTTAGGAAACTTTTAACGTGAAAGGAGCCTTGGTGAAGGGAGCGTTTAACTTTAAAAGAAAGGCTGTGGATGTGGATGTGACTTGGCATCTGCTGCAATTCAACCTAAGTTGGGTGATAAATGTTTTCTCGAGGCAGAATGACATCCATGTTGCAAGGTAAAAGAAAGAGATGAAGATTGTGTCTATCCTTTGTGCTGCTCAGCTTTATCTTCCCGCTTATCTTGGGTTGTAGCTCTAGTAATCTTTTTCCTCTCCACCCTTGACTCGATGTAGTGAAACTTGCTTAACCTGTCAAAGGAATAAACCTGCTCGCTGTAAGGTGGACAGGTTGCGACTCTCCTTGAGAACTCTGGAACCTGCTGCTTTGGTTTCAGAGTTTTCTTTTTCCTTGATGATTGGATGCAGGGAGCTATCACAGTGTCTGTGATATTTGACCTACACGGTAAAAGTCAAAGGTGCAGTCAGGGTGTCTTCCTGTTTATAGCTCAATAGCTCGGGCTGCTTCCTTTCAAATATGCAAAACTAAAACATGAAGGGATTACCACATTCCCTGCTGGGGGTGTGGATTCTGCTCATGCTTTTCGGGCATGGCAAAAGCGTGCATGGCAGTGCAGGAAGGAGAACTGCAGGCTGGGGACAGCTGATGACTTCGACACCAGGTGTAGTAGCAAAGCCCCGTCACTGCGGTACTGCGCCCACATTAACAAGCCCTGACTTACTAGCCTACATTATATTGCAAACACGACTGGACTGCTTTTGGGACTTGCAGGAGCCAGTGTATTAGCATGTATTGTGTCATGCCAGGCGGAGGTGCCAGGCTGGACTGGCACTCACCTGGAGGTCTCTGCAGTTTCTCCTGTTGGTATGATGTGGACGTGCCAATGCATCCCTCTCACGTAGGAGCAGCTCCACTGAAACAGGCAGAGTTAAGCAGGTGGACAAACAGCAGGGGAAAATAACTTAGCCCTGAGGAAACTATTTTGCATGGGTAGCTACTAAACAGGAATTCTGTGTCCTTATTACTGACAGAAAAGAGACTTGGAAAGAAAATGGAAACAAAAAGTCCCACACTTTACGTATGGTAGTTTTTTGTTGCTGTTGTTTTCTGAATGATGTGATTTAGCTCGACTGCTTTCGCTCTCTACTTCTCTGAAAAGTGACTGGCCGAGTAATACCAGCTAGGCGTCAGCCAAGCTGCCAGAAGGGTGAGCATGCAGGCCGTGTGTCTGTCTGTCCGCCTGTCTCTGTCTGGGGGTGGAAGGACAGACAAGCACATGCACAAGGAAGATCTCATCAGAACTGGAAAGCAGTCTTTACCAAAAAAGAAAAAAAAAAAGGCCAACAAACCACCTTGTACACTTTGCTGTGCCTCTGGAATTGGATACCGCGTTTTTGCCTGGTTGTTCCCAGTTGCTTTTCAAGTTTATCTGCAACCGTTGTGGGCAGCTCTCTCTACCCAGCCTGCTGGGCACATCTGCACTCAGATGCTCTCCTCCTCTTCAGCCTCCCGCAGCGTGACCGACACACGTCACCAGCATCTGTCCCCCGTTTATGTGACCGGTGAGGGTTATCAGGGGGCTCATGGCAGCCCACCGAAAGGCTGGGAGCTGAAAGCAGGCAGGCAGTAGCTGAACAGCCGTTTTAATCTTGCGGTGGTTCTGATACCTGTGGGGCTTTTGAATGGAGGCCGTTCCTGCAAAACACCCTGAGGAGCTCAGCTGTAGCTTGAGTCAGTAATTTAGTTGCCTTTTTTTTTTTTTTTTTCAAAACGTTCGGAGATTGTGGAAGGAAACGACAAAAAAAAAAAGCATTGTGCTGGGAGACAGTCATCCGCGCAGCTTCTGCCCGTGGGTCAGTTTGGTCCAGTGTGTTATCTTGCAGCATCACGCCCTTGGCATCCAAAACTAAAATTGATTTCATGTCATAACACCCAGGCAGTTATGAGGACATACAAGACTCGTCTAGATTACAACATTCTCTCATGTTTGAACATGATAGCATGCAGTCGAGTGAAATGGCACCGTCCTGAGCTGAGTTGGTGGTGTGTCTTCTGAAGAAGCGTGCCCAAATGCCATTAACGTTGTCTCCCTTGTGCAGCTTTGAAGTCAGTCATACAGGCAAAGGACGCCTCTCTCCTGCACTCCCATTTCTAACCATTAGAAGTGAGAATTTCCATTGCATGTAGGAATGTAGGAGCCTAAGTTAGTTTTTTTTCGAAAGCATTTGAGTACTGTAAATTTGAGGCTAAAGGCCCTACATCTACTTTAAAACGGGAAAAGTACTAGTTAAGCTTTGAGTACTCAGAAGAAGAAACACGGGAGTAATACCTGGCATCTAACTGAACGGAACTGGGCGAGAGCATCTTCCTCGGGTTGCAAACACAGCAAACTGAGAGGCAGGTGGGTCAGGTATACGGATATTCATGAGATTGCTTCCTGAGCTGTTTTCCTAAGCCCTTGTTACACCCTGCATCAGAGAACCAAAGAAATACGCTGGGTGTCTCTCAGTCGCTCTGCTGGGGTTTAGAGACCCATCCTGCAACGACGGTACTTCTGACCTGGAAGAAGTATGGGTGGGCTTTGTGGAACGTTTTTTTCCCTTTTTCAGTGTCTCTGTGACGAGAAATAGACGTTGTCCTGGGGATAGGTGTTCGTGATCACATTTTGGCAAGACAGAGTTGTGCAAGTCGTACCTGCTGCAGCTTAACGGCGTTACCAGATATATCTTGACTTCGCATTTGCAGTTTAAATTTGATTTTGGGGTGCACCAGTATGTTGTGTTAAGGATGAGAAGGAAACAGAAATGTATTTAAGAAGCGTTGCTCCGACACTGGCATATACTGATGCATTTGGGGTACAGTCTGAAGCGGTAAAAGGAGAGCCAGGTGCAGACGGGGCGCTGCTTTTGCGTTGAGAGAAGTGGGTGCTAAGCTGCAGGCTTTTACCTGCTAGAGCACCGCAAGGCGGCAAGGCCGGGTGTGTAGATCACTGCGCGGCTTCGGGCAGAAGCGGGGCCTCGCGGGTGACAGGGGCTGCATGCGGTGCTCCGGGGGCCGGGCGGTCTTTCGGAAGCACGGTGGGGTTCATGGGGTCTCTGCCGGGACCCTTTAAAGGCAACCCTTGGAAGTGGTGTTGGCATTAAAATTTACGCGGACTTCCCGTCCCGATCTGCCTGCTCACAGTGTCGTCTTCCCCCTCCCGCTCAGGCACATGAAGATTCACGAGAAGGATCCAAACAGCACAGCGAGCACAACTCCCCCGTCTCCGCTGAAGCGCAGGCGATTATCTTCGAAACGGAAACTTAGTCAAGATGCTGAGATGGACAGAGAGGAGAGGACACCTGCAAAAAAGGTTCTTTACCAGGCATGCAGCAAAAGGCTTTCCTGGCTGCCTCCTAAATTTCCAGCTGCTGTGTTCATGCACTCAGCATAGGAATATTTAAATTTGGTCTTTGTTACAGCCCTGTATATTTTAAGATACCATGCTTTTCCTCTGTAGCCAACGGTGTTGTCTGAAATCAACAATGAATTTCTAATTTCAGAGATTGAAAGAATTCCTTTTTTTTTTATTCTTTATTGTTTATAAATTTCTGGGTTTGCTTATGATTTGTATTAGCTGACGTTGGATGAGAAGAGGACAAACTATTCTTTTGCTACTGCAGCTTTTCCCCTCGTTTTTTTCCTGTTTAATTAATAGTATTCTTGCAGGATAGTGATTGGAACTTCAAAAAAATAGTGTTTACTTCAAAAGCAGAAAAAAACTTAAGTGCATTTTTGTTTTGGTCTGGAGAAAAAAACTGTATAGTATGTTTCCCTTTCGCAGTAGCATAATCCTGCATTATTTGAGTAGCAAGAGCAACCAGAAAATATTTATTTGAAGGCTAGACATTTCCATTAGGGTTTTGTTTATGAAATATTTTACTGCATTTCAGTCATTTATACAAAATGTATGGTGGCTGCCAAAGTTAACTCGACCCTTTCCACTTACAATCTCTAAATGGCGAACTAGTAGAAACTCCATTTAGCTTGGTATCTCCTTGTTCTTGTACAAGCTTTTCTCCCTGTAATCAGAAGAGGGCTGTAGAAAACATGCAGAAGTTCGTTGCTTTTCCATGGACCACTTGAGTTAGCAGTTGGCAGTATTTCAGTGGCATAAATAATTTAGGCTGACAGCTCGCCTGGCTTTCTGAAGGGGGAGGAATGCTAGTTCAGTGGTATATAAACATACGGGTTTATAAGTTGTTCAAATCACAGTTTCTAATTAGAACTGATGTATCCGTGACTTAGCTGCACGCTTCATCCCTTGCTGAGCCTCCTTTTCTGTCGTGCGTATTCTCACATGCGCTGAGTCTGTGTCTCTCACCCTCTCTCTGTTGCCGAAATGAGCGATTTCTGGTCACCTGCAGCAAAGTTGCCGACGAAGCCTGCTGCTTCGATTTTAAGAGGAGGACTTGGAACGGACTGCATGTTTGGTTTGTTGCTTAAAATTCAGTCTATTGAGTTTTTTTTTTCCTCTCTCTGAAGGTTGTCGAGGATGGTCAATCCGGTGAAGGGGATAAGAAGGAGGACGACGTTTATCATTGTCCAGTGTGTTTCAAAGATTTTTTTTGCAAGTATGGGCTGGAGTCCCACATGGAGACACATCCAGATAACTCGCTGAGGTAAGAAATGGGCCTGAGAGCATTTCTGGTCACCAGATGCTCTGAGAGAGCCTGCTGGGGAGGGGGAGAGAGACCCTGGCTTCATTCAGACCTCTGCACTGCTAACTGACTCCCATTGTGATTCTGAACTGTTTTTTAAACCTTTCTGCCTCATCTTGTGTCACCAAGATGCTGTAAGGCTTAATTTTTATTTTTATTTTTGCAAATACAGGAAATCTGCCAGTTAATAGCTGGGAATGTTTTTAGAAGAAATTAAAGCACCCCTTCCTCCCCTCCAAACTCATCACAGTTGTTATGTAAAAGTGTAAAATGCCAACATTGCAAAATTTTAACAAGTTAAACTAAAGATGCTTAAAACATGAAGCGAAACTAGATAAAAGTGTTCAGGTACCACCAACTTAGGAGATTTTTCTGCCTAAGGAAAAGAAGAAGACTGGATATAAAGGTTTTGTTGTTTGGCTTGGGACTGAGTGAAGATAGATGAGTTTCTGGTTCCAAACTTTCTGTAAAATGTGTTATGCTTTTCTGCCTGTTGAGGTTAGGGAATGTTTTGGATTTTGGCTTAAATCAGCATCTCTTAACGAGGAAAAATTAGTTATTAATTGTTTGGGAAGGTGCTTGGGTTTTGTGTTTTGGTTCAAGTAATTGCTGCTGGGACTTCTGATACTTTTTTATTTCCTGTTTTTTTACCATAGAAAAAAGTAGAGCCAGATACATGAAGATACAAAAGAGGTATTCCAAGTCTAGTTTAAACATGTAGAAAAGCTGCTATTTTATAAAAGCAGATTATCAATTTGCAGAAGCTTATTTTAGGACATTGGACTCTCTCTAGTGATCTTTTCAGAAGGTTGCAGAATTCAACATCTTGAATTATCAACATTCTTTCCTCAACACATTGTCTTAGTAGAATGGGATGGAACAGAGCTGAGTTAATTTTTTTTTTTTTAATTAGAAAACCTTGGTAAATATGCCCAAAACCATTTCTTTAAAAAGGCATTGTAAGTATTGTAATTAATGGGGAAGGAATTTGGAAAGCTCTTTCTTAAACTTAGTCCAGCAAACAGTAGTTATTTAAATGGAGTTTGCTGTTTCTGAAGTAAATCAAGTACATTTTCATTACAGAGCAAAACTGAAACGGTTGTTCTCTAACCCCCACCAAAGGGTCTCTGAGATAATTTTGCCATACACTTTACACTTTAGAGAAATTGGCTGTATTATTAGGCTTAACCTGATGTTAGCCTCTCTTTGAAGCCTCTATGAAGATACAACCTCTTTGTTAGGCTATATGCCATGAAGCTGAGCGGACAGGTGGGTTCGTGGCTTTGAGTGGTGGATAAAAGGTAACGGAATAGATGCCCTTCTAGCTTGGCAGCCTTACAGTCTGCTGCTGCAAGGCACTGGCTGTGCAGACATGCTGTTCCTCTTCGTGCAACTCTTTTCTTAGGATGAGAGACTTGCTTTTGGATAACATTCTCCTGACATGGATTTTGCTACCCGTAATTGTGTTGAGCAACAAATGTGTCCCTAAATCAAAGCCCCAATTGTCAGGCTCTGTGGGCACGAGTTAAGGGTGGTGCTGGGATACTGATCTTTATGGGCTTGTCTAGACGATGGTAAGGTTTTTTTTGTCAAATGTTTGCTTTGACAATTTAAGACATTTCAGTGGAGATAGGGCAAGACAAGGAAGCCATGGTTCTCCCTGGTCAGCTAACGTATTCAAATGCAACTTGCCCTGTCTATCTGGCTTAAAACACACCTTTTGTCCTAGTCTAGACAAGTCAAATGACACTGTCTGCTTGGCCCAACCTAGCAGAAAATCCTCTGGTAAGCAGAGCAGTCTGGGCTGCAGTTGTGGTGACTTTCATCCCATAGGAGATGGGTTAAAATACTAGGCAGGCAGGGGCTGCAACTGCAGGGTTCTGCAAGACTGTAGGATTCAACAAAATATTCTGAAGGTGGCATGCCATTCTCAGCCCTGAGTTAATGTGACTGAAATGATTTCTCTTGTGAGGCTCAGGGGTGGTTTTCTGAGTGAAAGAGATGGAAGAAAACAGAAAATGCTGCTAGAGCAGGAGGCATGTGTGTACGGGTGTGTTTGTGGCAAGGGAGCAAACTGCAAAGTGTTAGAAGGCATTCATCAAATCCTGGCGTTTCCTTATTGTAGAAGACAAGGAGGAAGAACTCTGCTTAAACAAAGTTCAAACAAACAAAAAAGCGTAGCACCTGTGTTACGAGCAAAGGGCAGGGAGCAGAACATGCTCGGTCTCTTTTTATTGCCAGTATTGTAAAATTAGAGTCACTTGATCAGGGCTTCTGTGAGGCAGGTATCAGATGTTGTGCATACCAGAGCCAGATGCTCTGGCTCTGGCAGTTGCTTTGCAGCCACGGCTGGAGGTAGCCCCCGCAGACTGTTTCGTTATGACCCAAAAATAAGCCATGCTCTATCAGCCTAGCCCTGCCTTTCTTTGCAGACCACGGGGCAAACGTTTGACTCCTCTGGGCTCCCCCGTTAGTTAGTATAAAAATGACCGCGGAGTGATGCGCAAGCGTGCGCTGCCTTGACAGCGGTGCCAGCCTCCCTTCAGGGGCATGTCCCCATCAGCAGCAAAGTGCAGGAGCCTCTGCTTGGCTTCCTTGGGGTCCCTTAATCCTGCCGTTGTCGTGCAAATGTCCAGAGCATCCATCCCTCGGTCCCCCCTGTTAAGAAACGGGAAAGGTGAGGCTGTCTGGCAGCCCCTGCATCAGGGTGTGAGCAGCTAATTCACGGGGTGGGCCCTTACCCTTCCAGGGACCGTCAAATGAACAACCCGAAATGGCAGGGTTGGCTGTTCAAAGGCAGATGAAAAGACATCCCGCATTGTCCTCCTGAGGAGGGCTTTCTCATGTAAAGCCCCGAGCTGGGAGCACCTCATTGTTTACTTGCAGCAGAATAAACAATGCTTAATCCATCGATTGTGTGAGAGAGGCTCCCGCTTGGGAGAGTCTCTCTCGATTATGTAAAATCCCAAATCGGGCATCTTTGTCTCCTAATTAGGGTAAGAGCTGCCCTGCTCCAGGGAGCCAGAATAGGGCCCTTTGTCCCGCAGACAGTGGGCTGCGGCACTGCATATCCTGCGCGCTACCCCCTGGCCAGCCTCTGTCCCTTTGAAGCCCCGGGACCTGCACCCTAATTAGTGACACGAGCTGGTCCCAGCGAGGCTGCCTGCACCCCCGTTAGCTGCGGGAGGGGGCACAGGGGTGCTTTCTGACCCCCCGTGCCTCCCTACCTGGATTATTTACAGACGACGGCCATTTCCCTGCAGCAGGGGCCTCAGGACACCGTCTATTTTGGTGAGTTTGTATCTGAGCGTCGATATAATTAGCAGAGCGCTGCAACGCTGGGCAGCCAATAGGGAAAATGAGAAACCTCATGGAGCAGGGTAACTTCTCTGGAAACTTTTGTGGCTGAGGGTTGCTGTCAAACATGGTAATGTGCTTGTAAAGGTCGCCTGACAGGCAGCTCTGAGCAACATCAGCAGCCCAAGCGAAGGAGACGTGAGGATTTCCTGGGGAGAAGCCTCTCGAGGCGCTATGTGAGGTTTCTCTTCTTTCCCTTGGCAAGTACAATGGAACAGGCTTAAAGTAAAACGTGTGGCTTTTAAAAAAGTACACACACTGTAAAATTCCTCCGTTGGGTTTCTCTGTAACCAGAGCATACCCTTTTCATTTCCTCTCTCTCTCCTACAGGAGGCTTCTTACAGTACTCTCTGTACCAACAGCTAAGGTTTTTTCATTTTCCTTCCTCACAGCAGCAGGGAGACGTTTACTCTGCTTCTCATGGCCGTGCATCTTTCTGAGGAGAGGAGGAGGGAGGTGGTGATAACATGGCATTACCACCTTTCACGGAGACATGTTTCAACATTAGTTCTCAGCAAGGACAGGTTGTGCAGTTTGAAACGTGGTAAAAGCCTGTATCTTAATGAGTGTTCTGTGGACTTTTTGATCACACTTTTTTCAGTGTGGCGTTGCTTTCAATTACAGGATTTGTTTTTGCTAACTGTTTTTATTGGCGCCGGGCAGACAGGAGAAAAAAAAGACATTGCAGGGTGTGAAAGACACTGTCTGCCTCAGTCACTGAGCTGACCTGGAGACCAGTACCAGTAGATGCCTGTTGCCATGAATGGATTCAGGGTAGATGAAGTTTTCTGACCTTTTACAGAGCATGTCCAAACAGTGATATAATATATTAAGCTTTGTAACTTGCCAAATCCCAGGCATATTTTCACAAGGACAGCAAAAGCAGTTCTCTTGCTCCAGGGTAATGTGCTTCTGTAAAACTTCCAAACAAAGAGAACCAAAAGCCATTCACAGTCTACCTTGTTCTTCAAACCAGTCTACCCAAGTTTTGCTGAAACTTGTAAAGTCAGATTGGCTAGAAATTGAATACTAACGTAGAAAGCTGTTGTTTTAAACAGTTAGATTGGTAGAAGACGTAGCAACAGAAGAGCTCAGGACACGGAATGAAAAGTGTCAGGACACCCTGACCACTGGTGTTTGTTGTCATCTGCCTCCAGTTTTGCTAGGGTAACCGCTGCAAGCTCGTGTTTCTGAAAACACTCCCAGGTAGGAAATGCTGCTGTTGTGGCTTGGTGTTACATGGCTTCACTCAGAAGGAAAGCGGACAACTTCAATGGCCTGAGAATGGGCTCCTTGATGCTGCAAGGTACCTGGACCTACATTCTGATATTAGTTACTTTAGATAATGAACATGAGCAGCCTATTTTAAGTCCAGTCAAAATCAAGTGGATTTTCAGTCAAAATTATTCCAGCTACTCAGAATATTACATGTTCGTTGCCCAGTTACTGTTCTTCACAACAGTTCTGTACATTGGCTTTGGGGAGATAAAATACCCAGGAAAATAAAATACTCAATTTAAAGTGTACTGAGATTATTTCAGTCATTGCCACCAGTAGAAAAGACTAGTACAAGGCTAAGTTGTGTGCAGAGCAGCAATGTGACTGAGTAAAAGTACATTGTACAGGATGTAAAAGAAAAAAAAAAGCACCAGAAAAAGCCCCTTAAGTTTCATTCCTGTTTTTGCCAATGCCTACTTAAGCAACTTTAGGAATTCACTTTCTCTCCTTATGTAGTACAGAATAATCCTGCTGACTTCAGTTTTGTGAAGCATGTTACTTTCTATACATGGTCAGCATTTTGTAGGAAGAGGGTGTTAGTGACACTGCAAAATTAAAAGAGTGAATGTGTTTGAAAACCAAATGTTGTATGCAATTTCTATTACTTGTGAGCCAAAACTACAGGTTTGTGGTGAAGAGAGGAAATTTCTTCCTAGTAGTTGACATCACTGTTACTGGAAGCAATAGCATGAATGACAGGTAATCTTCATGCAGCATTGTGAAATTTCATACTACTTTTCCATATCGATCACAACTGTCGGTGTGCGCATAGATAAGCCTCATTCCTTGTTAACACTTGAAAATATGAACCTTGTTTTCTTTTAATGCAGCTGGATAATTCTGAGGTTGTTGTGTCCTGCACAACTGTTGAATAGGAGAGAGAGAGAGAGGATGCTCCAGCACAGACATGTTCATGGACTCCTTAACCTTTGGTTTTGGCACACTGTAGCCTTGATGCTTCCCTTCTTAGTCATTGCTTTCGGTGGTACCAGCAAGGATAGTTTATGTAGGGACATCTGCTAGAGTTACCGAGTACTAACAGAGTAACTGCTACAAGACTTCATATAACCAAGGATGAGACATACAAGGGCCAGTTGTGTGGCATTGCCAGTTGGGCTGACTCTCCTGTTCTGCTGTGCTCAGAAAGCCGCTTGCTCGGTGCCTGGCTGATAGAAACTAGGAACTGATTCCTGATCTCTGTTGGCAGCATGTTCAGTGTAGGAGCAATTCCGTGAGCCAGCTGGTGGCAATGAAATTCAGTTCTGGTAAGTGCTGGGACCAAAAATATGCCATGCTACAATGCAACTCTTAATGCCCGTAAGGCAAAGGAGAGGGTATGCAAGAAAGCTGGTGAGTGCATCCTTTTACTAAGCAAATAAAATGGGGAAGTAAAATCTGTGGGTTGAGCATCTGTCCATATCCTGGCTTGCAAAAGCAGACCAGAACTGCATTTTAAGTACTTTCTGAAGTTTCTGTTCAGAAAAGAGAGATGGGAAACATCTGAAGAGCAGCGCAAGTCCGGCTCCATCCTAGAAGTGGTCAGCTCACACCAGGGAGCTGATTGTGCTAGGGGACTGGGAGTCCAGAGCAGCTGGGTAAAAATACCAGCTAGTGAATGGACACAGGGAGTGACGCTCTCATGTGAAGCTGTGTGGTGTGTCACATGGTGTTGAATATCTTAGCTCGGTTACAAGAATAGAAAGTGGGTAAAATGCAAAGCTGACTGCAGAGGAAAGCTTCTCGTAAAAGGGAATACAGGAGGGAAAGAGGGCTGAGCCAAAATGGGTTATTAGCATGCCTGTCTGATCCTGATGACCAGGGTTTGTTTATATGCACGCTCTCTCAAAGTACTGGCTGCTGCTTGTTCTGTTAACAGTCACGTCTGCGTGCTGAGCACAGCCTACCTGTGAATGTAGATAAGGGCAAGTGTGTTCAGTCCGGATTCAGCTGCACCTATTTGTGAGCCCTGTTGTCATCAGTAGATGGTTGTAGGATAGACAAGTGCCTGTAGATGTGTTTCTTCTTATGTTACTTGGTGAAAAGTGTTCGTTTTCTTTTTGTTTTACAAAACATAGTAGACATATAGATTTTTTTTGAATGATGTGTTAAAAGGCAGGAAGAACCTTTCCTTTCCTTTCCTTTCCTTTCCTTTCCTTTCCTTTCCTTTCCTTTCCTTTCCTTTCCTTTCCTTTCCTTTCCTTTCCTTTCCTTTCCCCCATTTGAGTTTGTATGTGCAAATAATCACTTTTATTCCGGATGCCATGCAACCTGGAATTCTGGTAGCTGTAGAAGACTGCACTGCACGCACTTCTTTTTTCCAGGTACACCTGCCCTGTTTGTTAAACCCTTCATTGTTATTTATGTTGATCTTCAGCTCTAACTCCATGATTGTCTAGCTAGTTTCTCGACACTTCTGTTTTTTAAAGCTTTGACCTTTATGAAATGGAAAGGTCATTATGAGAAAACGAACTACTTTGTGCAAGTGTCTGCAGGCCATCTCCTTTTTTCCCTTTATTTATCCTTAGTTGCATGTTTATTCTGCTGAAATAAATGGTAGAGTAAGCTCCTGTTCCACTGGGGCAGAGGGATTAAAACCTGGCACTGTTGAGTTGTTGCTAGTGCGTGCAATTCAGTACAGTGTTAGGAAAAAGTGAGATCTTTTCTTCTGATTTTTCTTTGCTCGCACACAAAGGAAGTCAAAAGATGTCGCAGATGGATGTTTGTGCCAAGAATGGCTTGTGCCTTCTTATTAAACCCTGTGGTGGTTAACCTCACATGAGGTACTCAGACAGTGGGAGTCACAGTGCTCCAGGACTGACACAGACTCTGCAGCACGCTGACACGTTTCTGGAGCACGACAGCACCCTGCTTTATATCGGACCTGCATCAGCTCCTGCACGATGCTTTTCTTGCCTGGACCACAGCGTGGCTGCAGGAATGCACACAGCGTTGTGCATCCCCCTGTAAATGGAAGGTCTGGTGGGGTGGTGTCAGCCTTTGCTGCAGCCAAGCATGGCTTCTTTGAGGGAGAGGATGAAAGGGAGCAACGGGATATGCTGGTAACAAAGTCAGACCCCCGGAGGGGAGGCAGGAGAGAGGGAAAGATGAAATAAGTCCCACCTTTGTGGAGTGGGCGAAGCAGCACACCCTGACGTTGTGGTCCTCAGTGCAAAGCCATCGCACAGACCCGCAGCAGGGTTCCGGCGGGGTTTGCCCCCGTTTTGTGCAGGCAGGAGGAAGAGGTGTTGGGCGAGGTGGAGATGGGAAAGCAGCAGATCCTTTTGGGGCTGGACATGCTGTGATGCTGCAGGGGACCCACAGGGATCCCCGGGAGGGAGGCAGGAGCAGCGTTCACAGCGCTGCTGCTTTTCCATCACTCATCTGCAGCAAGTGGGGGAGATTAGTGCAGCTGTTGGATGTTATTTCCCAGGGCCCGGGGTGTGGGGGCCAGGAAGGGTTTTTCGTCCAAAAAGAGATGAGTATCTGGACCTGGGCGGGGTTGCACAGGAGCAGAAACCAATTTGCTCTCTCTCATCTCCCTCCCTTTGCCTTGCCCCAGAAGAAGTGAGAGAGAAGTAAAGAAGTCTTTTCCCGAAGGGGAATGCGCCTGTAGCTTGCTAGTTTTTCTTCGGAGGTGGTGAAAGCCCTTACGTTTAAAACCATCCCTTCTCCATCCCCCTGCTCCTCGTCAGTCTCCTGTTACCGGTGGTGAGGCTGGGAGGCTGCTCCCACCCATGGTGCAGACAGAAGTCAGCTGGAGGCAATTGCCCATCCCTCCCTCGTGCCTCGCTGTAGGCACATCCCTCCGCGGATGGGAGCCTAGGTGTGTTCATTTTAGGTCAGGATAGAATTTTCTTTGCTCATAAGGAGAGCCACACTAATGTGAGGCAGAAAGGAGAATAATAACAACGAGGGTGGAAATTTATGTAGGGTACGTATTAGATAGAGATTTAAGTGGGAGGAGTTAGATGATTTAATAACCTAACTGTGTATTAACGACTTCTGTCTCAGGATATGTTTCATCCTTGCTTCGTTTTCCTTGCTTCTATTTGTGGCAGTTGCTAAAGAGCACAGCCAGGAAGGGAACAAAAAGGTACCAAGCTTTTTACTTCAGATAAGGCCTAGAAATTAACACCGTTTTTACTTGTTAATGCCCACAAAGTGGGCAACACAGTGTTAGTGAGCTCTGTGGGCGAAGACTCCACGCTTTGGTCTACTCGTGTATATCTTCAGATGTACAAGTACAAGAATGCTAAATATCACTTTCCCACCACAAGTCTCAGGTAAAGCAGAGCGTACTGTTTGTTTAATTTCTTGGTAAGAATGATGGATACAAATATTTGGCATTCAAATCTTGACTACTGAAATATAAAATTTAGAAGGATTGAATTAAAAGCCTTTGCTATTTGACTGCATTACCCTTGATCAAAATCAAGGCCAATTAATTTTGCTTAAAATTTGGCTCTGCATTTCCTGTCTAAAATGTCTTTCCTTTTCTTAAAAAAAAGTTCCAATTTCCATTGCTGGCAAATTGGAATTAGCTGGGGAGTGTAATGCAAGGCAACAGGCATTACTTATGTAAACTTTTCTTGCATAGGTGCCGCTTGTCCTAAGCATAGCAAATCCTGGCTTGCCTCGAACAAGCTGCACAAAGGATTGACTATTTCTTAAAGCATGTTAAAATGCTTTTATATCCTAATTAGCATTACAGATTTCAAGAATATTAACTTATTTTAATAGAAAGCTTTTTCATGGTGTGTTTTTACATAGAAGCCTTGTCTGCATTTTCAAAAAAAAAAAAAAAGAAAAGGTGCAATGGTGTAGTAATAATTAAACAGACTTGCCTGGTGTGATACGTGGGCTGAGCACCAAGGTCAGCCTGGTCATTGCACTGTCATTGCACAGTTGCATTAGGGTTCTGCTTCTGTGTTGTAGCAGTTCTGTTTTCTCACCCGCCTGTTTTGTGCACCTCTGTCCGTGAGCCAGTCCTGGTATTGTTGCACTCGCTTTGTACAGGTATGAATGGCTCTATGCCGTAAAGACTACTGAGAATGAAGCTCAATTTAAAGCAGTCTTAGCTGCTAATGGCAGTTTTTCCATTTTTGCTTATAATTGAATCTCTGTTTGGAATTGAATGGCTTTCTTCTTTCTGGTGTGTAATTGTATTTATAGAAAAATGGAAAACAGCGGCCAATACCAGCAATCGCGTGATAACACAGCAGCTTTTATTTGGTACATCTGGAAGCTTACCTTGCAAGTACGGTGCTTTTATCTCCACTCAGGTGTTGAGCCATTGCTCTGCCTGTTCTGCTAACACCCTCAGAACCTGTTCCCATCTCTGTTCTTTGCAATCATACCATCCCTGTTTGACTTGGCACTACACATGGGCAGACTTGTGAAATTGTAAGGAGAGGGGGTTTGTTTTCTTTAAGTTCATCACGAGCAAAGTATTACCATATGTTTCAGATGCTTTATTTGATATGCTGGACTTTTCAGACTTTCCACATTAATACTACGTTTTTTAAAAAGCAATCTAAGCAAGATGAAAAAAATGTTTGTATCACCGAGGAGTCCTTGCTCTTTTGCTTCTTAAACTGTGTTTCTGGATTGAAAAATATTGTAGGTGTTGTTATTACTTAAAGATGGAAAATAGTACTGATGACAAAACAGGCAAATTAATGGTTAGGCTTCCTTAAAAAAAACTAAAGCTGCCAGTTAATGCATTGTTAGGCATGGCAGCTTACTCCATTTTAAATTAACACAAGCGTTAGTCAATACAGCACGATGCTTGCCTTAACTAGTTCAGTTCTGAAGCTCCGTACCTGTAAGTTTTCCTTGGAGGTGGTACACATCCATATCTACATCTACAGTGCTAATTGTATTCAAAGCTTATTTAATGTCATCTGGGAGAAACTCAGACTCCTGTAGTACCTGAGGTGCAGCGGGGGGAATTCAACAAAAACACACCAGAAAAAAAAAAGTCAGTGCATGCAGTTGGGTGACTGGGCTGTGTACCTGAAGTAGCTTGCATCCTTGCAAATGTTTCCCTCCCTGAGTGCTTTTTTATTTCAGCTCTCCAAGCTCTGCATCGACAGTTGTTGGCCGGTGCTGGCATTTGGGAGGTAGGAGGGCCAGGACCGTGGGAGAAGGGGCACACTTTCCTCCTGGGATATGAGGAGAGGTCCCCTAAGCTGCAACACCAGCTGAGCCGAGATGGGGATGTTCCCTGAAGTGCCTGCATCTTGAGATGATGGGCGTGATTTATCCGGGTGTTTCTTTTTTTTTTNAGCTTGGTTTTGACCAAATGGAAAAAAAGAGTTCTGTCCTTTTTCCTGAGTTTTTGCTTGCTGCTCCTTCCCTCCCAACAAGGAAGAAAAAGAGAAGACTAAGGAGGAAAGAGAAAAACACAGAGGGGTGTTTAATTCTATGCATTATACAGGGAGAAAGTACATGCGCCTTTTTCAGAAATAGGAGTTTTGTTTTGGGGGAGGGAGGGAGGTTCTTTTTGCATGAAAACACCGTTTTTGAATTGCAGATTTTTACTCTCCTGAGGCATAATAGTTGATACAGGTGTACCACGAAGGACTTTCACACGGGCCTCTGCTCTGAAAGGTTTACTCTCAAGCGCAGCTTTTGACGGGAGCCCTGCATAAACCGATGCTGAAAATCGGTCTGGACTCATGCTGAAAATCACACGGCCAGCGGAGGAGAGGGGCCAAGGGAGCGTGAGGTGGACACAGTGCACCTCCTGGCTGTGTGCGGGGCTCACAGCTCGCCGGCTCCTGCTCAGCCCAAATCCTGGGGGTCCTGCAGCAGGCGCCGGCTCTCGCGCTGGTTCTGCCGTCCCGTCAGCCGTAGCTGCGCCTGCCCGGTCGCACACAAGGGGACACAGCTGGCACATCGGGTCACTGCTCGGGGGGAGGCCAGGCACATCGGGGACCCCCGGAGCTGCCTCGAGGCACCCGAGGAGAGGGCGAGGGTCTGCATCCCCTTGCGGAGCAGCTGGGCTTGCTCGTTGTCCGTATGCTGAGGCACACCGGGTACCTGCCTGCTTTCACACTGGGCTTTTTCGCCACCTCTAAAACAGAATTCGTTCTGGTAACCTGCGAGTTCTTGAGGTGACTGCCCTAATCCTGTAATGCCCTCCTTCGCTGAGGTTTTGGTGGCTGAGTGTTTTTGTTTCCGCTGGAGATGAAGAGCTTTGCATCACGGAATAGGTGCTGCCTGCTCGCAGCGCTGCCGAGTGAGCTGGAAGAGAACCGCAAGTCCTGATGCTGGAGGAGCGCTGCGTGTTGGCTTTCCCCCCGCACCACCAGAGATGGCTGTCACATTTAGCAGATCTCTTTAAGTAAACACTTGCTTTGTAAATGGCTATGGCTCTGTATTTAATGGAATGCTGGCACTGCGCTGGCAATAATTATAAAGGTAGGATGCAAGTGAATTGACAGGGGAGATAAAACAGATTAAACCTCCAGTGCATAATATTTATGTCCCAGCCTTCTGGGTACCTTGATAACAAAGGCGGTGGTACATATACTTCACACTTGCTTCTTTCACCACTCAGAGACTATGAGTCCGATTGCGTTGTGAGTGACTCAGTTATCTTTTTATTTTCAGGGAATAAAAAAGGCCTGTGGAAGTTTATGTAGTGATAAAAAGAACAACAATGGGAGTTTGTTAGGGACAGGACAGGGAGGGGGTTGTTTCAGGATTTTGTCAGAAGTCATTTCTAATTGCAGGATGTTTTTTTAATGAGTAGGCACATGTCCTTTTCCTTGATGTGGAGGGCAAAGACAGTATGGGGAGAACTAAAGAGGGAAAAGCCATGAAAAACTCCCAGTGCCAATAATATTCTCAGCCACAAAAACTGACTGCTTCACATTCACTGGTATTTGCTTCTGCGAAACTCGTGCTTTGGTTGCAAGCTGGAGGTGTGACCACAAGGAACCATTTTGAGTGAGGCTGTGTGTCACTTGTTGGATTCAGGGTGGATGTGACCCATCGTGCTGCAGAGCTCAAACGCCAGATGTTTGAAAGGCGACTGTGCTTGTTTGTTGACATGTTGGCCAAATGTTGCCGCGTAGTCCTTGCTGCCCAGAGCATAGCTGCGTTTCCAGTACCTCTGATTGTTTAATGCAAGTCTACTGTAAGTAAGAAACTATTGTTTCTTTCTGAATTTGTGAAGAGAACTGAAGAAAAATCATAGCCACGAGGTGTGGACAGGAAAAGGTGTTGCTTCTGCATTTTTGGGGGGCACACTGGCTGTGAAGGATGTATATGAGTGTCAGAAGGGCTGAACATGTTTCAGGTCTTCCTCCTGACCCTCCTCCCCTTCAAGGAGCGCTTGTTTTTCTTTTAAAGAAAGTGTATTTCTCATAAAAGCTTTGAGAAGAATAAGTGGAGGTTTATGGCAGTGAAGCATAAGCACTTGGAGAAAATTCGTATGCAGGTATTTGAGTGGTGTGCAGTAGCATGTTTTAAGCAATAGTTAAAAAGGTGCTACCTGTACATTTGCAGCTGTATGCTGCTTAGGTCTGATTTAGCCTTTCCTTGTCACTAATGTTCTTTTAATTTTTTTTTTTTTTATCTTAATAGTACTTTTCAGTAAAAATTCAGGGAAATGAAATCATATAAAGCCATTGAAATATTTTATGTAGGACAATAGGGAAAGTTGTCAGAAGGCTGTGGTCTCAGCTGCCACTTCACTGTCTGCCCACATGTGGCATTCAGTTCTCATTTGCTTTATTCTTTGAACTTCCAGTGAACTTAATAGCCAGAAACTGGTAGAAAGTGGCTGTGATTGAAATGGTCTTTCTGTGGCGATAGGTTTTTGACGTGCTGTGGCTTCGTTCTGCATTTAGCAGGTTCTTAGTATCTCGGGTGAGAGGTTAGAGGCTGGCCTAATGTGAGAAGAATGCTAGTCCTCATGCTTGGCAGCAGTCAGTAAGTCATTTTTATTTTATTCCTTTCCTTTCTAGGTGTGACATCTGTTGTATTACCTTTCGTACTCATCGGGGCTTACTGCGCCATAATGCAGTTATCCACAAGCAGCTTCCCAGAGATCCCACCGGAAAGCCTTTCATTCAGAACAACCCTTCAATTCCAGCAGGCTTCCACGACTTGGGATTCACGGACTTCTCCTGCAGGAAGTTCCCCCGCATTTCTCAGGTACACTCTGTTCTTAGTACTTTAAGGTACCAGCTGGTAGAGCGCCTATCTTCTGAATTCATTGAAAGACTTGCCCTTGATCAACCAGAGACTGGATATAGCATGTTCTGTGGAACTCACATTACCGCTGTCTGCGTAGGCTTCAGACACTTCCTTCCCTTTTTCTAATCTATTCTTTCTTCATCTGAAGAATATTTGCTTTTTTTTCTTTCAGTATTCCAGTGGACAACTATTGGATGCGTTCCTGTGTGACCTAATCTAGGTGTTCCTGCTCCGGCAGGCGGATTGGACTAGATGATCTTTCAAGGTCCCTTCCAATCCCTACGTGATTCTGTGATTCTATTGGTGTGAAGATCTATAAATATATTTCAAAGGAAAATGTTGGTGGCATTAGATCCTTGCCCCTCCCAGCCTGACCATTAATTCTCTCTTTCCTCAAACCATTCTACATCTAAAATCAATAGGGAGGACACATGGTAGGGAAGGTGTTATTTATTTTAATTTACAGTAACAAGGATGTAGTTGTGGTGTGAAAGATTTTATCATGAAAAACTTTGGGAAGTCATCTTACTTACTAAAGGGTGACCTCTTCAGTGTCTTCTTCATGAAACACTCCCAAACACCTTTCCGCTACATTCCTTACATGAGGTCTGAACATTTTGCACCTTTGAGGGGAATAGACTAGGGAATGGCATGGGGTAGTCTGTGAACATTTTTCTGAGAGCTGTAAAGCTTTCTGCCAGATTATATTAGTCTTCCATCTTTCAAACCTTGCCTTAGTTATTATGGGTCTGGATGAAGTTGCTTATCTATTTAAAAAAAAAAAATCAACAGCACAATGCAGCAGGATCATGTTTATTCATAATCTGTACTTTTCTTACTCTCCTTGGATTAAAACATTGATTTCCAGCTCTCCTGGCTGCAAGGTGGTTGACCTGAAATTTGTCACCAGTCCAGGGGAACATGTAGGTCATTCTGTAACTCCAGTAGAATTTTGCTGTAAAAGTTACATATTGAGGAGAAGAGAGAACTTTGTAAACAACTTGGTTTTATTTCATTTGTAATTAATGGCAGCCATTTAAAGTTACCAATGGATTTAAATGTTGGGACTGTCTTTTTGTAATAATTCTGCTTGCACTGTGAAGCAAGACCTATGAGGTACCAGAACAAAGCATGTACAGTATATAAAGATCCTGCCAGCCCTATACTTAAATTATCACTTGTGCTCTGCTTTGGTGTGGAACATTTGCAACATATGAGCTATCTGGGTAGCATTTAAATATAGCATTTGGATTCATGATCATTTTCAAGGACAGGTATAAAATCTATTTGTGAGCTTAGTACTTTTCTTGGAAGACTAAATGTAATCAGACTTCACTAACGAAAAGCCTGTCTGGTTTTGGCTCTGCATTTCATTGATTTGCTTTTGAGGGATGTTATTTTTGGTTGTTTTTTGTTATTTTCCCTTCCTGGGTGCTTCTTCTTTCCTCCCAGTTTCTTTGTAGTAACAAAGCTAAAGGAGGTAGTCTTACTGCCCAACTTAGTGAAGTTAGCTGGATAGTCCCCTGAGGCCACTGTCCTGCCAGTGAAGAGGGGGATTTCTAGAAGGGCAGTTAAGGGTAGAAAAGTATTTGAGAACCTGAATAGCCCTCTGAAGGAGTTTGCCTATATAGAAGGGAACTTTTGGAGAATCAGCCTAATCTAGATACACCACTTAGGTGGTTGAAGGCTGTGGAGCAGGAATATTTCCATGCTAGGTAGGTGGTGGCTGCTCTAAACTCCTTAAGTTGGACAGTGGAAGAGAGCGTGAGCTGGTTTAGTTTTGCAGTAGCATGTGATGTCTTTGCCAGCTGGAGATGTCTACTCTATGTATTTTTGCATGTCTTGCAGGTCTGGTGTGAAACGAATTTGCGAAGGTGCATCAGCGAATTCCATCGATTTATTTGCGAGACGTGTAACAAGGCATTCCCCATGCTTTCGGCGCTCAAACTGCACACAGAAACTCACGTGATGGATCAGGGAAGAGACAAGCACAAGCCACAGTCCACGACCCCACCCGGCGAGAACCCAGACCAGAAAGCCTTCATGGCATCCTTGGGCCTACAGTACACCAAAGACATCAAGCCTGTCAAGCAGGAGGACGATACACAAGACGAGGTCCAAGAAATGCGGCTCAGAGCACTGAAGAGTAACCTACCTCAGGAACCCGGCAGCACCAGCCTGCTCAGCCTCTCTCCCCTGGAAGCTGCCTCGATGGGAGGGTCATTTTCAGTCCTCCCCCCTACAAAAGAGAACATAAAGCTCCTCTCGCTGCAGCCTTTCCAGAAGGGTTTTATCATCCAGCCTGACAGCAGTATTGTGGTAAAACCCATCTCCAATGAGTCTGCCATTGAGCTGGCAGACATTCAGCAGATCTTGAAGATGGCTTCTTCCGCTCCTCCTCAAATCAGTCTTCCTCCACTTTCTAAGGCACCTTCTGTCCCCGTGCAGTCCATTTTCAAGCACATGCCGCCACTGAAGCCAAAGCCTTTGGTAACACCTCGAACAGTTGTCACAACTTCTACACCTCCTCCTCTCATCAGTGCCCAGCAAGCCTCCCCTGGCTGCATTAGCCCAAGCCTCCCACCGCCTCCTCTGAGGCTGATCAAGAACTCAGTGGAGTCCTCTTCCAACTCTCACCTCCCCCAGCCAGGAGCCAAATCAAGTCCTTCCTCGCAGTTGCTCCTCCAACCCAAAGTAGAGCCTTTAACTCAGCACGAGATGAAGACACAACTGGAGCAGGACAGCATCATTGAAGCTCTCCTGCCTCTGAGCATGGAAGCCAAGATCAAGCAAGAGGTGACAGAAGGGGACCTCAAAGCCATCATCGCAGGGGCAGCAAACAAGAAAGCCCCAACGATGAGGAAAGTCTTGTACCCGTGCCGTTTCTGTGACCAGGTGTTTGCCTTCTCTGGTGTCCTGAGAGCTCATATCCGTTCTCACTTGGGTATTTCCCCATACCAATGCAACATCTGTGACTACATCGCGGCTGACAAGGCAGCACTGATCCGACACCTGCGAACACACAGCGGGGAGAGGCCTTACATTTGTAAAATCTGCCACTACCCATTCACAGTTAAAGCCAATTGTGAGAGGCACCTGCGAAAGAAGCACCTCAAAGTGACCAGGAAGGATATAGAGAAGAACATTGAGTATGTCACCAGCAATGCCGCAGAGATGGTGGATGCCTTCTGTTCCCCGGACACTGTGTGCAAGCTGTGTGGTGAGGACCTGAAGCATTACCGGGCCCTCCGCATCCACATGAGGACGCACAGCGGCTGCCAGAAGAAGAAGCCATTTGAGTGCAAGGAGTGTGGCACAGCCTTTTCAGCCAAGAGGAATTGCATTCACCATATCCTCAAGCAGCACTTGCACGTGCAGGAGAGGGAGATTGAGAATTACATCCTGGCGGTGGACTGCAGCGCCCAGGAGAGCCACGCAGATGCTCCTTTGTTGGAGGACAGCACTTATATGGACTGCAAGCCCATCACGCCTTTCCTGGAGCCACAAAACGGCTTCTTGCTTGGGACATCATCTCACGTTCCCATCAAACTTGAACCTGCGGGCAACTTCCCAATGGATTTTGATGAGCCGCTGGATTTCTCTCAGAAGAACAAAAACATGAGTGCTGTGCAAGTGAAGCAGGAGAACCTATTTGGCTCTTCTCCCTTGTCCCTCTACGACTGTTCCATGGAGCCCATCGACCTGTCCATCCCCAAAGCCCTGAAGAAGGATAGCGATGTCCCAGGTGAAGCCAGGAATCAAGAGCTGGCTTCCTCTGGGAACAGCGATAAAGCCTATAACTGTCAGCAGTGTCCTCTGGCCTTCGGCACCAATGGGAACTCAGAGAAAAACAGGGCCGTCAGACATCCCCAGCCACTGAAAGGTTCGTTGCATTTGACTGTCCCAATCATTTCCCCGGCTCTCCTTGGCAATTCTGCCTTGCTGAGACCCTTGAGGCCTAAACCACCACCACAACCTCTCTTGCCAAAGCCTTCAGTAACTAAAGAGCTGCCACCGTTGGCTTCCATTGCACAGATCATTTCATCTGTGTCTTCTGCTCCTGCTTTGCTGAAAACGGAGGCTGCAGATGCCAGTCCCAAGGCAGCGAGCAGCTCCACTGGGTGTGACAAATCAGGGAATGCCAAAGCAAAAGTGACAATCGTGACCGCCGTTCAGAGAGACTCCAGCCTTCCCAGCGACCTGACTCAGGTGTGCGACCCAGAGCAGTCTCCCGCTGCCGACATTGGGCTGGCTAAGAAAAGAGGTAGAAAGAAAGGAACGAAAAATAAGCCTAAATTGGGCAGTGGTGTGGATCTGGAGTCAAGTGGGGAGTTTGCCAGCATAGAGAAGATGCTGGCTACCACAGACACTAATAAATTTAGCCCGTTTCTGCAGTCCACTGACAATTTCAAGGAAGAAAGTGGCAGAAATGGAACAAGTGAGGATGAGAAGGAAACTGCCGAAGATAAGCTGCTGAGAGGGAAGAGGAACGCTTACTCGGACTGCCTGCAAAAAATCCCCTGTCCTTACTGTCCTCGAGTCTTTTCATGGGCAAGTTCCCTGCAGCGGCACATGCTCACTCACACAGGTAAGAGCGCCTTACCCTTGAGGGGGGCTGTAGCCCCTCAGAATTTTCTTCATGAAGGGGTCTCCCCACGGAGGCGTCCTCCTTTCTTGTCCTCTCTCTGACGTCTGAATCGTGTTCTTCGTTATTTTGCAAAGCCTCAGCTGTTGCAGTTGCATTGTGGTGGTGTTAAATTTTTTAGTAATGGAATAATCTCTGTGGCTTTGAGTATCAAGGGGGCAAATTAAACTGCTAAAACCTACTTGACTTCAGTGGTGTAACTTAGCATACATGGAAAAAGAATTTGGTTTCAGGTTTTCTATTATTACTGTCTCATCTTGACGGTGAACATGTGTGTTGAATATTTTATTGTGCCTTACATGGGTTGTTTGGCTGCTTCCAGTAGCTGTTTGTCTACTTCAGTAATGATAAAAATATCCATAAAAATGAGAGCAAATACATGCAGAATTGTGGCAGGAAAAAAAAAATAATGTAGTGTTTAGCATTTTTTTTTCTTGCGGTGGCTTTTGTTTGACAGATAAAAGAGGGAAGATGTGAGAAATATCATCCCGAACATTACGCAGCAGCTTGCCTCTAGGAAATGTTTCTTCTTAGTGTTAAGACAAGTAGAGGCGTGAAGGTGTATGTGGAATCTTTAGTATCATGCCACCGTGTAAGTAACCTCCAACCATGGGGTAAACAAACGGAGGAACTGGGGAGGGAGATTTGCTCTAGGTTTGGGGTTCTTTTTCATTCTCCATTGTAAGGGAGTACTGTATTGAACGCTGTGTCGATTTGAAGTTCACTTCTTTTTCCACTCACATTGTAGTAATTAGATAATCTAACAGTAGATTCTCATCCTGCTTGGAGAGGGAGAGGATGAAGCTCTACTTGCTATTGCTCCCTTTTAAGTCAGTCACAGTTGTTGATATTATTCTCTTCATCATGCAATCTCAACTCCTGGTGTAAAGAGTAGAAGTTAGGAATATTTGTACGAAACTTCTGGGAACTGAGTACAGCCTCATAAGAGATAAGATTGCATTTTACCTTTTTCCCCTGAAGGAACTGAGGTTTCATGAAGCAACAGATTGACGTCTGTACTAAAGGGGAACCCTGAAGAGGTAAAGAGGTTAGCTAAGAGGTTTAAAGGGAATCTGAGCTGTGGAGCAGTCCCTATTACAGTTTGCTTTGGGTGACATGAGGACATAACTTGCAAGGTATCCATGCAACAGTGAGGCTATTGTTTTCTGGCCTGCACAGACCAATTTCTATCATCTTACTAAGCATAGCGTTTGCTTTCAGTGAAGGAGAGCTCTTTATTCATATCAATTGTTTTCTAACACCCTGCCCTCCAAAAATAATACGTAGTTACTGAAGAACTGTTCTCGAGACAGAAAACAATAAAGGGAGGCTTTGCCCAGGCTAAGGGGGTTGACCTGCTTATTGATGGCAGATTTCCAGGGTAGCAGCGCTGCTGTAAACCCTTAATGAAGACAGGAAAAATGAACTTGGCCATGAGTTATACTGGTAAAACCTGCCTCCCCTACCATCACTGGGCTTGGAAGGAGACACCATCCTTTCAGAAAGCCTACGCTGCAATCCCCACAGGGAAGGCAAACAACTGTGGCAGTGGCAGGGTTGGATCCTCGGTGCAGATACAAGATTTTGGAGATGCCGTGGCGGTGGCATTAATCAGATTCAGGCTGGTGCACTCTGGCAGTGCTAATACCGAGCTCTTTCTAAGCATCATCAGAGCAGTGCTGAGGGAGATTCGGTGCTGGAGAACCAGAGCAAAGATTTTGATCACCGATCTTACTGTGAAGAGAAAACGGGAACTTTATTGTCTGAACTGCTGCTTCCTGACTTGGGGAGAGGCCAAGATAAGCTGATGTGAATGGGATAGGTGGGAGTCCTGGTGATCCGCTCCCAAAGCGCGTGCGCTGGGCATCTGGTCTGTAGTGAAGCACTGCAGTGAAGCTGGTCCATGCTCCCAGATTTCTGTAGTACGCTGCTGTCAGAAGAACAGTGCAGTCATCTGAGCTAAGAAGTGGCACCTAGCTCACCTCCATCCATTTGTAGGGAAGTTGCTCTTGGGACAATTTGTGTGAGTGGTCTGAGCTAGTGAGTGATCGTGATTGAGGAAAAGGTGCATCATTTGGAGCATTTAGGCAGTATAGATATTACCAGTTTTAACTAATGTCTTTATACAGACACGAAAAGATTTTTGCAAGCATGTCTTTTACGTTCGATAAAATGTCAGCATGGAGGACTCCTTCCATGTGGTGTCAAGATTATATTTACCTTTTGTGAAAGGGCAGAAATGTATATGCTACCAGTAACCCATATCCTGCGCACAGCCAAAAGTCTCTGATAAAAGCCTTCCCACTGCTCAGTCTTGCCTCAACACCGCTATGTGTTTTTTTACTTCAAAAGCATTTCCCTGGGAAGCATACACCTTCTTTGTTGTTTTTTATTTTAATGTAAAGCTCACGAAGTGGGGCGCTGGGAATTTGGCACAGCTTGTTTTTGTACAGTGTTTAACATGGTACCTGTGTTTTGTTTGAACATGCTTGAACACTTGCTTTTAATACTTTCTTTCTCTCGATGCCGTCTTATTTAATTTTCTCTTCTGTGTTCAACTCAGTTTGTCTTTCTTTCTTGCTCTTCTCTCCTGCTCTTGACTTTTTTCATTCTCAGAGCGGCAAATAAGATGTGCCCTGCAGGTGATGCAGTTAATTTTGCTGCTTTTATGGTATGTGAATCAGACTAGGGTCAATACAAAATGAAAGTAATGGTCTTTTTTGGCCATTAGTTAGTTATAGATAACCTAGATCTGTTTGCAGAGAATCACTTGAGGGTGTTTTCAGAGTGATAGTGCCAGATCATATTTGGCCCAGCATTATTGTTTGTAGTAGGTGAGATTTAATGGAAGAGGTGGTTCCTTTTTTTCTTTTTTTTAGCAGATACCTATTGGCTTGCCAAGCATATGAAATAAATACTTATCACAGAAATGAAATGGACAGGAAAATATCTACAAACAAAATAAATTAATAAATAAATAGAATACAGTTATGCCTAACCCGTGAACCTGATTTTTTCCTGTTGATGGGAAGATACAAGTTGTAAAAAAGGGTAAGAGGGGGTTTTATGACTTAGTCAAAGTAGAATTGTAGACATCTTCACCATGCAAAGTTGCAATGGCAATAATGCACTTCCAGTAGTTCCACTAGTGGCAGGAGATATATTAATTAAGGAATGATCTTCCTATGTGCTGTGATTGTTTAGATGACCTGTTATTTTGGAAAAGACTCCCTTCAAATGATTGGCTTCCCTGGAGTGTCCAGCCTAGAATAGTCTTGCTGTGCTGCTAACCAAATTCTACAATCAGTTCTGCCTCAATACACAGATGCAGATGTATTTTAATCCAAGCCATGACCATTCTTACGGAAAAAGTTTAAAAAAAAAATAAATCACTTTACATTTAAACTGTAGCTGCTTAGATTACCCTCCAGTGAGTAAGTGTATTTTATCAGAGCAGCAGTTGCCATTAAGGGACAAGCAAGGAATACTGCTTTTTTGAATTACTTTTTTTTTTGTTCCTTTAAAGGTGACATTTTTGTAAAGCTGTCTGGCTTCCATTTGTGAACAGGACTGTAACTTGGGGTGGGAGGATTGGAGTTTGCGCAGTAAGGAGAATTTTTGTTTGGGTTTTGAGACCTCCAACTAGGATGTTTGTGTGGAAAGAAGACTATCTTGTAGATATTGGTCCGTATGACAAATATTTGGTTGATAGAAGTTTTAAAGTCTGAAAATATGAGAAAATTGTGACCTGAGATGCAGTTTGAGTTTCAAGCAATTAATCCCCAGCTAATCCTGTCATTGCATGCTTGAAAAAATATGTGGAAAGGAATTGGGCTATCATGAAGCAAAAGGATTTCTGCTGAACTTTGAAGTTCTGTTTTGTATTTGCGTTGTGAATGAAGCCAAATAAAAGTGCAGAAGGTGGTGGTGTTCGTAGCCATAAATTTATGGTTGGTTTAGCAGGCATCTGAAAAGAAAGAGTGAGTGACTTAGCCTACAAAAAGCAGTGCCTTGCTTCTAAAAAGTTGTGTTGACACTGGAAGAAAATGAAGAGAAAGAACCAACCTGTTTGAGTTGTCTGCAAGGTGCAGGGAGTCCCTCGTTCAGGTTGAGACGTTAATTGGAACAGAACCAACTTGTGGAAGATTAAAGTGAGAAAAGTACCCACAGTGTCATATCAAAAAATGCTGGTTGGTGCGTGGGGTTTGTGTGTGTGTGTGTGTCAGGGGTTTAGGGTGTGAGGGGGAAGGTTTGGCAGGAAAAGATCTCCTTTTACTTGTAACCATCCTCATAGTCTCTTTCTCTTCACCACAGAGACATCTTGCAGGACCACTTTCCTCATTCCACTGCATGATCCTGGCTTTTCTTCCAGCCGTTCCTGTACTCAGTCCCTTCCCTTGTTTTAGTCATTTAAATGAATTACAGACATGAAAAACTTTCTCCTGTAGGGGAAGTAATTGATAGTTTATTCAACATATGGGGCTTGATTCCACGGAAGTGTATGGGACGATGCCCAGTGGCTTTGATGGAAGTTGTGTCAAATTAAAACATGTGATAGATATCTTGGGAGATAACCTGTTGTTGAGGAGCTTGCAATGAGGTTGTTGTAGTAGGTCACCTGGGGAAATAATTTTTTTTCCACTGAAACAGCAGAGGATAAAATTCGGTTGCGACAGGCTGGTCTCAGAGATTACTGACCAGGGGACTGAAGAAAGAGAAGGAAGGAGAAAGGGGGAAAACAAAAAATAAAAATAATAATAAAAAAATAAAATAAAAAAGGAGGTTTCTTATTACACATTACAAGGACAGATAAACATACTGAGGTCATAAGCCCATCCCCTGTCAAAAATATGTTGTTGTCTTATCTACCAAATCTAACAGAATTTGCACAAACCTGGAGTTGCCAGCTGCTCCCTGGGGAGAAACGTGCTTATTCCCCAGTCCAAGGAAAGGAATGCTGGATCTCACAACAGCACAGGCAGTTCTCCCAGGATGTTCAGAATAGCAAGACCAAGTTGTGCTAGTCGGACTGAGCGCTGTAGAAAAGCAAAGCGTCAAGATGGGAGAGCTGGTGTCTCCTCGCAGGGCAGCCGCCCCATCGCTTGGATCAGGTTTGCTCTGCACCTTCTGCATCCCAGCTACGTCCTTCTTGCAGCGCTGAGAGCAGAACTCCATGCAAGCCTGACAGGAGGGCACGCCAGGCCTTTACGCCGCAGCAAAGGGACACCCTTTGTCTTGCTCTCAATACCCTTGCTCGCGATACCCAGCATTTCTTGGCTTTATTTGGGCTGCTGATGCAGACCAAGGCAGTGATCCTGGGGAACTGGAAGTCAGTGATGGCTCCGAGACCTCTTGCCTGAACGTACCCGCCGGTACCACCTTCAGCGTCACATAGGCATGGTTTAGATCATTTTTTCCAGAGATTTTTTACTTTAAATTTGTCTGCACCAAAACTCACCTGTCATCTTCTTGCCCACTCAGTTTTGAGAGTTTTGCAATAGGAGATCGATTGTCAGATCACGCAAGGCTTTGCTGTAGGCAGGTGAGTGGCATTCAGTAAGAAGGGGCAAGCTGACATGAAACCAGGGGTGAGTGCGGTAGTTCAGTGCTTTTCTGTGCTGACTGAAGGGGATCGATGTACGAAGGAAGCTCAGCAGATGGTGGTACGTGTCCCTCGCCCGAAAAGCACTTGCACAAAGGAGACACCTCCAAGAGAGACGGGGCAGCTCTGTGTCACTCTGAGTAGGTTTCACGGAAGGGATGTTGAAGTAACAAGTCTAAAAGCAGCAAGAAGCTTGTTCAGAAAAGTGTGCCGTCTTCGCGGCCTCCCTCATCCTTTCTCTTCCTTTTAATATGGCAGGTTGCGTTGCAGTGATTCAGATGCAGCCTTACAGGTCTCGGTACGAGTCTGGCAGTGAAAATTGCTGTGCTGGAGACATGTTGCAACGCGATGTGCTCCCGCCTGCCGCGAAGGACGAAGTTGTCTCGTTACCATGCTAACAGCCCGTAACTCCGCCGGGCCGCGGCACGGTATCCGGGTGTCACGTGGGCTGATCCTGCCCATGCAGACAACAGATGGTTGCAGCGTGAGAGGGGAAGACTCGTGTCATAACATGATCCCCTCGCGGAACAAAAGCCTGCGCTCGCCTCCGACGGCAGAACGAAGCAAAAGCGCCCTGGCGGGGCCCGGTGGGAGCTTCCCCTGTAGCCAGAGGGATGCCAGGGCGGCGCGGCTGATCGGCGGGGCGAGAAGGAGAGAGCTTCTGGAGCCGCTCAGACGAGCGCTGGGGTGAGGCATGGGATGTGCAGGACGGTGGTGGAAGGTAAATGTTGTTCTTAGCACTCGTGCTGGGCTGGTCAGGGTGGTTCGACCTGCCGCCGGCAGACAGAGCCTTGGGCCACGCTTGGATAACACAAAGCACTTCTCGGCCGTACCGGCTCGACCTGTTCCCAACTGTTCATCCCCGCAGCCCTAACTGACCCAGCTGCCCCAAAAAAACGAAAAGGGCGAGGGGAGGGACCGTCAGTCCTGAGATCAGTTCCCGGATCCGGCTCACGGTGCAGCCTTAAAAGAGCACATTGATGCAGCCGAGGCGTGGAGCTGGCAGCATCTCCTGGGAGGCGTTGGAGATACGGATGCTGTTGAAATTGGCTTTGCCATCAAACGCTTCGTGTCTTCAAATAGCAGCTTCAGAAGGCAAGGAAGGAGCCCAGCTCCTGTGCTGGTAGCGTTACCGTGTACACTTTGTAGCACGGCTTAGTGTTTATTACAGGCTTCACCAGCTGGTGTTTAATCGCGGGCCAGAATCATTCAGCAGCTTCGGACTTGTGGTCTCCCTCCATTGTCCAAGAAAAATGGATTTCAAAATCAGTGCAAGTAAATTACAATTTGATACTGTGGCTCAGTTTGAAAGGGGGACATTTCTCGTCTTGGGCTTTAAAAGGTGGGCGAGTGGTGTGGCTGGGGCTCACAGGAGAAGCCCTGCGAGGGCTATACCTGCAAGTGAATCATAGTCCAGCTTGCACTGCGTGCCGAAAGGAAGGGGAGTGAAGGGGGATGCTTGGGTGGTGCTTGGTCAACCTGAAAGGAAGCGGAGAGGAAAGCTTTGAGATGAGGTGTGAGGCAGGAAGCACAGCTCAATAGAGTGTCATTGGGAACAAGTTTATAGAGGGTTTCTTTTGGTCATGTTTTAAAACAAAACGAGAAACGGAATGGTGGTTTTGGGTAGGAGTCAGAGACGGGCGATCCGTGTGAGTGATGGGGCTCGCGCGTGTCCGTGCCTCGTGGAGCAGAAGGGAGCAGTCTGACACGCTGCGTGCAGCTGCACGGTGCGGCTCCTCAATGAATCGCCCGCTTCCATCACGTTACAGCAACCCTGCCTTCGCCTCCTTAGGGCTTTCTGAATGCTCCTTGCTTGCGACAAAATGTAGCTGATGGAGGAGAGTTGTGGGATGGGAATGGGGTAAGGGATTACCCGTTGCGTAATTCAGAAGGACGCTTTCCTAAGGAAAGATCCCTTTCTTAAAGAGCTTGCTCCTGATGTGAGAGAGTCAAAAACAACTGCTCTGTGCTAACTAGGCAAATATTTACGAAGTAAGTATGCTCAACAGTGAATTTTCCAATTAGCGTTCAGCAGAATTCATCTTTGCTCTAGAAATCTGCCACTCTGTGATCCCTACAGAAATCATGTGAGCCCTGGTTCTAGTGGAGGACTTTTTGTTTTTCCAAACTGTCGTAGCTGCCTGTACCTCTGAACTACATTTGTGGTTATTTCCTAGAGGACAAAGGGCTTGAAACTGCGTTTTCTGTGTCAGGCAAAGTTTAACAGCCACTCCAGAGCCGTGGCTCGCGGCAAGGCAAGAGCTGCTCAGTGCAGGAGTGCGTGGCAAACAGAAGAGCCTTGAAGTTGGCCTGAATGCTAGAGCTGTTCTGTAGAAGATACTGAGGAGATGATATTTAACTTCCTGAATGTATTGCCAGCTCTGCGTAAAACTGCCTTTCTGCTAAACAGGAGAATTCACTGTAAACTGAAAGTCTCTGGGCTTCTTTCCCCCAGTTCAGTGCAGATTTCCACCTGCTAGGTGCAGTCAGATCTGGTCCTGAATGCCTTTGTTTGTGTTGGTGACTTGAACTGCTCACTTGAAGGTAATGGGGGGGAGATCATAGCTTGTGTCAAAGGCAAACAGCGTGGTGCTGTCTATCTGTTCTCCAGGGTTTTAGTTATAACCAGCTGTTTTATTTAATACCCCTTTTCTTTTCCAGAATTGGTTCTCTCCTTCTTCCCCAGATGTATTCAGTTCCCTTTACTTCTAAAAGTCCTTTTCTATCTCTAATGTTTTCATTTCAAGAGGCATGCAGATGTGACTGAAGCTCCCTCAACCGTGGGCTAATTAAACATTTAACTTTGTGAGTGATTTAATGTGATGTAATGAAGGTGGCTAGAGTGTTTACAATAAAAATGGACAAAGATAGCCCCCACGTTTTTGCAAGTTGACTCTGCAGGTTGGAAAGATGTTCTCCAAATTGTGGGTGGAAGTAGGAGCAGCATTGCATGAGCAGTTCATAAAAAGTACCAAACTTACTAGGCTGCTACCACCTAGTGGTGGCTGCGTCTATTGTAAAATAAAAAAAAAAAAAAAGCTGGGGTTATTTCAGTTAACGTAGGGAAAATAATAAGTCGTTGGCTCATCTGACTGGTAATGCCAACTGCTTGTCCAACATTCATTTCCAGTGCTCTGTCTGCTCCAGCTCTGAGCATTATTTATGTGATGGGTTTTCTGACACTACTCTTGCGATGTCAGGAAAGTTTGGCAATAAACACTTGCTTTAAAGTCCCAAAATCGTTTCCATTACAACACCCTGTGTTATCTAATAACTTCTTAGCATCTCAAGCTCTACTCTCTATTCCACCTTAGTTCCAGGGAAAGAAAACACAGAGGAAATCAGAATCAAACCAGCAGCCTCCCCGCCTTGATCTCTATCTGCTCCTTTATCTGAAACTTGCCATGTTCAGTGTCTCTCTTGATAATTTTGTTTGCGTATGCAGGAGAGCAGTTTACTCCTCATTTTCTTTCTTTCTTGCCACCTCTAAAAGATGAAGTGGACTGTTCTGACTGGGCCAACTGAAAACTGCAGCTTGAATTGTAAATAGACTTGAGCAAAACAGTCTTTCCTTGCCACAGTTTGAAGGAAAAAGTGATTTTGGCTACAACTATATAGTGGTTTCTTTCATGCAGTAGGAAAAGTTTTTGCATTCTCAGATGGAGTCCTTGAGGTTTTGCTTATGAATATGTCTCCTGAGAAGTTCGCTTTTTCCCAGAAGTTGAAGAGGCAGCAGCTGAGCTACAGCTTTGTGTGGCCTCACCTCCTCGCGGCCTCACCTCCCTGCATGTCCCCTCCCTCTCCTATGTCTCCCATGTTCTTTGGCTCCTGTGCCAGAATTAGCTCCGTGAAATCCGTTACAACCTTAGCAAGTGACAGATAGGAAAGGGTGGAAGAAATGGCAGGCCTTTCCCATGCACCCTGCCTTCCTCACTGCCTGGACGCACGTGGCTGCTCAGCATTGTAAATCAGGGAAATCCTGGAGCCACCGATTCTGGAAATGGGAATGACCTGCCTGAGAGGAGAATGGGCTCTTCAGAGGGGTGTTTGCCCAGATCTGAAGGCTCGGTCAAAATCCTTCCCCCTGTGTAAGATAATCTAGCCTTCTGCGTGGCCAGCAAGGTTTTCTGTTGCTAGAGGTACGCATGTAAATGGGGGGAAAACCAGCTGCAGGAGCTGCCAGCACGAGGCTCTCCTCGCAGCATCCCTTGCGCTGCGGCAGGGATCCCACCCCAGGCGCCCGGCGAGGCTGTCCTCGCGACGCTCGTCCTTCCCACACGCCTTCCTTCCCGGCTCCCGCGCTGCTCTTCCCGTTTGTCCGCAGCAGAGCGGGGCTGATTCTCACCCATCCCCAAAGAGTCAGGTTTTTTGTGCAAAGCAGGTCGCTTTTTTACCAGCTGCGAAACCAACCATGCGGGTTGGGGGCAACCACAGAGCAGCTCGACCAGTCGGGAGCTGCCATTTTATGGTATGCATGAAGTTTCATAAGGGGCCTGTGAAGCTCTTCCTTGACAAGGGAAACAGCAGGTCTAGTTGGTGCAGGTAGGAAGAGCACTCACCCAAGCACGTACACACGTTAACGCGTTCCCGGCAAAGTCTGTACCTGAATTTTGGATGTGTTCAGTCAGTGGTGGTGAGCTGGTTTTGGAAGAGAAAGCGTATGTCTCTGTGCTGCTGGTGTCTCAAGTCTTTGCCCTTCATGAGTGCATGGTGTTGAAACTTCACGTTCCTTTTCTCGGTGTCATCCTCATCCGTTTGCCTATGCTGGTAAGGCAGCATCGCTTAGCTGTGGAGCGCCTGTCCCGCAGAGAACCTCTCTCTTCCACGTGAAAATGTGATCAATCATGGGCCAGCCATGCAAGAAGAGAGTAACAGCCGAGAAGGGCACAGAGGAGAGAAAAAAGGAGATGGAGTTTGAGTACAATTAACTGAATCATTTCCTACTGAAAGAAGAAAAAAAAAAAAGATTTGTGGAGTTAGTGAAAGCAGAACAAGGAAAAGTTAGGGAAGGTAAGGGGAAAAGTGCAAAATCATGCCTGATATGCAGCATGTTGAACTTAAAAGTTGATAAGGCTTTTTCATTTGAGGGTTTTGAAACAAAACGTTCCGGTTTTGGCCTGCTCGTAGTTGAGTGCTACTGGTGCATATTCCCCTCCTTAACATTGCCCCTGATATTTCCTGTCTGAAAAGCAAACTTACTCTGCGTCTGCTGTCTTGTGTTTGGTCAGCAAAGAGTTGCGAAGCATGGCTCTTGGCATGGCAGAAGAGGAGCTCCATCTGTCTCGGTCTCCTCACGCTCTTCACTCGTCTCCATCCTTTCCTGCCCTGCTCCCCAGTAAAACCCTAGCGCACATCCCCTCACGGGAGCGTTTCCTGACCTCGGCCCGTGGAGCTCACCTTGCTGAGGATGAGCAGCAGCGCTGGGGTGCAGCAGCCTTTTGAGTGCCTTCCATTGGCGTTGCTTCAAGACCTCCGTGCCTCAACCCGCTCTGCCGCTCCAGTCTGGTCTTTTCGTCCGTCGTTCACAGATACTTCTTGGTGATGGTAGCAACCAAGGGATGCTGGGGAGGAAGCTCCTTTCCCCCTTGTTTCCCTTCTCTCTTGCCCTTGGAGGAGTGGTTCTGGGGTCACTTCAGTCCAGCGTAAATCCACTCTGGGGTGGAAAAGACCCTGCTTAATGCACGGTTCTGTGAATGTTAGGACCGTGGAAGGGTTGGGGCAGGAGTGGGTGGCCAGGGACAAGGACAAGGACCCTTTCAGCAGCAACGTGGAGTCACATTGCTCATCATTAATCCTTCCTTTCATCCAAACTCTTGGGCCAAGATGAGGCATTTCCAGTGAGACACAGATGTGCTGTTCCTGCCCCCACAATGCTGTGTGTGGAAGAAGGCAGCAGGCCAGGAACCCACAGGAGTGCTTCCTCTCTTCTTCTTTTTTTAAACATTTCCCCTGTATGGACATGGCCTGGGTTTGGGTTCTGGTTTCGTTCCTTGCCTGCAGCATCAGCCACGGGACCCTGCTGCCTGCACATAACCAAGAATGCTTTGTGTGCCCCCTGCTTCTCATACGTGCCTGTCTCAGGTTTCTCCGAGTTGTAAAGCAGTGCTGCCCCTTAATTATTATGCTTTGGGATTTCAGCTGGATTTTTAGAATTGACCTCTTGATGTTTATAATACCTGTATTTTAATTTTTTGCCTTAATTTATCCAAGCAAGAAGCAACGAGTCAAAACACAGAATTCAAATGCAGATTTGTAGGGCACTTGTAGGTGACCTTTTTTTTCAGATGCCCACATCCTCAAACTCTCTAGCATTATATGCAGATTATGGCTCAGTTTCATGTTTTAATGGGTAGATAATTAGATAAGCAATGAACTTTGTTGAAAGCTTTTGTGCAATCCACTGTCTATGTAAACTGACCTGTTTTGATTAAAAGGTGAGATTATTTTTTCTGACAGGTCACTTCTCCCCTCCAACCCCCCAAGAGAAAGCATATCAAGGATTATGCTGTATTAAGTGATAGTTCACAATCTGGAAATGCTGCTTAGTTTTGACATTTGTTTAATGGCCATTGATTATCACTTGTGCAATGAGATGGGATCAGTGCAAGTTACACCGCAAGACTACATTTGGACTGCTAAGTGTCTGAGAACTACCCTCATACCTTCTGCAATTACTCCTTGCTTGTGAAAAAAGCCTGTAATAGGAAATCCCTGCAATTCAGAGACAAACACATGTTGTGCTGTGTCAAATGGAAGACTTAAGTCCGCTGCTCTTCTAGAGTTTCTAAATCCCTGTCGGTACTAAGCAGCTATTGGACTTGCGGACAAATGCTGAAATGCCTGTTAAATGGTGTGGTGCCTCGGCTGCACACTGTCGACAAGAAGGAGCTGGGGGGAGAAGGGCTTAAAGCAAGGAAAGTTTCAAGTTTCAGAAAGCATGACTTTTGCTGAGCTTGTGTCCTGGAGCGGTTGCTGGAAAGTGGCACAGGGGTGCAGTTACATGCCGTGCCTCATTGTCAGCTTTAGCATCCAGATCCAGCCCGGCTTATTTCCTATTTACACATACGCTGTTTGTATAGAGCTTGGAAGAGGTACAGCTCTGCCTCTGTGTTCACCTTACCTGTTTTATATTTTTTGAACACGTTATGTCCTCAGCAGTGGTAATGCTACAAACTGATAGGGGAACAGAGGATGTCATTAAGGTGGACATCTTAGGTGTGTTTTGCCTTTTAGTTGGAGGAATGGTGAAACGGCAAAGGATGTCGCCTGTTACTGCATCTTGGCTTCATATTTTGATTCCAGGTGGTATCAATGTAACAACGAGTGTGCGTCAGAGACCCCCACGGAGACAAACTTCTGCATCTTTTGCTTATATGATGTATACCAAATTTTTTAACTGTCCTATGCATTATTGTGTGTGATATAACCTTTAACATTTAATTGAACCGGTTGGTTGCCTGAGGCCTTCACATTCCCTTGGAAAAAACATTTACCACTACTTACAGTTTATCAGTTAAATTAATATGTGGATGTGAATTACTTCAATCTATATCCGTATTTCATACACGAGTTTATAAATAATACATCCATGTGTCTCTGGTACAGTATATTTGTAACAGCAGTGACCTAAACTCATCTCTGGTGTCTCAGCATTTTGTGTTCTCTGGTAAAAGCGATAACATCACACTTCAAGAAACTGCCAGGAATGCGAGCGTGTTTTGGAAAAGAAAGCATTTTATCACAGGTTTTCAATCATCTTGTTAATTGGGTTCTGTGGTGTTTTGATCTCTTTTCAGCTGTAAGTTACTGGCCCGGGTCACAGATCAGAGAAGCAGATGTTGGGACACTGGATCAGCAGCACTGCTCGTGGTCCGTGTGAAGCCTTACCGCTGATAGTTGTGGGTCAGTGGAGAGCGTCCCACTGAAAGCTTCTCTCTGTTTGCTTGCAGACAGCCAGTCTGATGCGGAGACACCCGCTACAGGAAATGAAGTCTTGGACCTGACCTCCTGCGAGAAGGAACAGCCAGAGGAAGTAACAGAGCTACCAGGGAGTGAGTGCAGCCCCAAGGAGGAGCAAAAGGCTGACTCCCCTCCGGCAGAAGAGGATGCCGAAGAAAAAGCGGATGAATATGAAGAGGGCCCTGAGGAAGATTCTGTAAGTAACAAAAGTCTTGACCTCAATTTTGCCAGCAAATTAATGGACTTCAAGCTGGCAGAGAGTGACCAGAGCGCAGGCAGCAGTTCTCAGACTGAAAAGAAACATGCCTGTGATGTTTGTGGCAAAACCTTCAAGTTTGCTGGCACTCTTAGCCGTCACAAAAAGGCCCACATTCGTGAGGACAGAAAGGATGAAAGGAGCAGTGAGGATGAAAGCAAAAGCATCCAGGATGATGCAGGAGCTCCCTCGATGCAGGACTCTGGTCTTGAGCAGGAAGAGTCTCCGATGGACTTGAAGGTAGTGGAGTCTCCTGTGGACTGTGAGGCAACAGGAAAGGAGAATGAAGAGAGCGAGAGCATCTCTGAGGGGGAAGGCACAGAGAGAAAGTCCGCTGAGAAGAGCAGTGATGACAAAAAACCAAAGACTGATGGGGCTAAGAGTACTGCAAAAGCAGACAAAAGAAAGAAAGTCTGTACTGTGTGCAACAAGCGTTTCTGGTCTCTGCAAGATTTGACGCGACATATGCGGTCTCACACAGGTAAGAGGAGAACTCAAGGCAGAGAGGATTACAAGCAGATCTGCCACCAGAATGATGCATCTGCTCTATAGGTGCACGGTTACTGCTAGCACTCCGCCACTGCTTTTAGTCCCACAGGTAGCTGCAAAGTATCTTCTGTGCCCCAGTCTCCCATGCTGCATGCAAAGCCTATTAAGGGAGCAGGAATAGTCACAACACCACCTTATCTTCAGTTCCCAAACAGTTTTCCCCCATGCTTGCTTACAGTGTTCAGAGGTGAGGGCAGATATGGAGAGCTCCACACAGTTGTTCTTGTCCAGCTTCTCACTCCCATCTCGTCACGTGTGCATGGCTCTACCACTTCCCAGTATTTTGATGAGCAGTGGAGAAACCTGGCAGTATATGATAAGACTTCTCTGAGCGAAAGCTGAGAGAGAGGGAGTTTTTGTGTGACTATCTAAGCCTGGTATTATGTTGATGATGTGCATAACCTGCTGCTTGCGTGAAAGGCACAGCTACGATTGGCACTCTGCTCTTCCTTCAAACTTGGGCAGAGGAAGTGGAATACAGGTAGTAAAATCTTTGTCTCATGACTTGACTCGACAGTTAAAATTCTTGGGATTGCTTTGTGCGATAGATTCCAGTAGTGCGTTGCAAAGGAGGTGAAGTCATGAGCCAGCTCAAGGGTGAATTAATCATTCGTCCTTATTAATGATGTATTTTTACCTGTCAGTGAGCTGTTCAGATGTGGGAAAACTGGTGCAGTTTGATGTTTCATGTTTTTTGAAGGTGCTTTCTGCTGAAGACAGTATCTTTGTGGTTAACTTTGGGTACAAAATATTTGTGCTATACTCAAAGGTGAAGGTTTAATAACCTACACCAAAGACTAGTCCCTTAACAAAATGTTTTTCCTTCTGGCGTTGAGGACTCAAATCTCAAGTGAAACAAGGGGTGGGTCCCATTCTTGTACCTATTTTTGTACTAATTCACAAGCTTTGGGAAGATTCTAGTATCTAAAATGCTGAACTTACACTCAAATAATACACTGGCGTGTGTCTGTGGAGATCCCATACTGTTTGTTTTAAATGGTTTCGTTGCATGCTGAGATACTCAGACTTTGTCAATACGTCTATTTTTTGCTGTTTGTTTCTCTTTCTTATTTGACACTGAAGGATGTTTCAACACAGAACAAGTGTCACGCATCCCAGGGACAGGAGGACCGGCTTGCACACTTCAGCCAGTTGCCTCAAGTTTGTAATTGATTTACGTTCTAACGATCCCAAGCATTATCATAATAGAGAAATTAGCCTCAAATGTCTTGTTCCATGTGCTTATTGGCACAAGATGGTGTCTTGATGGAATTGCACCACTGAGAAGTCTTTAATAGCTACGATCAGAAACGCAGGACAAAACAGTCAGGGTGGGACCTTTAGTTCTTCAGGGTTGGTAGGGCAGCAGTGGCAGGTAGCACCTAGGGGCACTTTCCCTCATCAGGAGTTTGGGGGAATTTTGTCACTGTGGCTGTGGCTGCTTTGTTTTTCTATGAGCTCATGCTCAGGAAACTATTGAAGCATTTCAGGTGCAAAAAGCAGTTCTAAAAGCATAGCAAGCTGCCTGTCAATTACAGCCCAGGAGCAGCTTTGCAGCTGCTCTGAGGCTTAAGGTTGCAAAGCAAGTGGAAGGATTTTGTCTGGAGAGTAACATTTCTTGCACGGGTGTGAAGAGGTTTTTTAGGGGCTTTCACATGTTTCTCCTATCAGAGATCAGAGTAGAGCACCAGCGGGCTGAGGAACATCAACAGCGTTGTAAGCAACATCCCAAGGCAGATGTTCTTCACTCGGTCAGTAAATGTTGATCACCTCTAACAGACACCTCTGGTGTCCCATGAGTGCCTGACAAATCCAGGTCCTTTAGCTGCTCATTCTGTTTTGAAACACAGTGATGCTGTCACTCTGCTTCACAAAGAGTAGGGGTTGTTGTGTTGAGTAACTCATGAGAACTTCTCTTTGACTTAGATAAATAACTTGCGCATTGCTCGTCTGTCAGCATCTAAGAGAGGGAGATGTTTTCTCATATGCTGGTCAGTCTGGTTCAGTTTTTAAGTCCTGTTGACCACAGCTATCTGGGCAGTATCCTTATCCTTCCATCTCAAGTCCTCTCTGTGCATATACCAGGGCCTGACCTGTAACATGGAGCACCCATGGAGGGCTGGCGGGGAAGCTGCTGTAGCAGCGCAGACGGCTGCTTTCACAAATGCTTGTAAGCTCCATAGGACGACTGCAAAGTTCTTCCAGAAGAGTTGCTGACTAACCTAGACGGGATGCTGACAAGCACCTGGGGCGCATGGTCTTCTTCCCTCCTTAGTGCAGGGCCGTATGAGGTTTGCAGAAATCTCAAGACACCTAGGTTTTGGTTTTTCATTTGTGCCCCAGGGCATTTATCTGTACACCCGCTTGCATACCGTGAGCTGGTTTGATGGTACGGAAGCAAAAACCTGCATAAATGTGACACCCAAGTTTGATAAAGATACTGAATTTCCAAAGTGTGGAGCATCTTGCGCTGCTTGAGACCAGAGGGAGGTGCGTTTATGACCGAGTGGCTGACTTGGCGTTTTCCTTCTCTTCTAGGCGAGAGACCGTACAAGTGTCAAACCTGTGAACGGACCTTCACTCTGAAACACAGCCTGGTTCGTCACCAGCGCATACACCAGAAAATCAAAAATACTCGAAACCACGGGAAGGAGAGCGACAAGGAGGAGACCCAGTCAAGGTGTGGAGAAGACAGCGAGAACGAGTCTAGCCACAGCGGCACCAACCCCATCTCAGAAAACGAGTGCGACTCCACGGGGGGCATCGGTAGCCACCCGTCCACCACGAGAAGCCGCAAAGAGTCCCTGGCCGGCGCGGCCAAGGACTCACCCTGCAGAGAGGAGAGGCCGAGCGGGCGAGGAGCCGGCGCCTGCCTCGCGGAGCCCGCCAAGAGTGCACAGAAACAGACCGCAAAAGACCAGGAACCTCGGGGTAGCTCCGAGCTCGAGAGACCGCCAGGTTTCATTCAAGACTTGCTGGAGATGCACAACAAAAAGTCTCCCATGAATCACATTCTTGCCTCTGCAGACAGTGCGCCTCAGCTCTTGGGGGTGGAATGACTTGCTAGGAGGTTGGACCCGTCCCAGCACGCAAACTAAAGCCAGCAGAGCAAGGTTGCCGGGGTCTTGTTTCGGAAGAGCGACCTACAGCTGTGGGGAGAGTATGGCAGACTGGATGCAGTGCCATATGCCTTTCAGTATAATAATGCAAGAGACTACAGTATATACTGATTTGAGTGCCTTACTACTTTATTAGATCTTTTGGTATCATAGATTTTTTTTTTTTTTTTCAAAAATGATTTTTTTTAATATTTTAATGAATTATTTGGAGAGGACCTTTTTCATTTAAGCATTAATGTTACCTTTTGTATTGGTGTGTGTGAGCTTGGTCTTGTATATCTGTGATAGTCGCTGTGTTTGTTCTCTGAGCTGGAAATGGGGCAGTGGGGTGGGAGGCCCTTGGATACCACAGCCAATAACTGGAAGAAAATTATGTGAATTTCATATGAAATAGTCAGAGGAAATGCAGATGAGATGTTGATTTTTTTTTTCTCAGTAGATGTTCTTGCATTTGCCACATGGTGGAGCATTAAGCCCGTTCCAGGCATTAACAACGTGGCAGTCGAAGGTGTTCAAAGTGGTTCGAGCCAAACGCAGGAAACACAAAGAATTTCAACCTCATACTTGTTTCCACTTTTCAGCATTAGAAATGGTGTTCTAGATACTAGGGTTTTTTTTCTGGCCGTCGTGGACTGAGTGTGTATACAGAGAAGAGTTACATAGCAACGTAACCTATGGAAATTATGCACCCGCTGTTATATATGTTTGATTTGCTTCAATATATTATTATTATTATTTTATTATTATTTTATAAATTCATCAGTTCGCTTGTCTCTGCAGTCAGCAGAAACCAATGGGCAATATTTGCCCACGCAGATGTATGACGCAGCTTGGATCCCCTCTTTAAATGTTTTTGACTTCGAGCTTTCACCACCTCCTCTTCTTATGTTGCAGCTCTTCTACTGTACTTTAAATGAAACCCTTCCTCTGACCGGAGAGTCAAATGGAGGCCAGCAAGTTATCATCACACCCGTACAGGGGAACATCTCACTCGTGGTGGGGTGTGCGTGAGCGTGTGTGGTGCGTGTGCGAGCGTGCGTGCGTGCGTGTGTGCTGGGGGAGGCCGCCTGGAGAGGACGCCTGCGAGAGAGAGCGGGGTGGCCGCAGGACCCTCCGCGTGCGTGGGAGAGGCGCTGCAAGCACGACGTGGGTCTCGTCGCCGTCACGCCGGCGGCGGCGTGTGTTCCTTAGCGAGCAAAGTTACTCAGTCTTCCAGTGGAAAGCAAGCAAGAGAGAGACGCGAGCCTTACCGTGATCTTGCTACTGTCATGTTCTAGAGCAAGAGAATACTACTGGTAATAAAACTACAGATATAAGACATGTTAAAAATAAATAAAGTAAATTAAAAAAAAAAGAAAAATTCTTCCTGAGATTTTGGGGTTGATGCTTGAAGACTTGAGGTGTGTGTCTAAATTTCATATCGATAATTTAACCCCTTTAATGCTGGGAGCTGGAATTTCTCCGAATGGCTCCTGTTGCCGGCAACAGGTGACGCTCCAGCCACCAGTGTTTGAGGGGTTAAGCAAAATGTATCCTACTGTAGCTGCGCGCTTCTAGGGGGCGCAGCGTTTTTGTTGTCGTCGTTGTTGTTGTCGTTGTTGTCGTTGTTTGTTAATTGTCCTTCAGTCATGACCTCTGGGACAGACAGAGCCATAATAGCATTGCCGGAGCCTCACTGTGCTATTCCACCGCTGCAGCCCCCCCAGCCCGCACTGTGATCTCCCCGCCCCTGCAGAACCGCTTTTCCTGCTTTCATCAGACGTGGAGGAAGTGGGCCTCAGACCCATTCTATATTATATAATATATATCTATATATATCTATATCTATATTAAAAATTCTCCGAAAGTTTCTGGAGACTGAAATCTTAACTGCCCAGAATTCAAAGGAAGAGAAACCTTCTTGGGTAATGTTCTTGCAAATAGAATAAGAAAAAATGGTTGAGGTATATGTGATTTCTATTTTTTTTTTTTTTTAATAGGGATGTATGAACCAGTTCAGAAACAAAGCTAATGCCAGATAGATAAATCGATCAGAACCAATGATTCATTTAAAACTCTACCCAGGTGCATTCTACTTAATTAAAACCAGTTCACGCATCCCTTAAATTGTTATTACTATTATAATTATAATAATTATNCCCAGCAGCCTGCCGGGACATCTGCTAGCAATAATCACTATTGATTTAAAGCTTTATTTAGCCTTTATCTATATCCTAGTAGAGTATAAGGTCTTGCCACATTTTATTGACATTTTTATTAGTTGAGTTTGACTGAGAACTGTTGCTGTTGTTGGGTTTTTTGTTTCCCCTCCTCCCCCAATATTAAACTGTGAAATTTATAATGTGTTTAAACTATGGGTGAATCTTAGGCTTTAGTTTGCATGTTCAGCTAATTTGTCTCTATACGATTTTTGTTTGAATCTTTTTATTTTTTCCTCTCTCAGGGCTTTTACAAAAAACAAAACAAAACAAAAAAAAAAAAAAAAGGATCTTCTGAAATTCTTTTGCCTGAGTTGCAATGGACTTAACATGGAGATAATTCAATCACTACATTAAGCACTTGACTGTGAAAGCGCAAAAAAAAAAAAAAGGAAAAAAAAAGAAAAAAAAAGAAAAAGTTTTTTAAAAAGAGAGAACCTTGTTTGAGGCTATTCTGAAATAACTTTTCGGGGCTATGTGACAGTCTGATTCCATTTTCAGAATGATTCATAATTTTCTCTCTTCTCTGTGTGTCTCTTTTCTCTCCTCTCTCTATCCACGAAGGAAGTTTAATCCTAGTGATTTCATCCCATGCAGGAAACAGTAATAAATGTGTAGAATTCATATTTTTCTAAAGGGAACTTAAACTGCTGCTACGAATTGTGTACAAGACTGGTTTATGCCACATGAACAGAGAATCACACATTTGTTTTGGTACTTTTATTCCTCTTTTTATTCAGTTGTACAGTACTTCCAAATTCAAAATAAAAGTAAAAGTTGTTCTGTATCAAACCATCTAAGCAATAAAATGTTATATTTAAAAATTATAGGTTACAAAACGGACGTGGCTCTTCTTGTGGGTTTGTTGTAACTTGCTTTCAAGCCTTTCTGTTAGAGGACAGCATGCAAACCAGAGCTGACCTGCATGAATAGTAGTACTGTTTCTCTTCCTTCAGTTGGACAGAGTTTGAATTAGAGATGGCTGTAGCACTTTGAAAATTCGTGTGCATTTGCCACTCAGTTCTCTGGTAGTCGAAACCCTTTGAAATGGTGCTCTTCTTCGATGGCAGTTTCTTAAAATAGCAACTGAAAGCAGAAGAAAACGGCATTGGTGCTGATTTTCCTGTACAGGTGTTAGGTCGGAGTTGCATGTCCTTTGTTGTCAACCGTAGCCCCACAATCGCGAGCGAGTGTCCTTACGGCACGGTGTGGTGATGGAGAGCGTATCGGTTGTTTTCTGTGTAAAAGGAGGAGTTTTCTGCCATCCTAGTTTTATTTTTGCATAAATGTGTATGGCTGTGAAATCTTCGGGATGTACTGGAAAGCCACATGCATGTGTCAAAAAAAGAGAAATTGTTTGTTTTAGCTTGTCGGAGCCACCTTAGTTGCATTTTATATGCTGTCGTGTGAATAAAATGCATTTCACAGGATGGTGAGCCAAAGAATCATCTGAGTTGTGTATCCCGTTCTGGAGGCCAGGGAACCGTAGAGCAGCTGAGCGTCTGCATCTTCTTAAGTCTTGGTGGGATGAGTCTTTCTGGTAGAGAAGCGAACCAAATTCAGAATCAGAGAGCCAGACCCATGGGCTACTGCATGCCCTGCTTCTGCTTTCCTTCTCCTAGCCTCTGGTACCTTCATGGCAGCAGTTAAGACTCCCCACACGGCTTTCTCTGGTGAGGAGCTGATTCCTCACCGCTGAACAGGGACGGGTTACAGTAAAACCAGTCAGTCAGCGCTGCCCCAAACCGAGGAAATCTGATGAGGCAGGATTCTCTGAGTTACCTCTGGGGGGACTGAAGGGGTGGAAACAAGATTTCTGAGGGAAGAGAGCTGCAGAAAATCTCATTTTCCCTCTCCTGCCTATCGGCATGGGACATGTCCCCTCCTCTTGCAAGTCTGTGAGACTGATGAGAAACTCATGCCCAAAGAGTGTCAGGAGGTGTGAAATAAAAGCTCATGGGTTGAGCTTACATGGCAGGGAAGTGATTGTGAGTAATTATTTATGAAATAGATGGTTTGGAAGCACTTGATGTTGGCCATGGAAGGGCACTAGCTGTGTGCCCAGCCCCTTTCTATCTTCTAATTAACTCTGAACCTGGCCTGGCTGACTGTGACCGTCCCCAGGTGGGGAATTGCCCTGTTCTGCATGCGTTCAGCAGAGTGGCACTGGGCTGGCCAGCTGAACCTTGCTCCTTGTTGGCATTGCCCTCTCCTCCTCCCTCCGCTCCTCCCCGCACCAGCTCCTGTGGCAGCGAGACCCAGGGCTGGCCTGAAGCTTGGAGTTAACAGAGAGATGGGGTGTGGGGGGCTCTGTGTGTCTCATCCAGCTCGCTGCTTCCCTGCCTTGTTCCCTAAAAGCTTTTTTTCCAGCTTTTTAAAGGTGAAGCCACAGGCTGACTCCTGACATGGATGGAGAGGTTGGTACAACTGTGCGGCCCACGTGTTGTGGACCTGTCCCCAGTGGTGCCTCAGATGTGGAGTCCGTGTGCTCGTTCCAGGGCGTGAAGGTTTGGGGTAGACCTGAGCCCTCCGCCACCGCTGGGCTGCCGTGGTGGCGAGGGGCACCAGGAGAGTGGCTTTCCCACAGCGTGGAGTGTGGATCTGGGGGCTGCAGACCACGGGGAGGGGCAGGCGGCTGCTTTGAGATGGCAGGCTGGGGTGAAAACCATCCCAAAGTAGAACATGAGCCTGGCTTGAGTATCTTTTGTGTGTTTACTGATTCTGAAATGCAAACTGGTAAAGAGAAAGGAATAAAATTACTTGTTTTCCATTATCCAGCTGTTACCCAGCATTTGGGTTCCCCAATATGGAATAACTGGTAGTTTCTGTATGTGAAACAGCCTGAGATGCACTGTCTTTTATCATCCACTCTGATAATGCAGGAAAAGAAAAGGATGGAAAAATGCACTGGGGTGTTTAATCAGGACACCTCCAACTGCTGGACTGTGGAACAGCATGCTACAGCAGCATCCTCCAGTGCTGGAGAACCTTAAGCCAATGTCAGGGAGGAAAGTGAGTAAAAACCATACAATGCACCAGCATCTTCTGGTGACGTGGGTCACTTCAGCTCTCCTACCTAGGAACTGCATAAAGTGCTTTCCCTCTCTAGTCCCTTTCCTTGGCAGTAATTGTCATCATCTGCATGGGGAGTGTCTCACTGCACCTGTGCTACAACAGTGAAATGGGTGGTAGGGAAGATGCTGCAGTTCACTCTTCAACGTGTTCAAACCAGGAAAGTGGCAGAGCTGCATTTTGTTTAGGGTGATTTTGAAGACCACTCTCATGTCAGAGCGGAGCTGAATGTTTCACAGAAAATGGTGCAAGGAAAGGGGAAGGGGAAGGAAAGCGTATGAGAGGACTGGGGGGAGAAAGGCAGGTATCTAAGCAGCCCTCTCCAGGCCCCGTGTCCTCATGTGCATGGGCAGGAGAGCCAGGAAACAAATGTCTGGAAGCAAATTGTCATTGTTGTCCTGAAACTGGTGACCACAGGTATCTGCGGGTTTGTTGGCAGATGACACTATTTCCCTACTCTCAGGCAATTAGTGCCATGTTGGCTCACAGGACTATAGAAAGTGGCAACATCCTGAAAATAACATGAGGTTCAGCACAGCTGGGATTCCTGAGTTAACGGCTCTGCTGATGGTGTGTACAGCTGCAGTCTGTTCCTGTGGCTTTGAAGTAAGGACATTTAGCAGGACAAGACACCATTTTTTGTTGTTGTTGTTGTTGTTTTAATGCAGCTTCCTCTAGAGCCTAAAGCATGTCCTGCAGATGCCCCGACTCGTGCTCAGCAAGTCTAAAGCTCTGGCCTTTCTCAACATGGCCAAGTGGTATCTCACTAGTCACCTCAGCTGAGGGTGGTGTTTTTGGGAATGTGATTTTAGATGACTGAAACCCCTCTCACCAGTCCTGAAGGGACGATTCATACCACACAAGCATGAGCTGTTTCTTCTACTTGTTGAGTAGGTACCAGACACTGGTGGCACACACCTTTGGTCCTATGAAAAGTTACAGACTCACTTGTCCTGACGTGTGCACAAGTTTGGTTGGGACTTACTAGAGGACTGAGGAGGGGCACAGCAGAAAGAGAAATGCTCTGGAGCAGAATTATTCAATGTTTTAAGGATCTCACCAACTGCACCTCCTCCAGGTGCAAGGGCTGCAAGAGCATCCCCAGGTGCTGCCAGGGCTCATCAGTGGATTGCTATTTAAAGGGGAGGGGGTGGAAATGTGGATGAGGGGAGTGGTGTTGCAGTTGTTAGTGAGGCAGCACTTGGAGTTCTGTATTGTAACAAGGTGTTTATGAAACTTTATCTGGTAAGGTTTTTTTTTCTCTGAAGAAACTAACTTTTTTTTTTTTTTTTTTTTCCTCCCTGTAACAGCACAGAGAATGCTCTATGCTTTGTTCCCATCTTGTGCTCTTATGAGTTTATTTTCACAAAGAAATTCTACTTCTGAAGCCCAGGACACTGAAAGCCCATGAAGATACCCTCTCCCTGAACTTGCTCCACAGCTGAGCTCCTGTGACTGAGGGGCTTCCTGCTCGTTACAGAACAAGGCCTTATGCTCACCCAGAGCTCCTCAATCTTCTGTTTGCTGCTGTCTGTAATCTCAGTGCTCAGCAGAAGTTTCTCCAAGGAACCCAAGTCACGGTGGCTCGCCTTTGGTAATGCTCTTTGGAGCAAGGAGCCGGCCCTAGGAGAAGGGCAGTGGGGAGGCAGCGGGGGGCTGGCCTGCTCGAGGACAGTCACGAAGACCTGGGCCGATGGCAGGCTGCTGCACGGCCTGCGTGCTATGGGAGCGTCGGTCTACCTTGCTGTTGTGGGCTGCCTGTAACCTCAGGTGAGTGACACAATCTGCATACATACATGACAGTGTTGATGGGGTGCCTAATAGAGGAGCAAGTTGATTTGAATTTTCTAGGGAGATGAAGACATTTGGAGTATTCCTAGTTGGGGGGGGCAAGATGCCTTCATTTCAGCATGCACCTACATCATCCCGTGGAGCTGAAACTAAAATGGAGTGAGAAGCATTGTTGAGGTTTTCTACAAATTCCAGTATTGCCTCCTATTTTCAGTCCTTTCTCAACTCCCCTCTCTGCCTTTAAAAAAAAAAAAAATCAAAGGAAGCAGGAGTTTTTCATATTTCATAAATACTAGTCAGTTGGAGACTTCTTGGCTCACAAAGCCTCACTGTGAGTGTAATGCTTCTCATGTTGGTGGAAAGGGAAATCTCGATAATCACCCTGCAAAATGGAGTAGTACCAGCGGCACAGCGGCCAGGCCACTGTGTAATGCGGTAGAAAGCCTTGTAGCAGCCTCCTGAGAAGCAGGAACTGAAAACAGCTTTCTCCTTTGCTGTGCTTGTTGTTTATTTCTCCCCTGCCAGATTTGTCTCTTGGTCTGCAGGGAAAGCTGCCAGTAATATATGAGGAAACCCTGCATGATGGACATTTGCAATATGCTATCATGAAATCATTCGAACTCCTCCAGGGCGTTTCAAAAATGGGTTGTAAACAGGTTGTTGTACACAAACAGGTTGTAGTTTACAACCATCAGTTAATATTACACTGTAAATAAGAAAGAAGCTTGCTGGAGAAAAGGCATCTTATCATGAAAGACCTCATCAATTTTCACAATCACAGAGGCAGAGGTTAATGTGGTAAAGGCCAGCTTTGCTGTGGGCTGACTCTCAGTGGGTAATTTCTAGCCTGTAACAGCACGTGGACCGTGGCCACGCTGGTGGTAGAGATGTGGGAAGGTTGGGACAAAATGTCAGCCAGAACGCTCGGCAGCTCTATCACCATGCACGATCAGGAACAGCAAAACATGCGTGCTTGTGGCGAGTATTCAAAAAGCTGGTCCTGAGTGAGCGTGTGTGCATACACAGGACTAGCAGCTCCATGCCTAACCTGAGGAACGGGCACAGGAGCAAGCTGGGTTACGTTTGGGTAACTAAAGCAACCCATGTGCTTGTTGGTGCAGGCCCAGTTCAGGGAGCAGCTGGGTGCTCTTATGTCCCACCAACATCAAGGAGCTTGTACACCTGAAAAGATCGGGTCTGGGTACTCGGAAGGAGCTTTCAGTGAGCTCATCCTTTTGAACTTACTGGAGTTCTTAATGGAAAATGTACCTGTAGGCGTGCCACTGCATGCAGCATACACAGGCTGGAATCAAAGCTATTTTAGCAAAATGCTGCTGGCTACAGTATTAATTCTAACTTCTGCTGTGCTCAAGGGAAAATACTGCAGGAACCCACTAGCTTACAGTTCTGTAACACCTAGTGCCTAATGGGGAGAATGTGCTGGTATGATATGTGTTAACCTTTCCTCCCCTCTCCTGTTACCTGATGGTACAAAGAATGATGACTGCTTAAATTTGCACCAAAATCTAGATGTTGTTTTCAATAAGTAGCACCTGACTTTTAATAAATCTGCACTCAAAATATGTGTTTTAGTTTAGGGTGATGGCAGTGCTAGTTGTGAGGTATAGGTTTGCTTTAAGTGTTTGCAAGTCGAGTGTTGCCACATGTGATCTGTGCTTGGGAATGGAGAAGTATTTACCTGGCTATAAACAAAAAATGTAACATTTTTCATTGCTGTTTTTCTCTCTCTGCTGAAGTCTATTCCTACTTGATGCGTGGAGCTCCCAGGCAGCAACTAGGGGAGGAGGCAGAACATGGGAGACGTGTGCTATCTAATGCACTGCTGTTGAGTGGGATACTGTGCTTGTACATTTGCTCACTTTGCCAGTAAATCTATTTTACTTAACACCATTTCATCTGTTGACTAAAGCCTTACTATATGACTAAAGGCTTCAAGGTTACATACATCAGGTCAGTTATGTTCCACAGATGGAGGAAATCAAAGTATTGAGCTGTCCCTGTATACACTGCAATCCATCAAAAGCCTGCACCACAACACAGCTGTTTTGATTTTTGATCTCTAGCCTAGATTGTTATCTGTCAGTATCTTAAAGAGCTGAAACTACAGCAGCCTTCTAGCATAGCTACCTGAAACCCAGAATCTGCACGGAGCTGGTCAGAAAAAGTTGCCAGAGTTGTAGATATGAGAAAGGAATGGATCTGGAGAAGTGAGCAACTTGTGCACCTAATGGGTAACAGATTTGGGCACAGGATGCAAAGCTGTGTTTATTTAATGCATTTGGTGAATGCACCTCTTTTGTTTTTTGTGAACTAAAACATTCTCTTCAGCAGCTGTAAAACACCTGCTTAAAAATGAAGGTACTTAATTTGAACAATTAAGTGATAGCAGCTCCTCCCAGGGTTCCCTGTGGCAGTGTTTTACTGAATGTGTGCAGCTGTAGGATCTTTGCAGTTTGTCAACAGATCCTTGCTAGCAGCCTGTATTTATTACTGGTGCAGTCAATCAGTGGCATCTGTTTTGGTGTAATGCTAGAAATACTGCACAACAGCAATGATGGCCCTTGTGCATTGTCACTCCAGAGGAAAACTGGAGAGTAACCAACAGGAGTGCTGCACCTAACTAAAATCTAGTGATGTGCAGCAAGGTGCTTTCAACAGGAACAGAGGGAGCTCAGCCTGACCAGGACTTCCTTGGAAGTCTCACCCAGCATGAGCTTGGAGTAACTCTACTAAAGCCAGCGGGTGCTCTGGCTGTGTGGCAATACAGCTGATGTGTAATACTTCATCCTCACATCTTAGGTGTGTGGGGCAGAAGGGCATCACAACCTGTCATACTAATGCATCAGAAAGGAGCAGGTCCCTGTGTAGTGTGCCTTGTAAAATACAAAATAAGTGAAGCAAGGTCTCATTCTGAGACTAGCTTTCCTGTGGTGTCCAGCAGTAAGGCATGCTTCCTGTTTTTCAGCTTGCTTATAGCAACCAGTTAGTTGGGATTAGTTGGAAGCCTGGACAAAATGTCATCTCCAGCTGGGAGAAATACTTTCACTCTGTGAATGAACCACTATTAGAAAGAACCAAGCATGCTTTTATTAAATCTTAAATGTTGGCTCTAAGAAAAACATAATACTTCCTAACTAAGTTTAAGGAATTTATACTTGTTTCTAATTATAACCTGTTATTTTGATAATGCTTGCCCCACTGTATGTGGCAGGTCATTAGCTGCTATTTAAGTTGTAGCTTTTTCTTTCTAATGGAAGCCTGCAGTAGGGTGTTCTGAGACCTTCTCCCTTTCTATATATAGATGCCTGCTAAATAAACCAACAAAGCAGTTTGTTGTGTCTCTTGGAGACTTGCTGGTTGAGGTTGGGATCTAGCATGCTGTCAGGATAAGATCCAAATGCGGTGCTGTGCATTGCTCATTTCTGTAGTGCTGTGGAGCCAGGGTTGTGCCAGAAAATAAGCTTCAGAGCTCTGGATAAATGAGACTGCACCCTCTGACTTAGCTTTCATGCAAAACTACTTTGGCTGAAAACAAAATGTGAACCTACTTGTGTATGAATATGGTCAAGATGCACACGGAGTTGAAAGGCCCAATGTAGAGTGTAATTTCAGTAACAGGAAACCTGAAGAGGCCTACAACCAGGAAACTGGATGACAAAGAGGAAGTGCATGTACAGTGTCATTATTACCCCTACTTCTGCAATACCTTAGGCTGACTCAGCAGGTGGCTATAACCCTGTTTTGTTTTTTGTTCTTTTAAGCAAATGCAAAATATTTGTACTTACAGCTTTTCAGAGCTCAGGTAAAAGTTTAACATTGTCAATTATTTCCTTAAAAGCAGAGGAAAATGCAGGGCTCAGACTTCAGTGACCAAACTATAGCAAAGAATGATTAAGAAAAGCCAGAGTTGTTTTAGATCTTCCATTTAGATGCTCATCTTTGAAAATGGAATAAAGCTCTGTGTTCATCTGTTACAAGGAGCTGTCCCTCGCTTTGGGAGAACCCCTCAGCTGGCAGCTTTTGGTAGTGCTGGCTGTGCACCATTTCCATCTAGTGAACCTAGTAGTGCAGCTTCATCTGGCTGGAATACTGCACTGTCTAGCTCTGTGCAGACCCTGCAGGGAAGGACTCTCTCTGCTTTGCTAGAACAAACCGTTGTTATCTTTCGAAGTTCTCTTTACTCCTTCTTTGACACATGGCTAGATGTATTAACTCCAAGTTTTGTGTGGAAGAGCACTGCTCTTAAATTTTGGTTATACAGTGTTAATTAAATAGCATAGAAAGAACTCTGAATGCAGGGCAAACTTTAGTTTCCACATGAGCTGAACAGATGAAAAGCAAAGACGAAAGATGGGTTAAGTTTCAGTTTTCCCTTACCAGTTAACTGATACGAGTGCTGTAACACTGGAAATTTACTGCATCTTAATATAAATTTATAATCAAGACAAGTAACATGAGGGGACAGAAGAGAAGGACAGCCTACTAAAATGACAATTGCAATGACCAGCTTGGAGAGAACAGATACCAATACAAAGCTTCAGAAATCTTTTCAGAGAAAGGCAAGGCAGACTTCAGCATTAAGTTATTTTTACATCCTCTGGCAATTAGAAACAAATCAAAGTATCTACTTGCAAGTTCTTCCTTATTTGTCCAGATGTAATTCACAAATATAGGAGTCTCACCATCCTTTATTTCTGTTGGAACTGCTTGTTTGGTATGTGAACTAGTTTTGGACAAAAAACTAGTTGTTAGAAGCACCTGTACAGGATAGAGGTAGCAGAAGCTTGGACAGGATAGAGTTAGTTATCTGCACTAGAAGCTATTAAAAACTATCTACAGTAATTTCTTGGACAAGGTTCCTTTTCTGCCAAGCATAAACTAAATTATTCCTCTGCAGTCCTAATCTCTGAAAAAATTAGGAGCTTCTGCTATACCTAACAGTAGGTGAGAGAGTAGGAGGAGAGCCTAAATGCTATTTTGGAACCAGTTGCTGCATCCTGGAAGCAGGGATCAAACACAGATGTCACTAATATTACTTATATCTAAGCACAAAAGAACAGAGCAGCAAATATACATTGAAAGTGATTGAACCAGTGAGATTATATGTTGCTACAAGAAAAAAAGCTTGCTTTGCATTAAAACTGCCCTTTTAGCTATCAGTTTGTCTATCCACTCTTTAAGAAGCCAGTGTTTCACAGCATCTTACTCCCCAGGGACTAGAGAAACCTCAGCTGTATAGTAAGCCACAGCAGAGAAAAGCCTGTTATGTCAGATTGCAGTCTTCTTGCTGCTTTCCCTAGTCTTCACTGACAAAAAATAAAATAAAATCAAGAGGGCCTAGTCTTAACTCAACTACATGGTTAAATACAAGCATCCCTGTTGCCTTCATTCACTATAGGAATTACCTCAAAGTATATTAATGTTATATTAATGTGCTGCTGTTCCCCAGTTTTTGTATTACCTGTAAATGAATGGCACTGCCTTCTGCTACAGTGACCTGCATTGGTATGTAGCACTTCATAATTAGTTAATTAGGATAGTTCATGAGATAGCACTGAGGCAAAGTGAAAGATTATCATAAGGTCTTAATTATTTGAGAATAGCACTAAATGCTAAGAAAAAGGTGCGTAAAAACAGATTGTAATACTGAATGTTTTGTCACAGCCTTGGTGAGAATCTACATCCACACAGAAGATGTAATACAGTTATCAGGTTGATTAACTTACCTTGCTTATGAACTAATTTCCTTTTTTTTTTTTCCAGGAAGTCTGACCCCATCTTCTGTTTAGATGTAGCAGATACCTGCCTGAACTGATACTTTCAGTATTGCTGCCTGGAATATTGTTTGCTTGGTCAGCTAATGGCAGGCACCTTAAAGCTACAGGGATTTAGCCTTGTGACTACCTTGTGCTTCAATAGTTTTAAGCATCTTAACAAATCTTCTTCACACTGCCTGTAGGTTATTCCATCTGCAAGTGTAGAACTATAGCTCAGTTTTTAAACAGATCAGGATTCAAGAATGATTTTCCCAGGGCCCTCCCTTATTCTAAGGAATTTTAATCCTAATGTTTGTCCATTGTCCAGAATATCACAGAATACTTCCTTGCTATTATTCCCATTGCCAAATACATTTGCAAAATAGCAGCTTTTGAAGTATAGCATGTTTTCATTCTTTCTGCATATCTGCTACTACAGGTTGCTTATCAAGGAAAAGAGCACCCGAGTACCACTCAGGCTTTTTAGTGCCATACTCATGCTTTATTAAAAAAAAAAAAAAAGCTACAAGATACTAAGAAAACTTCAAGTTTACTTTACGAAAAACCTGCAGCCATTTTCCAAGAGATCTGATCTCACTTAAATGAAAACCAGCAGGTAAGAAAGTGTTAATTTAACATTTCACTTGCAGTACATCATCTGAACTTAATCATCCAAAACAATCAGTCATTCTTAAACTCTGACTGTTGATTGTATTTACAAGAACAATCATCTATATTACTTGAGTAAATTTTCCCAGGGATTTTTTTTTTTAAAGTTAGAAGGAAAAGTGTCACAGGAAAACTTATTAGCTCACCTTTATGCTATTGCAGAAACTGAAAGCTCATTCTAGCTTCACTTTTCCCCTGTAAGTTAATTGCAATTCCTCTGCATATTTAAGAAAAGTCCTAATATAAAGCTGCTAAACTCTTCAGTGAAGGGATTAAACTGATATAACATGAATCTATGTAGTTACCATCACACTACACTAGTGCTATGTCTTAGTACCTTCATGGAATTGTATTGTGCAAGTCTCAAGTAGCTTCAAAACACTCCCGAAACAGCCCTTGTGTCACTCCTATGAGGTAGGTACTGTCTTTCCTTTGGAGAAGAAAGAAAGAATAGACTTAACTGCTGCTTAGCATGTCAGGCACGCTGAAGAACAGGACAACCAGCCTACATCATGATCTGACTTTCCCCCTACTTCCCTGAATTCAGAGCTTTCAACTGCAACGTTTTGCTTAGCACCATGCATACCAGGAATAAAAACACTGAATGATGCCCAATCACATCCATTCCAAGATAAGGGAGGTATTCAGCATAACTGTTTTGAAACAAGCAGAAGTACAGCCATCACTGTGTGCTCCATTCAACTCCAGGGCCTACACTTAACTATCTTGTACATGAATATTCAAGATGAAGTTTCATTTTTCTGACAGCTGCCACTTGTCTTTCTCAGATTAAATGATGTTAGGGAAAAAACTGTTTTCACAAAGACAGTATAGAAGACTACAGCTATCAAATACAATTCAAGTTAGCCAAATTAATGCTTTGCTATTAATGCAGACTGAAACAATGCATTTTTTTTTTACCCCACATATAACCTTGTTAAATCTTCACAATTCTTGGAATTGGTTTATGAACTATGAGAAAGGAATTAATAGTGATCTTTCACACTAAGGCCATAGTTTCATTTCAGTCTAAAACCATCCCTAGCATCTCTTTCCAATAAGAAACCCACATCTTTCACAGTCCTTACTCTTCTTAATACCTCACATGAGCAGTTGTATAGTCATGTAGTGAACTGACAAAGAACCCAGCTTGTTAACATGCTAGATTATACAAATGCTTGGAGACAGGCATATTCACTACTTGTTCCATCTTACAGTGAATGAAATTACACTCCACTCAGCTAATAGTAAAAATGGTGTCAAGTAACATACCTGTGACACTAAGCTATCTGTGTTTAAAAATTTAGTAGAAAATTCAAGTATCAAAACAGAAGTTGATATACAACCAGTAACAAAGCAACAACCATGTTTTCTCATTTGTAAAAGCTGAACACAGTAGACTAACCTTCTACTAAGAATGTTAGAAACGCCAAGGTTCAATCGCCACCATGCTAGAATGTTACTGCTAAGTTTCAGCTACAGCAAACCAACAAGAAGCAAGGAATTTAAGACTGTAGCTTCATTTATCACAAACAGTACAGACTGCTAGCCAGAGTTCTTACGAACTAACAGCTTCTGGCCAAAAGAAGCTGCTATGAACCATATGAGGTCAGTGCCAAGTTGTACAATCAGACAGTCTTGCTACATTTCTACTTTCCAATTGCTAGTTCCTATGCAAGTTGCTGAACTGTGTTCTCTCTTCTTTCATGCTTAGAACTTGAGCATTTGGATGTTAACCACTGAGTGCAGAGAAGAAAGCTGAAACCTTAAAATATGTATTTCTAGTTCTAATCTAAGCACTGTAAAATCTACTTGCATAATGCTTCAGTCCTATTTTAACTTCTCTTAAGTTCTGGTCAATGCAAGATTTCCAAAGGACTAATCTGCTCCATCAGTAAGGGCTAAGCTCCTCTTTGAAGAACTAGATATTAAAAGTTACTGTTCCTGTGTTCTAATCCTTTGCCTTTTCTCCTCGAGTGCCACTGCATCTAGAGCGGCTCTCATCATCCCCTCAAATGAGTAGCTTCCCATCCTGAACTCTTGGGAAGAATTAAAGAACGCAATTTAAGGTTTCTTATTACCAGAAGGTAGAAAAAAGCCTCTGATTTCAGCTGAGATGCATAATCCAAGAAAAGGAACAAGAGAGTGAATGTTCAGTACATCAGCCCCTGCAATAACTATAGGGCTTTACCATACAAAGCATTTAATACATAAACATTTTGCTGAATCAATGCAAGACCGAATATAGACCCACAAACCTACCACAGAGCCATCACTAAAGGCGAAGTTGGTATACACAATAGATTTAAGAGTAGTCACCTGTTACGAAGTTATTCAACAATTTGCTAAGTGATCTATATGATCATTCAGCAATCTTCCCTATTAAAAATATTCTGCCTGGACTAGCACATTATCAGGAAGTTGAACAAAGCATCACTGAGGGGTTGTTCTTCCCAGTCTGTTTTCCACACCAAGATGAGTCAGGAACACCTTTGCAGTTAATTCTGGCAGTGTATAGTAAGATAGTGCCAGTACAGGTAGTTTTATAGCTTAGATGCTTCAAACACAACATGACGTAAGTATTGCTCAACTTGTTGGCTCAGAAGCTCAGTCCCTGCAGAACAAGTATAGATCAAAAAGAGCACTTTCATATGTAGGGAATTGGGGAAGAGGGAAGGGAAAAAAAAAAAATCACAGCTCTCAAATCAATGCCTTTTTCTGAACTGAACAAGCTCCCGCATAACCTTCAGAAAGAAAGAAATGCAGTTGAGATGCAAACAGTTCAAGCCTTCTCAAGTGCCTGAGTGGCAAACTGACACTCTGCTTTATCTGCAACCCCCCCACCCCGAGTTGAATTCCTGAATGCAATGGATGCAGATCAACACCCCTGTTCCTAGTAATTGTGTAAACTGGGCCTGCCACAAAAGAAAATCCTGTTTTGATTACATACAGCTTTTCTGTTGTATCACTGATGCAACATGTAGTTAATGGAAATACATCTGTGTTATAGAGGGAATGCCAAGGTGATAAACTTAGACCAAGCCACTGACAAGTGGAAAGAAGTTTGAGATTTAAAAACTGTAATGTGTAAATTAAATAGTTTGTCATTTAAAAAAATTACTTGAAGCCAACAGCTTTTCAAATTCCCTTTCAAGTGCATGGAATAAATTCAAAGCCCTTGGTAAAGCTTGAAGAAAAATCCATGTGTTTTGACACGTAAAACATTCTAGCCTTGAGAGAACCAAGAGCTTGTAAGAAAGTTGTTCTGGCTTATTCAATTTCTTGAGTTAACACTGCAGAGCTACCACTATAGTCAGAATACCTAAGCTGCTGGCACAACTCAATAACTGACCATTTAACAAGTCAGGTATAAAAAAAATTTATGTAGTAATACCAATTCAGCACACAAATTCCATGCTTCACAAGTTCTGCTGCTGTGTAAGAGTCTTCCTAACATTTATGCAGATAAGTTCAGATTTTTAGGTCACTGCATGCCCAGATCAAAACAGCAGCAAAATATCTACCACTACAAGCAGCTGTACCCAATTGTGCCTTTAGAATGCTAACTATGCAGAAATCCAGATGATGTAGGACCACTGAAACAGGACCATGCACACCAACTTCAGTGTGTGTGCTGTAGAGAATAGTTACTTACTGAGAAGAAAAACGCATACAGATTCCGATACAGACAGGATACAATCAAGACAAACTAAGTCACTAGACATTCAGATTACAGGGAAGGGTAAAATCCTTCGAAGTATACTGATGACAAGCCAGCATTAAAAAGAATTCTAAAGGCACATTTCAGGTAGCATGATTCTGTTAAGACCAACTGCTTACACACGCAGGCACAAATCTTAATGGCTCCCCCCACCCACCCCAACAATTATTTAACAAAAAAAGAGAAGTGCATTTTCAGTAATATTAACACCATTGAGTTAATCTGTTCAGTCCAAATGTTTAGCAGTATTTTCCTTATGGTGATATGGATTCTTTGCACTACTCCGATCCAAAAATCCCAAACAGGCAGGATTAGTAAAGGTTCAACTGTTGTACTAGTTAACATTTACTCATCAGAGCCCACTGATCTCTTCTGTGCCCTCTTGCGGGGCAACCTCCTTGGTGAAGCTTTATCTAGAAGAAAAAAAGATAGCTGCATTAATTGCTACAGCTACTTCACATTAGTTGTTATATGACAATGCATTTTTCTCCCTCCCAAATACAAGCCACACTGCCCTTCTAACGTGATGCATCACCAGAGAAAGCAGTTCAAACATCTCATTAATGCTGTTTTTATTTTAAACTATTAGCATCCTAAATAGACAGTAACAAAAAATAACATTTCTATTCTATAACATGCAATTCTAAAGTAAGGGCTGTTCTATTTGCCAGTTACTAAAATGCACGACTAAAACCTACGCTACCTCCTGATGAAACTGCATGCTCTGCTGTTTAAAGAAACAAAAAACTTTCATGCTCAGTAATTATACTTGAGACTTAATGAATGCTTTATCATTACTAGTTTTAGTTTACCTGCCTGAAGAATATGATTGACCTTCCTTTAGATAGCTTTGTCATATATGAAATATTTCTACATTCATACAGATTAACGGTAGAAGTGTTTCAGACCAGAAAAAACATCCTTATCCAGGAATCATCCATACTTGACTATGAAGATATCACTTTGTAATCAGATATCCCATATGAGGAAGCCATCCAGCTTTAGCTGTATGATCACTGGATGCCAGAAGCCTGTCCTTACATTTTAAACTTTATGACAGGTCTATAATCGTCCTTTCACAATGATGGTCCTTACATAGGTAGCATCTTCAATCCTTATAGCATTATAGAGGAACTACGATACTTTCTATGAAGAAAAAAGCACTGAGGTGATTGCTAAGCATCTGCTTGCTTACAAATGCAAATTCATAAAAACAAGCAGAACCACTTCCAATAATCTCACTGTTCAGAGTATGGGCAAACAATGAGCAGCCACCATGCCATTACAAACAATCGGTACAGTTCAAATTATCATCAACAAAACAGGAAAGAACCTCTGAGGATCCTGAAGGCTATATATCTCAAAGGATTCTAGTGTAGATTTCTAATTAAACCTAAGCAGGGACTAAAGACTACCACAATTAAGAAAAACTTAATACTTGAAGGCTAGTAAAAAAAATTGAGGCTTAACAGATGAATACCTATTTACCTTAAGGTAGGAGGGGGGGACAAGGGCAGAACCCAAACACTGACTGGATTTGAACCCTTTTGAAGACAGTTTGCTCTTCAGAGAAATTTCTCATTCAGAGCTTCAGTCTTCCTTGATAGACTGAGGCTTTTCAAATTTTTCATATGTGAATGTGTCCTCCTATCTATGTAATATAAGTACAGTTAAAAAGTGGAAAGGAATCAAAAAAAATCAAGTCATCAACTCCTGGCACAACTTTGTGTCAGATCTAGAGCCTCTAGGTCTTCTAGAGTGAATAAAGCTGTCAAACTAAGATCACTCATTTAATCAAAACGCAAGTCTTTTTCAAGCAAGAGTAGTTCCTGCAAAGGGACAAACACTTCTTTGGTCTAGGATACACTTTGCTTCAAGTGAGGCTGTCATCTCAGAGCAGCCAATGCTACTGATGATAGAGTTCATCTGGGATAAGGAAGATAAACCTGTTAAGCTATTATACTCCAAGTTGAGGTTTGTTTCTCACTGAAACAAGGTGCATTCAACCATCAGTCATGATCAGTTCTCCACCTCCACCTCTTCAACAACAGCTTGACACTACACCAAGGTAGTACACAGCATTTTGTATAAAGGGTTCTGGGAACTAGTAGAGACCACAGTATTTCAGCAATATTTTATCAATAAACTACACTACTACAATATACTACATACATGTATTTAAAATGTTTTATATGCATATAAATGTATTTCTATGTTTGGATGGTTGTATGCATCTGGTCTGTAATCTTTTACTACTCATGCTACGTCACCAATCACTGCATGCAGGAAGACAGATTTCTATCCATGCCTAATTATCACATGGATAGTACATGAAGAACTTCCACTCTTTAGATCACCACAGTTTGCCTCACCTCTTCTACTCTGCACTGAATCCATGGGAAAGCAAAAACAGAAGAAACAGCAAGAGAAGTTAGAAATATCCAAACACATGTTCTAAAGAAGACATGCTAGGTTTACTGTTGGCACTGCACATCAAGAATTTAGTCATTTTGGACTTGTGAAGAACATTAATTTAAAGTCTTAACGGGGCTTTGGTTAATACACCCTCCTAATGCTTATTTAAAAGTTAAGTCTATAGGCAAACTTCCGACCAACTTGCAGAAACTTTCAGATGATGCTCTCTTTTTTAAACCTCTTTTGTGATCCCGGTTTTGGGTGGAGATTTTATACTGTTGAAAAAGAGTCTACAGAACAAAGCAGAAAAATCACTGAAAGCCATTATTGTACCAACCAGTCAAGTTTGTTCTATACAGGAACAGGCTGTTAACATAATCTAATCATTAAGGTCAGTGCTTTAGCCAATTTTTTATTCCCTAGAACAGATGTATGCAGTTCTGGGAAATTGATATTAGCTACTTGTTCAGTTACAACTATTTGATTAAATAAGTTAGGTTATGCTCCAGTTTGTGGTACACAGACTACTTACTTATTTGATTTAAAGTTTCTTGGGGAATCCAGCTCATATCAACATCATTCTGATTTGACGTTCCCATCTCTACTTTCTGTACTGGTCTTTTCCTCTGAAAATTGGAGAAAAATGGATTTTTGCCTTCCACATAAAGTTCTGATAGCACAAATATTAGAAATAACCAGTAATCCTTTGTTTAATAAAATGCAATTATTTCACTAGGAGACAAACCTATGGTTAAGCCAATATATGAAGCTGTCTTTGTAACTTAGCTTTAGCTGTCTTCACCCATTAGTAATTTATTCACCTAGGCTTAGTGTTAACACTTGTAAGGCCCTGCAATACTTATTCCACACATATCAAGATTTCATGCACACCTAGGCAAGTTCATTATAGCTGCTATTAAAAATGGCTGACAATAACCCAAACCAGATGACTGGTTTCATTACACTTTCTCAGATTAGCACAATACTCTTATGCAACCTTGCAAAATAGAATTTGAAAAACAATACTAATTCCATCCTCCTGCCCATAGGAAGCTACTTAGAACTAAATTAAGGACAGGACAACTGTTTTCCCCAAAGTTAGATCTAATTTAACATAATAGATACAAACAGACAGCATGGGGAAAGTCTGCCCAGCAAGTTTTGAATCCGTAGCTGTACACATCTACAGACTGGAACGTATCAAAGCTTCCAATTCAACCACTCCAGTGCTGTGGTAAAGAACAGACCCAAAGAGCATTAGGCAAGCAACCTAAATGTCTCCAGTTCTGATTTTTTAAGTCTCTAGTTTTCTCTAGTAACATTTACAGTCTTATCTCTGAAAGTACATCTTCCTGAAGCTCTACCTGTACCATTGTACATCAGAAGTGATTACTGAATTGCTTTTTTCCCCATACCAGTAATGTCTTTGTTACTAACCACACAGACAAAATACACTACTCACCTTCCTAGATTCTAGTAACTGATGCAGGCCAACAATAACAAGTAGACCAAGTCCAGCAAGGAACATGTACATGAAGATCCTTTAAAAAATTTAAGAAACCATTAACTAAAAATCTTAAGCGTTTAAGGAAATTTAAAGAGGCATAGAAATTAAGCCTAACTTTGGCCACATGCCAGCTTGATCTTTCCCAAGCCCTTTTGTAAGTGCCGGGGAGGAAAAATGAATCTGAAACTTAAGTGATAATAAATATTAAGTTCAGAAACTAACCCTAAGCTTAATTATGAACAACAGAACATTTGAACAATGCCATACAAGCTGGGAAACTGTATAAATAATTACTGAAATTTAGTACCTGCAAGAACTCTTTCAAAACACCATGTTTCAAGTTCTTGGGCCATAGATAATTTGTTTTTAACTGCTTTAACCACTTACAAAAGCCTTAAAAATATATCCTACATGCTTTTAATTATACTACTGTGAAGCAAGTACTGCTAGGATACTCATTTATTTGCAGAGTTTGAGATACCTTCCTTAGACTATCTTGCTTTGTGTTCCACTGTTAAATTCCACCAACACTAATGACCATTTTTTAAATCCAAGCATTTTGTTTTGTTTCGAAGAATTCTACCTGAAACTCCTGTTGATACTCCACATGAGGTAAACAATCTAAAATTAATTTGAGGAGCAGGCAGGACTTTAGAAATACATAATCTATTCCAAGTTGAACATTTTAACTCAGATTTGTAACAGAAAAGTTATGGAGTTAAACTGCAGAAGAGACTTAACTGAACATCCCTGTTTTATGGTAATTATCCATTCACGGGACATCAACTCAAACTGAGTCTGACTAACGATGTTAATTCTTTTGAGAGCTCCTTTACCACCACAGTATCACACATTTTCACATGACCAATTACTTGTTCACTGATGCTATTCTCTTTGGCAAATATGAATTCATACAACAGCTACTTCTTCAGGTTGAGCTTTTTTAAAAAGGAAGCTTGCTTAGCAGGCAATTTCTACCTGTGGCAGGAGTATTCAAATATTCAAGGATTTCTGAAGACTTTTAAACTTGCAGGTTCTTTTAAAATTCCACTCCTCTGTTACAATATTTAAAAGCATATTGGCACACCATATGCTTGCAACATATAAGGTGTGTCAGGTCTAGCTGGTCTTTAAGAAAGCAAGCACTCCTGAAAGAAGTCTCCTACCACCAGGGGAAGTACAACAAAGAACAAACATGAGTACCTCTATTTCATGCTCAAGACATCTTTCACTTTACATAATCTTGGATTACACTGAGTACTCCAGAAGCAAGTTACTCTAGTCTACACAGTAGGACCTACAACCCCATACTATGGACCTGCTGCATCTTTAACACAGAGGAAAAGGTACAGCAGCATAACAAAAGCTTAACAGCTTTGAATCGCTACGTGGCTAACACCAGGTCCTACTCCAGGCTTAAATCCTCTGAGCAAAGCAGATACGTAAGTTTCATTGACATAGTTAAACCCTGAAGATCCCTAGTATTAGTTCAGATCTTGATCTGGGGAAAAAGCTTGCATTTTCAATCTATCAGTGTTGCAGAAGTCAAATGCCTTCTACACCATTATCAAAATACAGCAGACCTAACACTCAATAAAACAAAGATACAAGAACTATTCTCATTGGCCCCCTATCAATAACCTGTTCTACCAGTACACCAACTAAATTTGAGTCTCCAGCCTCCTTACGTTTCTCCATCCAGTCCATCTTCTTTTTCAATAATTGTAACCGTCTGATTGAAGACAGCATCTTGAAACACATTGCCCTATAACAAAAGATTCCACACAATATTTTAAGTTAATTTCTTGAACACATACATAACTGTTCATCTCTTCCCATGTTCTCAGAAAAACTCTAGAAAGGAGTAAATCCTGCATAGATAATGCTTGATTATGTTTACAGACAGTGCAAGTTTAACACATCATATAAAACTGCAAACTTCCTGGTGCAAGTAAAACTTTAGATATTAGCAGGAAAGTCATATCTAGCCTTGAAGATGTTATTTCCTGTAACATGAAATATTACATACGAAGGGATCTTATTAGCACAATCAAAACACAGAAAGGTACAGAAGCCTTCAACCTGCACTAAAAGAGAAAAATCCCCTGCTATAGTCCCCGTTTATGCTTTTGGATAAAGTCTTCTCCCAGGCTGCAATCATTTCATTTACTTGCTCACAAAGTCAAGTTTGCAGACAGGATTCAGGCTGTTAAGCTTGTTAACAAAGCCCAATCCGAAAAACAGTGAAATTCAAATTTTCCTAAAGCTTTTTAATTAGTATATCCCACTACTACTCAATTCAAAGGCATTCTAGCTTCCATTGCTAATATAACCTCAAGCGTAACATGCACAGCACAAAACATACACAGGAGACTACTGTGAAACATGTAGGCAATCGCTTACTATGCTTTTGCATCTACTGATTTGCTTAAAGACCTCAAAGGCATTCACTGTCTGAAGAAACAGTAACTTGATTAAGCAGTTCCTTCCTGACATTTCCACATTAATTTAAAAAGATTGAAATGAATTACAACATCAGGCTTACATTTACGTCTCTGTAGTTGAGATTGATAACTAGTCCAAAAGGACGACCACCCATAGGCTCAGCAGGGATGAAAGAGTACTCAAACGTGGCTTGTCTCTGTGGTGGAACTACTGTATTCAGAGGGAGAGCTGTGAAGTTCTGGATGTAAAACTGGTAGTCTTGAGGGTACCGGAAAGAAGCATCAAGAGACTCAACAATGAAGTCCTCTGTACCCTTATTGGTGAAGCCCACCAGGAATTTTACAATGTTGTTTGCTGGAAAATCTAAAACACAAAAGTATTTAACTGTTAGAAACTTCATACAGCATACCTAGCCCCTGTTTCTAAGCAGAGTCCCTAGAACAGACCAAGTTTTTTTTTTTTTTTTTTTTTTAAGAGCCTCACTGTTTTAACACACACACGGATAGACTCTAAGCAACACTAAAGAAGATGGTAGATTAGCACAGGACTCTTACCTTCACCTTTCACAAATAATATGGTTGTATCAGCACTAGGTGAGGCTTTAGGTTCTCCTGACAAGTCTTCCTCCTCTTTTTCTTCTGTCTAAGACAAGAGACTTTTTTGAAAAATCCTATAATGAACAGTGAAGCAAAGACCATGCTTGTTTTATGAGAACCCCATGTAACAAGTATCAGTGTGTCAAAGCATACAGTGACAAGCATTAGTACCAGTTCCTGCCACTGCAGAAGCAGCAGTCTGTTCTCCCTCTAGATAGCATCATTTTCAGCATTTATCCTTCTACTTCTTATATTTGACACAGTGACTAAACTCCACTGAATTTAGCCGTATTGCAAGGTTTCTGTTTGGGGTTGGAAGGAAAAGAGTACAATCCAAGTGTTAAGTATCCACATCTAAGCTATTTCTATTCAGAAAACAAGTATTTCCAAAATTATGGACAGCCATAATGCAAACGAGAGTTGTTTTCACTACAGAGTGCTTATAGAAGCTTTTATTCAGTTTTAGGAAGCATTATGTTTTCCTAGAAACAGACTTTTGGAACAACATAAGTTTATGAATTCAGTTGTTCAAGCTCACCTTTGTGATGATTCACTTTTTAATTTGGCAATTACAATCTTTAATGGCTTATTCTCAAAGAAGGGATCAAGGGGTCACCACCTTCTCCACCAAATAAAAACAAGGCTGTCCCCATTTTGCACTGTCTGCTGGACCAACTGGTTTTAAGTTAGCTGTATCATTTGATTTCACTGCTGCAACAACCATCTGAAGCAGCATATAGCCTACTGGATCAGTTGCACACATGCCACGAACCAGAACTGAGCCAAACCATGCAAAACTCTTCTATTTCAGTGACATATAAAACAAACTGCCTAAAAAGTATACTCTTTTGTAACCTTGCTTAGTTGTACACTATGTGTTAAAATTACATTTGAAAGGTTACTTAATAAATTCTATCAGTACTGAACACCTAGCACATCTTCTACCATTTAGCAAAGCTGGTCAACCATAAGCTCACCAACTTACCAACATCAGTAAAAGTCTAACAGAATCAGAACAGTCTACCATGTCTTCATTTGTACTGTGCAAGCCTGTGACTTTCTTATTTTACATCAGAAACTTGAGAAATGTTTGTATCAATTCAAGTACACTCTGTCTACGAAGCTGTACTAATGCTGTACTGCTACAAGCAGAACACAAGCTGGAGCAAGTGACCCAAAACAGCAGTATGGCCACTGGTGTAACACACATACCCCGCAACAAGCCTCACAACCTAGGAACACAGAAAGTGAAAACAGACTGCAGAGCAGAGTTCTCAGTATTAATGCAAAGCTTAACTAAGAAACACGGGACAGATGTACACTACAAACACTCCATCGCCTCTTGAAAATCAATACCAAAGAAGCCAGAATGAAGTAGTCCTGTACCCTGCTGCCCTTCTGAGTTTACCAAGATGCACCTTAAGCCACAAAAGAACTGCAAGGGGCTTCTATGAGAATTTGGTTTTCACAAAGTGTTCTTTCACATGAACTGTTGTTCTGGTAGTTAGAAGCCTGGCTGTCCCCATGTGTTTTTTTGCACTGGTAATTCAGGAAAAAATAAAATCCTTTTGAAACTTCAAGCAGAACACAAGTTTAATTGGAGACTTTAGAACAGCCACTTAAATATCAACAATAAACATTAAACATATTAAACATATTAATGCCATTAAACATACATTTAAATCTAACTAGGTAGCTTCAAGCACTTTTGGACCAATTCCTATTTATGCAATAACATTCATGTACAGTTACCAAGTCTGTAGGCTCATCTTCTTCAACTTCAGCTTCATCGTCTTCATCTTCAACTACAGTATCTTCCACAGCTTCCTCGTCTTCTGTAGCATCTTGAGCTGCAACTAATAAACTTGAACCTACAGAAAGAAAACAAAGGCTTTTCAATACCCCATTAACCAATGGAAAACTGACACTGTAGTATGATTTTCAAACTGCTTGAATAATTTCCTAAGAACTTAAACTGTTTTGAAGCTTCAGCTGCAAAAAAAAAAATCACATTCAAGTATTTGTCTGTGTTGATCTTTCAGCCTTTTTTATTCTCTAATAACTTTGTGAACTACTCATTTGTATATCAGTAAGTTCAAAAGCAAAAACTTTACATCTGGATAACAAAAATTTCAGCATTCACACAGCAAAGGGCAACCAATTTACCTTGAAAGATACTAAATACTTTAATTTTTTCATTGTGAATGACAAAAAATAGTAAACTAATTTAGGGAGTTTTGTTCCTTCTAAGACCAGCAAGCTTAATAAATGATTAGCACATCCTTTTCATCTACTCGTATCAGAACACTACTCTTTCACAGGTAGTTATAAAACAGCTTTGCACTTATTTTCATTCAAGCTCTAATATACAGAAGAGAGTTTTAATGATTTCTTCAATGTATTACTATATGTTCAGCAGGACTGGACTGCCAGTCAGAAAAGAAATCTGATCGCGAGCAATACTGAAGAACACTGCTTAAAGACAAGTGTAGTCAGATAGTTCATGCCTTCTCTACTTTTATGGCACTGAGTCTCATGCATTCAAACACTGGGCAGAGAGGGTTCATACAGTGGCCACAGGACAGAGTTCAAACTGTTTGTATTTAGAGCACACGCAGGCTAGGCTGAGAACTTTTTACAAATATAAACAAGACCACAGATTTTTTTTTTTATGAAGCTAATGTTTTCCAAAAATGAAAGAGCAGAAATGAATGGATGATTGAATTGGACAAGCGTGAAAGAGCCAACTGAGTACACAATTTAAACAAATATTTAGAAACTTTCACATGGAATAAAATCCTTGAACAGCACAAGTGTATCCAAGGAGTTCAGGATCGTTAACCATAGCTAGAAAGAACAAATATAAACCCTCTCTCAAGTGTCTTTAGAAGGTACTCAAAGACTGTTGGTCAACCACATGCAATATTTAAGTGCAGTGATTTTATCTGCTGAAGTTTTAAAGATTGTAAGGCTTCAAATAACAGATTTTTAATTAAAATCTTTGTATCTGAATAGGCTACGGTTAAGTCATGGGCATTCTTCACAAGCAGCTGTACTAGCATATCCTCCTAGACATCTAATTTAGACTTTTTTTTCAAATGGATGTCAGAAAGGCTGATGATGTGGCAAGAGCGGGAAAGGAGAGCTTCCCCCTGTGGGAAGGACTAACACACAACGTGTGCTGCAGCCCACTGGAAAAGCTAGGCAAGAGAGCTGCCCTTCGGTCTTTCCAGACTGAACAGTACACGGAGGCAGCCTGCAGAGTGCAAACCAGATAAAGCTACAGTGCAAACAGAGACCAGCGTCCTGCCGTTTGAAGGACAGCTGGGGTTGGAGGTAGAGGAGGCAGGAAGGCTGGCAGGCAGGGCATCTCCTGACGGGTGACTCTAGAAGCCAGCATCACCCTGGAGCAGGAAGCGAGGAAAAAGACAAATCCATTGCAGCTCTGGCCTCCACCTCGAGTGGTTTTGTTATTTCTCTTTTTTTTTGGGTCCTGCGGGGACAACCGCAGCCACGTGCCTCCCGAGGCGGCTTTCACGGCTGGCTTCGACACGGAGCCGCGGGCAACAGCGGCAGCGCCCTGCCTGACCCCGCCGAGCGGCCCGGGCCGAGCAGGAAGGCCCGGCCGCCCAGCGGCGGAGCACGTGTGCGGGACGCACGGGAGGTCCCTGCCGGCAGCAGCCGGCACACGGCCGGCGATGAATGACCGGCGCCTGCCGC
>VXAA01001094.1:145977-158851 GCA_013399115.1 Anseranas semipalmata
CTGCGGCTGCGGGCGCTCTAAATGGCGGCCGCCCCCATCCGGCGCCGCCCCGCGCGCCGCAGCGGACGTGGCTCCGCCGGGCAGGAGAAGGGCGGTCACGTGAGCTTAGCACACGTCGCCCCCTCCGCCCGCTCCCCGCGCGCCTGCGCGGCTCTACCGATTCCGCTTCCGGGTCCTTTTTTCGCTTCCTGGAGAAAAGGAGCTGGCGCCAGCTTTGGTCCGGCGCTGCTCAGTGCGCAGGCGCGAGACCTGCTGCCCGGGCCCGCGGTGGGCGGTGGCGTCTCCTGAGGCGCTGGGCGCGAGCGGGCGCTCAGCCCTTCCTCGGCAGGGCGGTGTCGGGGCCAAACGTGTCTGACTCGACTGAGTCACGTCTTTTCGGAAAAGCAGCCAAATGTTTCTGCTTGGGGGAAATAAAAGAGCAAATGCTAGCATGCTGTAGGAGGTTGTGTATTTAGCACTGTAGGATATGAACCATTCTGTGTCTTTTAAGCAGTTACTGCGTACATTTTGTGTTTCTTTTCCATCCCAGTTAAATGATCCCAATGTTACTAATTAACCTGCGTGGTGTTCTTACTGAATTTACACGTGGCCAGAGCAGAGAAATGAGTTAGTTAAAAGTGTGCGTGAAAATAAGCGAGATACATTGACCACCTTCAGTAAAACGCTAAGTCTCATACTAACCGCAATACCACAGCTGTGCCTAAAAGCTTATTAGGCCCTGGTTCTTTTGTGCTAAGTATCCTACCCAGAGTGAACAATTTATAATCTGAAAAGAAATGAATAACTGAAGCAAGCTGTGGAGAGATGTTTTGGGGTTGCTTTTTGTTTTTGCATAGACTGCACTGGGTGTGTGTTCACAGGCATAAGAAATTAAGTGTTGACAGTAACTGCCTTTATTGCAACTTTTCTATTTGACATCTCAAATGTTGGATGCTAATTCTGAGAAGACTGGAAGGAACACTGGGAGTTCCCATTGCCCGTGGGAATTCTGCATGTGGCCATAGTTGTGTACAAGCTCTGTATCCTTGCATTTAAAAAAAGAAAAAAAAAACTTTCTAGTTAGATTTTTGGCTAGATTTGTTATTAGGAAAAGTGCCTTCAGTTTCATAACATGTATCACAGAAAGAATGAGTATTTTGAACGTCTATGGGTGATTAAGTTTACCTCAGGTTTCTGGTTTCCATTTTGAACTTCTTAAGTGATTCTCAGATGTGCATTTATTTTTCTAAACTATCAGCAAAAGACGAATGTCTGTTTATGTACATATAGATAGAGCATTATTTCTTCATTCATGTTTGCATTTGGCATGGCAAGGAGCCACCATCCTCACAGCTGGAAGCTCTGGGGAGTGACAGTACAGAGGCACCCAAACTGGCCCCAGGGAAGCTCACCTCTATCAGGGCTTGTTGGCTTCACTGCAGTGCTCCATGAATGCTCCGTTACTGCTTCAAGATGCAAGCAAGCATGACAGCACTTGACTCAGAGCTCAAGGCAGGGCTAGATAGGGATCGCCGTGCCGTGTTCTACGATGTAGTAGAGACGCACCAGGTGCTCTGATTTACCAGCCTCATCTGTCTGTTTTTCCTTTTCTGGCAGGAAATTACAGGACCTTTCGTAGCAGAGCTGGCACAACAAAATGTGCCCACCCTTTGGTGACTTCAGTTGGTAGCCCAGTGCCACAACGACTGCCACTTTACTCTATGTGGAACATGGTACTGGAAGAGCTGAAGCATAGATTAGATGTTTTCTTATTCTCCCAAAAGGATGGTAATTTTTAATTCCATTGTATGAGGATCAAAGTATCACTCTCTCACTCAACACATGTTCATGCACACCTCTATAAAACGATGCATATGAGTAATAGCTACATCAACCTACTGTGATATCATAGAATCACAGAATCATAGAATGGTTTGGGTTGGAAGGGACCTTAAAGACCATCTAGTTCCAACCCCCTGCCATGGGCAGGGACACCTCCCACTAGACCAGGCTGCTCAAAGCCCCATCCAACCCGGCCTTGAACACTTCCAGGGACGGGGCATCCACAACTTCTCTGGGCAACCTGCTCCAGGGCCTCACTGCCCTCCGAGTAAAGAATTTCTTCCTAATATCTAATCTAAATCTACCCTTTTTTTTAGTTTTAAGCCATTACCCCTCGTCCTATGACTACATGCCCTGACAAAGTGTCCTTCCCCAGCTTTCCTGTAGGCCCCCTTTAGGTGTTGGAAGGCCACTATAAAGTCTCCCTGGAGCCTGGGAACTCTCAAGCCTTTTGTCAGGGTATTCAATCATTTTCTCATATGATACTAGCTTTTTTAAAAACTTAATTGGAAAATGATTAGATCCAATACAATTGAGATATGTACATACACACACATATATAAATAATACATATCTGCTGTGTTGGGAAAGGATCACAGCAATCAACTCCACTGCTTGCATTCTACTTGCCTTGGGCAATATCAGAAGGTCTGACATAAGAAGATAGTTAACGAGATTTAGTTCTTAGATGAAGTTCCGTGTACATTAAATCACAACAGCTGTGTATAGCCTCCTCTTCTATTAAGAAAAGAGTATACCAAATGTAGGTGGAAATACAATAGAGGTTCTTGCTCAGGCATTGTCTTTAGCTTAGATTTGTCTTTTGGGAGGTCAGAGAAGAAGCTCACATGACCTTAATGTGTATTGCCTCTAAGGCATACAATACACTGCTGTATGTATATGCACAGCTGAATTGCCAGTTTGTTTTCAAGGGCTGCATCAGTGCAACACCACCCAACCAGGGTGTTTAAAGGTTCTGTACCTTCAATGCCATGCTTCTCAGATCTTCATGAAGTTTTGTCATTTTCTTCTCTAAGTCTCTTGCACTCTTCTTCCTTCAACTGCAGGTGATTTTTTTTATTTTGTTAATCTTGAAAAATATTAGGAAATTCAAATAATGTTATATACATTTAGTGGAGAAAAAAAAATGTCCTTCAATTCCAGGTGATTTTTTAATTTTTTGATCTTGAAAAATAATAAATTAAAATAATGTTATAAATGATTAGTGGGGACAAAACTCATCACCAATGGAAGGCACAGAAGGCAGGAGACAGTTTCTGACGTGCTAGTAGTTTCTGCAGCCCTTTATTAATCCTGTCACTTGAGAAAAATGCCTTTAATACTTCCTCAGGATGAGAAGCTACTTGTACAACACTAGCTATGGAGAAACCTCAGTGTAGTGTAAGGATTATTGTTCGTACCACCAGAAGTTTTATGTGGTTTTGTATGTGTTTATGTACATCCAAAGAGCATATTATGAATCAAACACTGAAAGGAACAGAGCCTTTGTGACAGAAGCTGTGTGGCACACATGTATGTCTATGTTTTTTTTTTATTTGCTTGTATGTTTCTGTCAGGTATAGTCTCTACACCTAGCTCTGAAGATCTTTTTTTTTCTCTTTTTTTTCCCTCATGATATTCATCTAGTTCTCGTCTAATTATAGAGTCATAGAATCACAGAATGGTTTGGGTTGGAAGGGACCTTAAAGACCATCTAATTCCAACCCCCTGCCATGGGCAGGGACACCTCCCACCAGACCAGGTTGCTCAAAGCCCCATCTAACCTGGCCTTGGGCACTTCCAGGGATGGGGCATCCACAGCTTCTCTGGGCAACCTGCTCCAGGGCCTCACCACCCTGAGTAAAAGATGTCTTCCTAATATCTAATCTAAATCTTCCCTTTTTTCGTTTAAAGCTGTTTCCCCTTGTCCTATCACTACGCTCCTTGACAAAGAGTCCCTCCTCAGCTTTCCTGTAGGCCCCCTTTCGGTACTGGAAGGCTGCAATGAGGTCTCCCCAGAGCCTTCTCTTCTCCAGGCTGAACAACCCCAACTCCCTCAGCCTGTCTTCACAGGAGAGGGGCTCCAGCCCTCTGATCATCCTCGTGGCCCTCCTCTGGACTCACTCCAACAGGTCCATGTCCTTCTTATGCTGGGGGCCCCAGAGCTGAATGCAGGACTCCAGGTGGGGTCTCACGAGAGCAGAGCAGAGGGGGAGAATCTCCTCCCTTGACCTGTGGTCATGCTTCTTTTGACACAACCCAGGATACGTTTGGCTTTCTGGGCTGCAAGCACACACTGCTGGCTCATGTTGAGCTTCTCATTAACCAACACCCCCAAGTCCTTCTCCGCAGGGCTGCTCTCAATCCATTCTCCACCCAGCCTGTATTTGTGCTTGGGATTGCCCTGACCCAGGTGCACAACCTTACACTTGGCCTTGTTGAACTTCATGAGGTTCGCGTGGGCCCAGCTCTCCTGTCCATCCTGTCCAGGTCCCTCTGAATGGCATCCCTTCCCTCCAGTGTGTCAACCGCACCATGCAGCTTGGTGTGAATGGCAAACTTGCTGAAGGTGCGTGTACTCGATCCCACTGTCCATGTCACCGACAAAGACATTAAACAGCTCTGGTCGCAATACCGACACCTGAAGAATGCTGCTCGTCACTGGTCTCCACTTGGACATCCAGCCAATTCCTTACTCACTGAGTATCAACATCCATCAAATCCATGTTTCTCTAATTTAGAGACAAGGATGTTGTGCAGGACAGTGTCAAGTGCTTTGCGCAAGTCCAGGTAGGTGACATCAGTTGCTCTTACCCTATCCGCCAATGCTGTAACCCTGTCGTAGCAGGCCACCAGATTTGTCAGGCACAATTTGCCCTTAGTGAAGCCATGTTGGCTGTCACCCATCACCTCCTTATCGTATCAGAGTTTTCCCCTGTTTTCATGTTTCTGATGGCCAGCTCCTGAAACCTGTACAGAAATGTTCTATTACAGAACAAATGGAATCAATTTCCCCATCAGTCATTAAAGTTCTCTCTCTTCCTGAAATGATGGATTCTTTTATTCTACAACGTCATGAGTATAGTTGTAAGTATACTTATATGTTTATACATCAGTGGATGACTGCTAGTATCTAAACTGTTCAGTTTACCACAGTTCAGCCTGGTTTGGAAGGATTTCATCGGGGTTCTTTTCAACTTGCTTCCTAAGATCAGGATTTTCAGATTTTTTTTTATTTGTCCAGTTTTAGACTAATGACAGTTCTTTACAGTGGTTTAGAACCGTGGACTGCAACAGTACAAAAGCCTTTTTCCTAGTATGCTTAACTAAATATTGTATCATTTAAAAGAGGGGGGGAAAATCTCTGATTGACGTAACCCCATTTTTTAAATGTGTGTGAAATAGGATAACGGGGTAAATTTCCCTTTCTTTGTGATGCTTGCACAATATAATAATAGCGTGGTCATTATAAATCTCACTTTGGGAATTCCGCCAGTTTTGGATTGTCCCAGAAGTTATATAACCATAACTAACACAGCTGAGGCAGCAACTAGGATGAGGATCAAGGACTTCCACTTGTTTGCAGGATGAACCCTTTCTTTTGGTGGGCTGAACCATCAGCGGGGCTTAGCCATAAAGTCTGACTCCAGAGAAATGGCATGGGAACTGTGCCATTGCTTGGCTTCTTGTCTCTGAGCTAGCATGGGAACCAGCAATGTTAAAAAGTGATCTCGTCTTCCTCTGTGGAAAGGAGAATTTCACATTGCACACTACTGATTTGCCCGCCCTTCACCGGCGAGAGGAAGCCTTAATGAACACTGAGGAGAGAAATATCTAGTCTTTCTCACCAAAGAGAAGGGCGATGTGAGGTCAGGAATTTAATTTAATTACAAATTAAATTCATATTTCTAAATGCAAATCAAACAAATTGATGGGTGTGAGAGTTCACTTTTAGAACCTAGGTAGCATAGCGGCCTGAGGTACCAGCATTCCCTTTTGCATAAGTTGGACTCATACCGTGGAAGAGGTCAGGAATGGAAATGAATCTGATGGTGTAGGTGATGCGTAGCTGACTGGCACAGTTCAGAACGGCTGACAGCTTGTTCTGGTGGTGCTCAGAGCTTTTACAGGCGTGGATGTTCACTAGTGGAAAGCTCTGAGGTGAAAGGCTGCAAACCACCCTCCCACAGTTCAACAAGAGATTCCATGTTTCTTTCTCACATCAGAAGTAAAAGGGGACAGATGTCCACTGGTAACAGTTTTTTTGCTACTGTTCTGAGTTCTTTGGTGCATACTTTACATTTTTGACTGTACTACATTACAGTTCTGAAAGATAGTAGAATGTCCAGTTGCTGCAAAGAAAACACGTCCAGTTGTGAACACCATCGTGTCAATACAATTTGTCTTCTAGCAGGTCTGTGTAACAGTAGCACGAATAGGTGTGGTGTTGGTGAGCCTTTGAAGTTGTTGAGAAAGAGAGAGAATGAGGACGTCTGTGTAGTAGAAAAGTTACTAGACCAATGAGATCCTAAGTGCTGCCAGCAGTGTTCAGCCACCCCACAGCACTTCAGTGTGAACATATCATCCTGCTGTGTTTATATAACGAGATGTAGCGCCACATACGTACGTTCACACATCCTGCCCAAAGGCACTTAAGTAGCTGTCTAGCCAGGAGCAGCAGCAAGCACTCAGCTAGCAAGCTGAGGAGGTCTGCACCTCTTGCATTATATATTTATCATTGATACATTAATGAACTGCAGGGCCCTAATCAGCTTCCAGACTCCATTGTATAGGCTCCATATGAACACAGGATCAAGAAGGAAAGGGGCACAGCACCCAGTAGTATTTATATTAGCAGTGCTCAGTACATCCAAACAACATCCAACCTCTAATTTTTATGACTGTGAATAATGAGGAACTCACCTCAGTTCCTTGGTCTTGGAAAGACTTCATTTCATTAATTAACGGTCTTGTTATTGCTATGTTTTTCATGTAATTCTGTAACTAAACATTCATGGTAACAGAATTTACGAGACTCAGCTGTAATTTATATATACTGTGACTGTCCTACAAAAACTATCAATTGTAGTAGCAGTGGTTAAGAACAGTGTGTCAGTGATAAAGCCTGAACTAGAAATAATGCTTTATACATTCTATGTGGAGCCTCTTTCTCATATGCATCTTGTAACATTCTTTTAGATATAGAATCACTGCTATCAAATGTAACCAGCTGCTCAGATCTTTGTATCATGCCCTTCAGTCTGTATATTCAGTTATCTGCAACGAGCTTGGGCTTTTCTCCATTAAATTTTATCTAGCTGGCCTGAGAGATAAGCCTATAGAGTAAGTTGCAAAGCAATTAAACCTTTTTATTAGACACTCTCTCTCTTTATGGGAGATAAAGAACTGCAACTCGTGGGCATGTTTAGAGAAGGTTAAGCCTGACGAGTAAAGGAGCTGTAGGTTCAGTTCACGTAATTGCTTTCTGTTCCCTCCTGGGGTGGAAGTTACCCTTTTGGATACTAGCAGAGCAGAATCTTTCAGGGTAGCTCTAGGATTATAATTTTATTCCACCTCAATACCAGAACAGTTGTGTCCTTTCTTTTGTTAAGGCTGGCTACAAATACATTCACTATAGTTATTTCTGTTTGTTTGCTTGCTTTTTTTTTTTCTCTGTTCCACTCCCCCACCCCACCCCTTCTTTTTTTCCAGACAAAACACAAAGTCCTTCTAGGGGAGCTTTTATTACGGTACTGGATAACAGTGGGTAAATTCTCTTTGAAGATAATGAACAGTTTCAGTTGTTACCAACCTTTTTACCAATGTGATTATATCAACAGGTGCCTGACTTGACACTCCAAAAGAGAAGTCTGTTAGGCAGTGCCTGGTGTGCACTGTAATGATATTAAGCTGGGTTCCCAAGCTCAGTCAGTGGGTCAGGCTACACAAGATTAATATGGAGAGCAACGTGACCATGGTTAGAACCTTACAAGAATGGAAAATCTGTAGATGCAGATGTTATCCTGTCAGTCCCTGACCTAGCCATGGAGATGAAACTCCTTATCACAATATTCCTGCCAAGAAAATACGTGATGGTGTCCCCTAAAGGACTGGTATACACTCTGTGGCACTGCACAGAGTACTGTACATCCTCACGCATGTGATTCTCATTCACTAGACTCACAACAAGCATTTCTTGAATCAGTTCCTGATGATCTTCCCAATTAAATGTATGTCATAATAAGTGCAAATAATTTGATTGGCTTTGGTTTGCACTATAATGGAAACCTTTTAGAAGTGACTAATTTAATAGATATAACATTTAGTGTCATAGACGAACAATGCTTCTTTTCTGAGTCATTTCCAAAGTGACTTAGAAATCTGGTAATTAAATCTCAGTAGGCATTATCATGATAAAAAAACTGTATGATATTATGCATAACTGCTGGACATAATCAAAATCAAATAAGCAATAATTTGAAGAGTAAAAAAATTCCTTTACCGGGAGGCACATGGAAAGTGTGATGGAAACACTGTGGATCAAATAAATAGCTTTCATAATCACTCCAGTAAAAAGGATTACTAAGATTTCTGTGCTCCTGGACTACATAACCTTTCTTCCTCAGCTGGACAGACCCATTTCTACATTCCTCAAGCATTCAGGAAGATTTACCTTTTTCTCCAAGGATTTCTTTTCATGGGTAAGGTTCTTCACTTTTTCTTGCAGTTCAGTAATTGTTTCATTCTTCATGTTATGTTCAATGGTAGAAAGACGGTCTCTGTCCTAGTGAGTGTAACAAAGGGGAAAAAATGACAATGTTTGAACAGACAGAGAACCAAAGTTTAGAAAAGGGTTCATCCCTGCCTTTCCTTAGAGTTAACTGAAGGATAACTGTAGTGTCTTGACTGACACCAGCTATGACAATTGGCAAAGAGAATTATTAGGAGAAAATGGAACAATCCAGCCTTCTCAAGATCCTGAGTGTGTAAGCCACTAATACATTTCATAAGAAATTAAGATTGTATTTATTTCACAGATTTGCTTTTGAGTATTAAAATACAGAATATATTATGAAACCAAACATAGTATGTGTTTGAATGAAAACTTCTGAGCCTCTACTAAGATGTGTTTAGAAATGTTATTACGGGAAAAGAATTTAATAGCAGGCCAGTGTCATTTGCCATATATGGTGAAAGAAAAATTATATTCTAAGCCTACAGTCTGCAGAATAGGGCAATAAAATACAAGCAGTAGGAGAATATGTACATATAATTTCATATGGAGTCATCAATAAATAAGAAAGCCACTTAAGGCTGTGGTAGAGTTGTCAATGTTAAAAAAAAAATGTTAAGCTGAAGACACAATGAACTCCTAGACATTACACTTTATGCTATGAGAAATGAACAAAACAGATCTGTTTTCTTTGTTAGATTTTTTTTTGTACTGTAATCAGGGCATTCCAATTTGAACAATACATTGTGGTCTGAACCCTATTTTCTTTCCCTGCTCAGTGAAGAAAGAGTAAGGCTCTTTCAACAAGGAAAAAAATGTTTCTTTTAAATAGGAGAATCGAGCACATTTCTGGATTACCCATTCAGTTTTGCAACTGAACCCAACTATGCTGCATTTCATTCTGTTTTTTAATTTGTTGTGGCTCTGTATTTGTCACAGATAATTTCTATAAAAATATAGCATATCAAATCAAGTAGAGATCTAATCAATGAAGTGATAAAATAACTTACCTAACCTTTATCAGATGCACTAGGAGTGTCATCAAACATTATGAAACAAGAATCACGAGCTGGAGCATATACTGACTTTTCAGAGGCTGAGATCTTCCGGATTCACTGGGACTCGTGGGAGAACCTGTTGCAGTCACCGCCTCACTCAGGTACTGTGGTTCTGTGCCACGGTTGGTGGGATACTGCCTGTGGTCACCCTCAGATTCTGGCTCATCTTCCCTTGTGGATCAGCCCTGCTCCTGCTGCATGCTCCCTAGACAGCTTGGACTTTGTTGAGCCCTGAGCTGAGTACCATGGGACCTGGGTTCCCTCGTAAATCACCGGATCCTTGCAGAAGGCTGTGGCCAGGCTACAAAAGCAGACCACAGCCCTACAGGCTTCTTCATCCTAAGAGACTCCTGACGCCTCTAGCCAGTAGTCATTGTCAGCTCAGCAGTAATCTGCTGGCTCTCAGGAGCCTTCTATTCTACCCAGATGCCAGCAAGAAGGGGAGTACTGCAGAGGTCTGTTACAGGACAGACCCAATCTCACATTTTTATCGATGATTTTGAGGAGGCAATGGAGTGCTTCTTATGAGGTTTGCTGATGACACCAAATCAGGGGGTGGGGTGGTGATGGGGACATAGCTGATATGCCTGAGTGCAGGGGTGCCACCCAGAGGGACCCAGGCAAGCTGCAGGAATGAGCCAACAGGAACCTCATGAAATGCAACAGAGAAATACAGAGTCCTGCACCAGGAAAGGAAGAGCCTCACAGAACAGGATGGGGACTGACTGGCCAGGGAGAAGCTGCTGATGAGAAGGACCTGGGAGATCCTTGTAAACACTAAGATGCCATAAGCCAGCGGTGTACCCTGGCAGCAAGAATGGGCTATATCAAGAGGAGCACAGCCAGCAGACTGAGGTGAGTGACTATTACCTGTCTTCTCAGTGAGTGTTAGACTGCATCTAGAAGACTGCATCCAGTCTTGGACCTCCCCAACCCAGGGAAGATACCGACAAAGCTGGAGTAAATTCATCAGGGGATCAGCAAGATATTTAGGGATCTGGAGCACTTGCCCTGCTTGGAGAAGCTGAGGGAACTGAGGGAACCAGCTTTAGGGGGACCTGATAGCTGCAAGCCAGTGCCTATAAGGAGGTCACAAAGAGGGTGGAACGAGGCTGTTCACAGTGGTGCATGGTAGGAGGATGAGAGCCAATGACCATAAATTGAAGCAAGAGAGGCTCAGACTGGTTACAAAGAATTTTTCCCTGTGAGGATAGTCAAGCAGTGGAACAGGTCGCTCACAGGAGGCTGTTGAAATCTCCATCCTTGGAGCCTCTTAAAACCTAACAGGATAAAGCCCTGAGTAACCTGGTCTGACTCATGGCTGACCCTGCTTTGAGCAGGAGGGGGCCTTCTGAGGTCCCTTCCACCCTGAATTGCCCTATGATCCTCTGCTTGCAGTGAACATGAAGAATATGCTATGGTCTTACTCTTAGGTAAGGCTGTAGATTTATGAGGTTACCCTGCTGGTCTTTCAAACCCCCCAAATAACAATGATGCAATGACTGTACTCTTTTCCACCCCCTCCTCAAGAAAGGTACACCATTAATTTCCTGTGTATACAGCCCTTTCCCTTTCTCTGTTAATTGGGCTTGTTTCCACAGAGCTAGAAGTGGCATAAGGTAAAGAGCCAGCTATACAGAAAGGGTATCTAGAAACTTGTGCAAAGTTGAGGAAAGAGGTAAAGTGTCTTAACTTCTGAATCCATGGGAACAGTTTGGCACACATTTACATTTATATTCCGATTCTTTCATTTCTTTTCCACTTGGAGATGTGAAAAATGGCATTATCATAACTTTTTATTCCCTTATTTACTTCAAACAATAAATTGAAAAGTGATCACTGCTTGAAATTAGATGATTGTGTAACTTCTGTGTAAGACAAAATTCTTGGACTCTAGTCCAGTAAAGGACTTGAAAAGGAGTGGTATCTTAACTTTAATGTGCTTAAAGAGAAAAACAGGTTTATATACTTTCCTGGTTCTCAACTTCTGGGTCAGAACCCCCATCTTGGGTGAGTGGAAGTTTATCCCAGGAAGGGAAAGTGAAGCGACATGGCAGGGAATTTGACTTGGGTATCGGAGCAGGTGTGAATAGCACTGGGTCCTCCAGTTAAACTCTCCAGCTGAAACCACTGGTGTCCAAGCAGAACAGTGGTATGTTCTTACGCGGCTAGACCTTGTAAGTTTGCCTGCAGTATAGTTCTTTGGAAAGCAGTTGTTCTTGTACTGTTTCTTCAGACTGACACTGTTCTTTAGGGACCAGTAGCATATGCTTTTCTGCCTTACCAGATGACCCTTTTTTTAACGAAAAGAGTGTCTGACACGATATTCCCTCTGTTACACATAAGAAGGAGAAAGGGTTATTTAGGTTCAGGTGCTCCAGTGTCAGAAGCTTGAGTGGCAGTATTCAACAGTCTGAAGTAAAGTTCTAGTATACATCAGAAACGTCAGAAACTTGCACGTCGCTTTCCACATTCACAGGCCCTCAATGGGTTGACTTTCCAGAGGCATTGCAGCTGGAAATGACGTCTATTCCATCCGTTCTTTCTAAAGGCTTCTCTGTGCAAGCATCCCTCTCTGACTGTTTTCTGCACCAACTGCTAATTTTTCATAGCCTTTACATATACCACTTGGAAAATGGGAAAACACCATTTCGGTAGTGGGAAAAACCTCCAAGAAAGACTGCTTTTTAAAATTTTACTATTATGTACCGAATAATACGAACATGGCACTGACTTTTGTTTTCATAATCCTACATGATGTGCTCATCTGTTCATGTACCAACATTGTCCAGTGAGCTGGGCATTGTAGGGACCTAAGATGCTTCTAGTGAGGATTGAGCACTTGGAATTCATTTGGAATTCAGCTGGAGCTTTACTTTAATACAGATTTGAGTTCAGTATTTCAGAGTATATTAAACTCAACTCTTATCTATCAATTTGTATTGCAGACAACATAGATTGTAACTAATGTTTTAGGAACCGTGAATCTGTGACCCTAGCGGAAATAAATGGCCATTGCTAGTAAAGATGAGAGGGCTTGATGGTGCAAGATGCTTAAGGCTGCATGACGAAATAGCATACAGCCATACCACAGGTAACCGTTCACTCGTCAACAGCTGCTGTGAACTCCACCACAGACGAGCTGCGGCTACCGGTTTATAACGGTATATCGGGTCAGATCTCGGGCACCCGCCGGGGACGCACCCCGAGGAAGCACTGAGCGGGGCGGGCGGCCCCGTCGGGGCCAGCCGAGGCGCCGATG
>VXAA01001094.1:162913-213863 GCA_013399115.1 Anseranas semipalmata
TTTCCTTTCTCACCCTTTTAGGGCAATTTTTTTGTTTTTTTTTTTTTTTTTTTTTTTTTTTTTTTTTGATGGGACAGGAGACAGTTGCATTTTCCTTCATAACGATGTGTTTCCAAAATGAAGGCTGAAAGGAGTGGTGCTGGTGTATGTGACCAAATACAGCAGCTTTTACATATTTAACAATCAAACACCATTTTGAATACACTGTGTGGGACAGAATCCTGGAGGTTATTGCTTGCTCTGTTTAGAAAAATGATATTAGACTGTGGTGAGAGAAGGGCAGATGAGTTTAATGGTAAGATGGTATCCAAAAGGCATTAATTCTGGTTGGCATTGCATCTCAAAGTTTGTGAGACCATCTTAGTTCTTGTTGTTACTTTATAATCCTACTTTAAAATGTAGATAGAATGGAGAGCTAGGTTAACTGTGGTGTGTAACTAAACTTCGATGGTAAGCTTCTATTCTTAACGTATCCAATCTGCTTGTTGTAGAGAGATCCATCTCTGAATGTTGTGTTGTGGCATATCGGCTGGCAGCAGAATTACAGAGACAATTCCGAACACTGGAAACTTTTTTTTTTCCTCTCCATATCTTCTTACGTGTTTTTCAGATAAACTGAATTTTGATGACTCCGTTATAAACAGAGTCACAGAAAAGTCTAGACAGAAGGAAGCAGACATGTAAGTATTACGCCTGGCTCTATTTTCATTGACATAATTTGAACTCAAAAGAGTTCTTACTATTTTCTAGTTTGATCCTGAATTTTGAATAAATTTATTAAGGAAAAAAAATCTGTAAATAGTTGGCATGCAGTTTGCCTTTTGGTCTTAAACTTTTTAGTTTCTGGATCAGTTTCCTAAATAATTGCAATGTTTTGATGCTCCTGTCACTGCAGCGGAGGCAAGAAAATAACCGTAATAGTGAAGGGCACTGATGCTTGTGGGTTTTGTTTTGTTTTGTTTTTCCTGCCTGCAGGAGAAACCTTTGCTTTCGTATGAACTGAAAGCCTTACTTTTTGAGGCTGTCATCTTCTCTTTGAAGCAGAATGACGTTTTACTCTGTCAAAGTATTGAGTCCATGTGTGGGATTGTATCACTTTATTTTCACTTCTGCTAGGTACCGAGTCAAAGATAAGTCAGACAGAGCAACAGTAGAACAAGTAAGTTCTTAATGCATTGAATTTCTCTTTCGACTAGAATAAATAATCTGGAATCTTGAAATCAATCATAGAACAGCTACTATAGGAACAGAGTTTTGCCTTGGAATTCTGTTTCCCTTACTATTCTAAAGAAACCCTTTGTTTCTTGTATGAAGGTTGTGCTTGTTTCCATAAACATTTTGAAGCTCGTTTTTGCGCATAGTGTTGTGATTTGATGGTATATGCAACGCAGAAATCCATTTTAAGCTTTTATTAAATTGCAAGAAACAAACAAAAAATGCTGTTTGCTTTTTTCTTTTTTTTCTTAAGCCAGGCTGAAATATTACTGGCCCACGGCCATACAGCTGCTCTATTTCAGTTATGAAAGCTATGACTTAAGAGAAACTGTATTTTAACATCTAACACAACTGTGGGTGGGAAATAATTCTCTTATGTCCATTTTTTAGATCCAGCTCAAGGACATATACTTGGCTTAATTTTTTTTTTTAAGAATGTGAAGTATCATTGTAGAATTATGGCAAAATTCTGTGTGGCTGCTGTTTGAGTTATCATTTGATCCTTAAGAATAACCTGATGCTGTTGGTCCTGTACTATAGTACTAAGAATGGACTGTAGTAGTAAGTTTTATTCTCTTCATAGAGAGCAATTGTGCTGACTGTTCTGTATTGAACTTGAGGTGTTGGATCCAAGGACCCGAATGATTTTGTTCAAGATGCTAACTAGAGGTGTCATATCGGAAATCAATGGCTGTATCAGCACAGGGAAAGAAGTAAGTTTTGTTACAAATGACATGATAGTCTTTTTTTCAGCAAGCTAGGTGGAAGCTTGCGGTACTCAGAAGATGTATTGAAATGTTTGGTTTTAGTACTATGCTTTTTATGTGTTCCTTGATCAGTAGGAAGTTATTTTAAGATAAAATGCAACTTAAGGTAAAGGAAATCAGTTTCCCCAAATATGAAGGATTTCTCAGAATATTTAATCTTAAATTTGTGTCATTAATTCTATTAATTCAATCTATTCTTATTAATTTCTATGTGAAGTTTTTGCAGAGGATATATGTACATACAATATTAAACAGTGCCTGAAAAACATTCAAATCCAGGTAATTCTTTCTTCATGCAAGACTATTGCATGCGGATAAGATCAGTTCCACGTTTCTCCAGGGATGGGAGTATCTAATGGTGTAAAAAAATTCCGTTAAAATACTATTGAAGTTTGGTTGCTTTTGCAAAACTAGCATGTTTGTGCACTGTTATTATCAAGTTATACTGCAGATAATTAAAACCAGACCATAGTTTTCCAAGTAAATTAATAAATCAGTTTTAGAATGCCTTGTCCCTAGGCTGATCTGGTTTTCTTCCCAGTCCTTGGATGCTGATTAAAGGCATACTTCCACCCCTTGTAGTGGTGTCGACATGAGATATTTGAGCCATGCTTTAGGGCCTAGGTAGTGTATGGGCTCAAGTTAAGCCTTCACACAAGGACTTTTTTCATTCTCAAAATATGAATGGTGTGGAATTCTCTTGTGTTGTTGCTTCTGCCCTGTGTGCATCCTCACGCGCATACTCAGTCTTAGGTACTTACTGCAAGCTGTCTCTGGTAGAAGAAGAGATTGTCATTATGTGCAATCTCACTAACTCAGCTGGGTGCCACAAAGGGGCTGAGGTGAGGAGGCTTATCAGATGTTTTCCAGGATGTCAGAAGGAGAAGAAGAGAGAAGGTTGTGTCAATTTAAAAAGTTTTTCTTGATTCTTTTTCTTCCCTTATTAATCCGATAGGCTAACGTATATCATGCCAGTACTGCGAATGGAGAGAATAGAGCAATAAAGATTTACAAAACCTCTATTCTGATGTTCAAGGATCGGGATAAGTATGTGACTGGTGAATTCAGGTGAGTTGGAGTTCTGCCTGGTTTTACTGGGGAAGAGGGATTGTTTGAAAGGTTTGTGTGCTAACACAACGTTGATTGGCTAAAGAGTTCCCATTGTATTTTATTTATGTATTTTAAGATTTCGTCATGGATATTGCAAAGGCAACCCAAGAAAAATGGTGAAGACGTGGGCAGAAAAAGAAATGAGGAATTTAATAAGGTGAGTCTTCCAGTTTTTATTTCAGCATGCAAAGGTAACTGAAATTAAAGTTACAGGGTAAACCCTTCTATTGCTAGACTGTGGCTATTACTGTTTTTTATGGTTTCTGGAGTATTCAGAAAAGTGTCTTAATCTTCCTTGTTGGAGGGAGGAAAAAAAAGGCATAAAGATACTGCTTTGTCTGGCTGTTCATGCTCTAAGCTCTTCGGTGTCTGAACTCTCGCATTTGACTTAAAAAATGAGGAAAAGCTAGAAATAGCTGCTGCTGAGTAACAGCACACTGTGTTATATAGGTTAATCTGGGATTAACCTGAACTATGTAAAGATTCTTTGTCTGACACAGCAATGCTTAGAGAAGGGTCAGAACAGAATGGTTGTGGTTTTTTGCATTCGTTTCCTAGTTGTTCTTCACAAGCACGAGTTCCCTGGGTAGAGGAGCTCTTACTGTGTGTGATGTTTAAAGCAACAGAGCTCCTGTAGGCACTATTGCAATGCAAGTAGTAGTTTATATTTATTTTTTGTTTTTTTTTTTTTTTGTGGTTTTGTTCCTGTCTTACAGGTTGAATACAGCCCAGATACCTTGCCCAGAGCCAATTATGCTAAGAAGTCATGTGCTTGTCATGGGCTTTATTGGTAAAGGTGATAGGTACGTATCCTTAGAAAATCAAAATGATTCTTTTTATTAATAGCTTTCCACAAAGGTTTATGAAAAACAAACAAACCAACCCTATGTATTCACCTATTACTTTAGGCCTCTGAAATTAGCATGTTACTCTTACATGTGTAGGTGACCTGTAGAATACCCAGATCTTTGCCAGCTACTGCTGCAGACAGTCTGCATGATTCTGAAACATCAGTTGTGTGCAAAATGAATCCAAAAAATGACTTAACCGGAGATTAACACTAGAAAGGCTTCCTGTAACGGTGTATGAAGATAGCTCATTATTTTGTAGTACAATCATTAATGTAACCCGTCCCAATTTCTTAGCTCATTTCGGAAACAACTACAGTATCTTTGGCAAAATATACCAAGCTTTCCTGCCTTTCATGCTGACTCCATGCACTTAGCTGCTCATGCTGACTTTCTTGACACAGAGTGGAAGGATCAGGTATAGCAGGTAAAGCATTTGCAGTTGGTATGAAGAAGAAAAAAGTACTCACTTTCTATTATTTATGTTGTAATTTTAAGGCCTGCTCCTCTGCTGAAGAATGCTCAGTTATCTGACTCGAAAGTTCGGGAGCTGTACCTGCAAATCATCCAGTACATGAGAAGAATGTACCAAGATGCCAGACTTGTTCATGCAGATCTCAGTGAATTTAATATGCTGTATGTTTTTAAACTTTGCTCTGAATTGTGACATTTAAAATGTATGTGCTGGCAACTGCTGTGTATAAATTTAGAGAGTACTAATCTGCCTTTAAGGGAGGGTGGGTCCTTTCTGTGACTGTTTCTCAATTTATCTAATTAATTATGTAGCTTTTAACCCAGATCTGAGATCTGTGTTTAAAAAACAAAAAAAAGACAAACTATCAACTAGTGAAAGCATTAGTGACGGGTATATAAACAGATAGAGATTTTTTTCTTTCTCCTCACCCATAAGACTGCTTTGTGTGTTCTTGAGGAGACTTCCTTTAGAGTTTAATAATACAGATTGGATAGAGGAGGGACAGGATTGACCAAAAAAAACCTCACACCACTCTTGCTCTAATGTGTGAGATGTATGCTAGAGAAATATGTTGTTTGTTTGCTGGTTCTTAAGTTTGAAGTACACTTTGTCCCCTTCCCCTCAATAATCTCCTGTGTAACATTGGTGGAATCATGCAGCTCTGCATGTTTGTCCACAGGTACCATAGTGGGGACGTGTACATCATCGATGTGTCTCAGGCAGTGGAGCATGACCACCCACATGCGCTGGAGTTTCTGCGAAAGGACTGTGCCAATGTTAATGGTGAGTGGGCTGCACTTCAACTCTTGTTCTGGTAAATGTCTTTTTTAGGAAGGTGAATTGTGTTCTTTCTTTGAGTTATAACTCTGGCTGTAGAAGCTGTCAAACTTCAGTTAAAATGCTCCCTTTCCTAGGTTCTTATGGGATCCTAAGGGAACTGTGTACTGTGCTGAGTTCAGAAGACAGTGTAGCCTATTTTGCTAGAAATCACCTGGCCGAAATAAGTCACCTGGCTGTATCTCAGATTTACAATAGGAAGTACAGATCAGAGTCCCAGTCTGCAGCAGCGCCTACCCCAGTCTTAACTTCCCTTACTTGAAGGACTGTATAGACATACTGATCTGTGTCCTTCTGTAAGTGTAATCCACATCTGGAATTCCTCAATTTGCAAGAAGTTACTGTGTGTCACAAAGTTCCTTGCACTTATTTATCCAGGTCCGCTTAGAAGGTCAAGGCATAGAATAATTAATTAGAGGTCATAGACTTGTCATAGTATTTTGATAAACAGGATACCTTTATGTTTTTTTTTTTCTCTTAAAAATTTGGTCTTTGTGGGCGAGTGTGTATGTTATGCAACAGACAAACATGTTCTGGTAAGGCTTTGTTTCTCCCTGAGAACAAGAAATCTGTCACTGCAGGCTGCTTTCCACCTCTCTTCCCTTTCTTTTCCAAGCGATTTTTCCAATTTTACAGACATTTGAAAGTCTGTGAAAAAACAGTATACGCTTTGATGCTGTGTGTTTGTTGATACCCAGTATGCTTGTTGTTCCTTATTCCTTTCCGTTCATGGATTTCTGATTACTCCCTCCCTTACTGACTCAGATATTTGCACCCTTGCTCTTTTTTTCCATGTGTTTTGGCTTGCTCTCTCTAAATACCAGTGCCTCAGTGACTTGCAGTGTTTTTTGGTGGTTTTTTTTCTGTTTTGTTTTCTGCCACTGCAGTTTTCTCTGTGTAGTCCTCCTACAAAGACTGTAAGAAATGCCTTGCCTTATGCTCTGCCCTGGCTGTGAGCATTGCAAAGACTTGTGGTTCCATGGGCACGGAGTGTTGCCTCCAATCTGATGTTTTTTTTTTTTGTAGTTCTTTCTATGATTAATTTCTCATGGGTGAGATCTTCTGAGAACATTAGTAGGGAACGCTTACTAAGCAGTTCTCAGTGTGTTTCACTGCTGTTCTCCAGAACAGCACAACCTCCAAAATCAGTTAATGCTTGACTCAAGAAACCAATTATAAGTATAGCAACCAAGGAAAATTCTAATGTTAGTGTGTCCCATGTGTCTCTCCATTTAGTGGATCATAACCAGGATGCATTGTTTCAGTGGATACTTCAGATGCTCTTTGGCAAAAGTTTGAGGTCTGCATTCCTTATTTTTTGAAAAATGTTTTTCATCTCAACCATTGCAAAATACCTGTCTTAAATTGTTTACTTCCTCCTCCTCAGCCCCTGTTCCATTCAGTATGGCTCCTGCTGAAGTTGATTTGACTTATATTTGTTCAGTTTTATTCTTCTTCCAGTATTTGTTGCATTGGGAAGATGAAGAGTTTTATTTCAGATGGTCAAGGATCATCTGATAACTAAAGCCAGTATGATGCAATACATGCTGCTTTCCTAAGTCATCAGAGCTGTTATGTTGCTGTATTTGTCACTTTAACATCACAGCTGCATATGTTACACATCATTACTTAAATTTCTTTGTCTCTGCCCTTGATTCCTGATAGGCTTTTTCCAGAAGCACAATGTTGCGGTGATGACTGTGAGGGAGCTGTTCGAGTTTATTACTGATCCTTCTATCACTAGTGAGAACCTTGATGACTATCTGTTGAAGGTAAGACTGCATTGCCTTGTTGCTTATGTAGGTAGACTAGAACAATAAACTCGGATCTAGTTCAAACTCCTTCATCTTGTTTGCTCTATATCTTGCTGTTGAAGTGGAGTGGTGCATTGCATTGCATTATGCCAGTGCTTCAAAAATGCATATGGGTCTTTCCCATTTATGCTGTTACAGGATGAACACATCTACATTCTATGTTTTCTGAAAAAGCCTGATCATGAAAACTCAAATGTCTGTCTGAGGTGCTATTTGCATTAAAAACGGGATGCTTTAAATTCATTTTTTCTTTTTTTGAAAGGAAAGAAAAGCTTGCTTGGCTCTGCAGAAATATAGCCATGCTGATATAGAGAATGGAGTTGGAAATTCACTTAAGACTTAACCCTGCAGACTTGAGCAGGGTGGGCTGAGCGAGGAAGGGAATGACTGAGAGCAATCTTATTCCAAAGTATGCAGTCTTGCTAGCCAAATATAATGGCTGGTAGGACATCTGCATTCTAGGAGGAGGTAAATTTGCTTGGTGCTGCTAGTAGCACCCATACATTTTGTCTGTAGCTGTGAGTCCTCTGCTCCCAGTTAAATGTTTCTTTAAAAGGGAGGAGGGAAATTTAAAAAAATAAATAAAGAAAGGTGGGGGGGGCAGACAAATGGGGAAGGGCTACATATGCCACGCTCAGAGTGGAGATATGAGGTGTTGTTCCTGGCCATATTCCTGGTGAGGACCATGAGGCTGAGTATGGTCCAGATACCACTATGGCATGGGGATTTCTAGACATTGTGTACTTCCTGTCATACTGGAGGCTGAGAGAAACAGGGCTGTGCTTTATGGTTTCCACTTGTGCTTCTCTGGCTTACACTGTGTGACACTGGGGAGCAGTTTCCAGGACTGGGCACTGCTCACTGTATTCCCTCTGCACTTTTATATCTTGTAGTAATGATAGACCTGCTATAATTCGGTCTAGAAGGAACAGTGAGTGTGATTTCCTCCCGTTAATAAAGCAGATCTGCAGTTGTAAGCATGCTTCGCAGAAATGTTGGTTACCGTTAGGTGTCGCTCAAGGCATTGCCATAGGGAGGGCTGGAGTGTTTTGTGAGTGAGCGGGGAGTACAGGGAGAAATACAGATGGGAATGGTTAGTTGGATTAAATGATGCGATTCTAAAGAGTGATAACTTTGTATTGTTTTATATTTCTTCAGGCAATGGAAATAGCATCAAAAAGAACAGAGGAGGAAAGATCCAGTCAAGATAAAGTGGATGAGGAAGTAAGTGAGGATTTTTGTTCCTGCTATGAAATTAAAATTAGCCTTTCTTCTTCTGAACAATGAAAACTGTTCTGTTTTATTTAGCAAAATGCACAGTTGATAAATAAACCGTTGTGATACCAGTATGTCCTGAACTAGTTGAGATGTGAAGTATTAAGGGATGCCATGTGTAAAAAAGCAAGTGACATTGATCAGGTGTTAAAAGGCAAATACTCAGTTACCTAAACCAGTATGTTTGCTTGTAGCTAGGTCCCTTGATGCATCTTCCAGTTCGGGTTCAGTTAACAAAAAGAAAGAGTGGAGATCTGATTGTGCCAATGTTTTTGGAGTGGTGATCCAGAAACAGGAGAATACATATGATATTCGGATGCATACATTGACTAAATTGCCCATGTGCCTTTGTTCCCCGTGTAATTCATTCAGTCTTCCACATACTGTTTCTCTGCCTTGCTTTTACGTGTAAGAGGAGCCATCTCAAGTCTGTTCTGTTTGCAGAATGAAAACTGCTAATGTTCTGGGTAGACTTGATGTAAAGATAAAACAGTCTTCATTTAATTTTTTTCAATCTTATCTCTCTGTTCCAGAAGAGTTACAAATTCTTTCCAACACATTTTTTTTATCAGTGAGAACCTATTTGTACTAGTTCACCCGGCGTTTATCCTTGGAATAAATACAACCTGATTTATCCAAGACTTTTCTTTTTCTCTTGGAGCTCTGTAGGTTTTAGTGACTGCTTCTGTCTCAAGCTTGGCTAATGAAAGATTTTTGTTTCCAATGATATCTTGAGCATACAACTCCTTTTGAACTATAGGATCAGATAATAGTTTTTGTTGCAAGTCCGTCTTTTGCAAACAAATTATTCCCTGTTTTATGTGAAGGTACTGTCCAGTAAGAGAGATGGTTAAGTTGCATCTAAGTTCAGTTTACCTCTCTGACTTCTCATATTACCTCAGGCTAGTTTGTGTCACTTCCATCACTAAAGAATAGAGCCGATTAAGAGCAAGCTCTGTGGAGATGGAGTCTCTGCTGTCTGCGCAGCACTTAGTCTAGTACTTATGGTCACAAAGCATACTGAATTTGGTCTGAGATTGAGCTGATACCATGGAAAAGAAGTAAAATACTTCTGTCTGATCTGGTAGTGACTTAAGTTTGCTGGAGGACCGTCTCAAAGAGATTGCCTGACAAATTGTAAGTATGTTGTTGATACTGCAGTTAGGTTCCTGCACCAGTATAGTATGGTGAAACCTTTTTTGGGTTGGAGTGTAGGTTGAAGCAGGAATTTTTATATAAAGAGATGAAGTTGTAACAGCTCATTTTAATGGAGTTGCCTCCTGAAGACATTGTAAACATAACAATAAAAACTTCAGAACACAAAACTCAAATCGGTAAAGAGGAAGTTGGAGGGACTAGGGAAGTTCCTAAGTGGGCTGCTAGTAGTAATACTAACGTAGGAGCCTTATTTGTGATGAGCTATCAACAACATGTAGGTTGCATATTGAAAGTCTGCTCCAGCAAAAAAAAAAAAAAAAATCTGCAGTACAAATGGTAGCGAGTGACTGCTATGTTCATTTTGAGTTTCTCTGAGCCATGAAATCCCTCATGGTTGTTCTCTTAAGGATGCATGATTAGGATAGAAGAACATCATGAAAATATATGTATATTAGTAAATGTTTCCTTTCACTTTCTTAGGTGTTTAAGAAGGCTTATATACCTCGAACTTTGACTGAAGTTAAAAACTATGAGAGAGATGTGGATATAATGATGAAACTGAAAGAAGAGGATATGGCATTGAGTGTTCAGCAAGATAATGTGAGTAGATGTCCAGAGGCGCTGCAAAAAAAAGGGAGGGAATATGAATTTTTCTTAGTAAAAATTGGTAGCAACAAACAAAAATGGAAGCATTGTTACCAAGGCATGGAATACTGAATCTAGTGTTGTACTTAAAATTCTCTGTTTAGTACTGATGCTGAAATTACTATCTTTTATGAAATACTCATTTTCTCTGTGCACAAAGATTTAAGACTTGCATTTTAGTAACATAATTTTCTTTCTGTGTCTCTGGGCATAGATTCTCTACCAGACTGTGACAGGACTGAAGAAGGATTTGTCTGGTGTTCAGAAGGTGAGAGGACCTCTTTGAAATCCTTCATTTTAGCCATTTTCATAAAAGCATGCACAGAGAATGCCTCATCTTGCAGCTGTGAGCATGGAAGAAGCCTCTTGTCTGCAGAGTGATCTTTTCTGCCCATTATTTGGCAGTGCTGTAGACTCTGTTTTAAAATGGAATTACAAATATGGGAAGGGATCAGACTGTGGCACAATCTCCAGTGTTGTTTAAGAATAAGTGTGTTTTGCAGTGTAGATGCTTGTGTTTGCTCTAAGGCCTACATACAGTGCCCCTAAGGTAGATTTTAGTATGATCCAAGTATAATTAAAAATTGGCTTTCATCTGTGTTAGCAAATTGCTGTTTAACTTATGGAAATCAGTTTGGGAGTGCCAATACATCTGTGCTGTGAGCCCTAACCTAAAAGATCCTATGCTGTACATTCTGGATTTCCTGTCCTTAGTTTGGATCAACCTCTTTTTCACTCTTGTTGAGACTCGATGGCTGTAGTAGAGGAGATGACAAAAGCTTGCTCAAGGGTTTCTTTGTATATTTTTTACTATATATCTATATATTTTGCTATTAGGCTACTGAGTTTGGGTTTGAGATGAATTTCCTTCCTGACATATCTTATAGATTCCTGCACTTCTTGAGAAGAAGGTGGATGAGTCAGAAACAGGCTCTGATGATGATGGTGGCAGTTCAGAGGACTCGGATTCAGATTGTAAAGAATCTCAACATCCCAAAGATCTTCCCGCTGCGGTTACCATGGATAAAAAGGTCAGCTGGCCAGGAATTGAGCGTTTTTCCTACTTCTGCCCACATGACAGGAAAAAATCCAAACATAGTTCTAAGTAGTTCTTCCTACTTCTTGTCTGAAACAAGCTGTGGACTTTTTCTGTTCTGGAAAATGAGAGCAGAGAAAGCGAATTTCATTGTGGATGCTTTATTAATGGTGTGTTTGTGTGGAGTAATTTTTTAACATAGCGCTCTCTAGCCTAGACAAAGCTAGAAGAGAGATCTCTGCAGGGACCTCTGAGGCTATGCAAAGCAGAATTTAGTGAAGCCTGGGCACATCTTCAGTCCCTCGGGCTATGCTTCCAGGCTTTGGTGTGCAGGTTAGTGGTCATGGTTCCTGACTGACCACCTTTTGCCTGGAGAACTGAGACCACTTGAGCTATCTAACCGGAGACTTGGTGACAACGTTTGTACTACAGCGGCTTTTGTAATTCCGTTGGTACGGACTGGCTAGCTTTGCTGTGGGCAAGAGACTTAAAGCAGACATACAAGGGGAGTATGTGTTTTTCAGGTTTTGTTTTCCAAACTGCAGAACAAGTATGCTCTGCTTTTGTGAGGCTCTTCTATGGAGTATCACCCATAGGTGAGAGCCTTTTGGCAGCCTTTTAGGTGCTGTGCAAAAGAAGGATGAAACTTCCTAGGTTTAAGGGGTTTGAGATGTGGGGTTTTGCTTGTTAGGTTTTTTGGTTTTTTCCCCTTAGAACAGATAAGATAGTAGATTCCAAATCTATCAAATGAAATTGCAGTGCTCTGCTGGACACTTTTTGTACCAATCTGGAGATCCAGAGCTGCTGCCTTTCAGATACGAAACGGGGAGGTCTTGGTCACTTTTCTTCCTTATGGATAGGTTTTCATTTGGACTTTTTGTGTGAGTAAGATGAACTTTTTGGTAACCTACAAGTTCAGTGGTAGGTGATTGCTTTCCTCCCCCCTTGCACCCTGTTCTGCTGATTCTTGCATTTTTCCAGTCGAGCATAGTCTCTGCACTGTCTGGCAGAAGTTAGTGTATTGCAGTGGCATAGCACCCTTTCCTGCCAAACCTGATGATGCTCTGAATTACCTACAGTTACTGGATCAGTATTTTTGTGACGTATAAAAACACATACTACAGTAGCCCTATGTGTAGCAGAAAACTTAGGTCTGTAATCTTTGCTATAAATAGCATGAGTTGAGTACCTCTTGTTGTCTTTCTTCAAAGGTTGCATGAAACTCAGGTTTTAACTAGTTTGAATTTTGTATTGTCATTATCAGGGTGCAGCTCCACCCCCATGTTATACTTCCTTTTTCCTTTCCTCTCCCCGCTCCCATAGATTTTTTTTTGTTCCTGATAACCACATACTGGATGTAGTGTGTTAATGTAAAGATTGATAGGCCTGCTCAAAATATCTCATTCCTGCTAGCTTTAAATGAATGTTGTTTTGGTTCCTTATAGGAAAGGAAAAAGATGGTTAAAGAAGCCCAAAGAGAAAAGAGAAAAACCAAAATCCCAAAGCATGTGAAGAAGCGGAAAGAAAAGACTGCAAAAATGAAGAAAGGCAAATAAAATCAGCTTTGGCTTGGGGAATAGGCTGGTTTGTTGTTGGTTAATTAGTCACCATCTTTTATAATTAAAAATCCTTTATTTATATACATACAGTACTAACTGTGAGGGTGGTTTCATTAACAAGATGGTGTAATTGTTTGAACAGAATATATGCCATGGCTTTTTCAATAGGAAAGAATGACTTCAACATACTTGTGCTTGTTAAAATCCTTTACATGTGCAGATTCAACCTGTTGTTAAACTTGCACTGATTTGTTCCTGGTGTCTTACTCCCCTGCCTTACACTGCATACAGGCTGGTTCACTTTGCTCCAGAGCAGTGATTTGATTCAGACAGATTCTTGCAGGAGGGGGAATGGCAAAGACTAAAATACAATTTATGTAAAGGCCCATGCTGCCTTCACAGTATGGAAGCAACTTAAGTGGTTCTCTGCAGGCTGTCAGAGTCATCTGCATGTAACCCTGCAGACATTGTGCCCTTGCCGCCTCTCTGTTCTTGCATCACCTTTGATACTATCTTACTGAAAGCTGAGTTTCATGATTTGGGAGGCAACTTTCCTCACTGCCCAGTGCCCTTCTGAAGCAAGCAGGCAGGCATACCTAAACAGACCAAAGCCATGATTTTTTGCTTGGACCCCAACATGGGGCTCTGTTGCTCTTAAGTGTAGTATGAGCAGCTTTTTGTAAGCTGGTCAAATGAGTATTTGCCATCAAGATTAATTGTGCTTGTTCAAATTCAAGCCTCTCTGTGCAAAAGATTGTGCTAGGAGCTGTTTGTGGCTTGGCTTAGCCTTACCAGTCCATGTGCTAAGGTGCCCCATCTCTTTGTTAGGGAGGAGTTGGCAGAGCTCTGCTCATAACTGACCCACTTGTGCTGGAGCGAAGGTGCCATACTTAAGACAGCCCACCTTTTCTCTTGGCAGCTGCTTAGGCCCCTGAGGCTGGCAGAATTCTTGGGAGAGGTGTCGTCCTCGTGCATCAACCGTCTTTTCCCGCTGCTTCCAGTTTCAGAACTCCCTGTGCCAGCACAGAGAAGGGTTCTGATTTCACTAAATGTTTTGATTTTTGTTTTGCTATGTTGGGGGTGGAGTTGATGCCCTGGGGATTACACTTACGGGACACACATTGTCTGATGACAGAGGAAAGCTTTTATCCATCAATGAATATCCAACAATGATGGGTTGGCCAGGGCAGGGTAAAGCTTCCTTCTCTCTACTCCTCACCTTCCACACCCAAAAGAGATTGCAGGATGGTCACAGGCAGCCACCAGCAAGGATTGAGATGTTGGCCAATTGTGCACATGGTTATTACACTCAGGAGTATGTTCCTCAAGGAAATATGGTCTGGTTGCACTCCCGTTTGACCTCTACAACCCCTTTGGTACCTTTGGCTAGAAATATGCTAAGATAGGAACTGGTTGGTGCTTCCAGCCACCTCCATCCCTTTCTCCCCATCCCTACAGGGATCAACTCTGTTATGTACAGGGTGCATGTAAGCATAGACAGTATTGCTGGAGCATGTTGGGAAGCATGATTGGCATTGCCTCAGCAAGTGGGGATGTTCATTGGGAGACTAAGAAAAAATACATGCATTTTGGAAAATGGCATTACATCTGGTGCAAGAAAGGAGACAGCCTCTACCTTGGTAGCGAAGGGAGAGGGAGGTACAAGACCTACATCCTGAGGTAAGTGCTGCTGATGGCCATTTGTCTTATGGCAGGGGCTGAGGTGCTGCTAGCTGCATAGATGTATTTCCTGCTTTTGCCTGCCATCATGGGAGCTTCTGTAGTGACACAATCATGCAAAGGTGGCCTTGGTGATGGCTGCCATGGATGTGGTTGGTTGTGTTCCTAGGTGCAGTGCTGGAAGTGACTGAAAGAATAAAGGCTTTGTGCACTTTGCTATTGGATCGCATCAGTGATTCTTCCCTGCTGACTGACAACACTATGGTGTATGTGTCAGTGGTAACATTTGTGTGTCTTGAAGGTGTATGCAGCAGAACATAGGGGGGTGGGGGCTAGCAATGGTGGTGGTGGTGGTAGGGGATTGTGTTCCCTCTGTTGTCTTCTCCAGCAAGGAGCTGTGCACTGGGCAAACCTCAGTGTGTTTTGTGAAGTGGGTCAAGCGTAAGTGAATCTCTATGAAGCTGTGTGCACTCTTAACTTCAAGCAGGCCACCAGTGGACTCCTCTACCAGAAAACTGGTTCATGGCTGGTCGTTGTGAGCCTGGGGTTGCTAGCCACAGGAGGCAGCCCTCTAATTGGGGCTGAGTACTCTGAAGATGAGGGTAGGTGCTCGTTCTTGGCATTGGGCCTGGAAGCCACTGACCCAGCGCGTGTGTCCCACTGGGGGCTCCTTTACCTGAGGAGGCACTTCAGAGAAAGAAGGCTGCTGCGATCTACGCTCAAGGGAAGAGGAAACGTCCCAGCTCACACAGCTTTGTCTTCCCTCCAGGCTGTGCGGCACAGCTTGATCAAGTTTGCCCAGCTCCAGCCATCCCGCAGCACGAAGGTGGGCCTGAATCAGCCACTTAGGAGCCTTGCTTGCAGTTATGTGCAGCAGGACTGTCTGGGCAGGGTATGCAAAGCTGACTGTCTGCCTCAGGTGTTTTCCTCTAGGGCACCCTTATGTAGTCAAGGTGTTCACAAAGCACCTGTGGTGGAACATGCCAGAAGAGCCTGTGTTTTGCAAGTGCAGGTGGCCTGAAGATAGCTGTTACAGCTGGGTATGCACTCGTTGAGGTGGGCTGTGAGTGCAGTTCATGTGTCCTGGCTATTGCAGGCTTGAGACATGGAGAAGTGAGGCAGCCCACAGGAACTGGGTGGACCAGGAGCTCTTTGGGCCTTGTCCGTGAGATGAGCCGTTTTTCTGGTGAACCCTGAACTGGGAGAAGGGTCATTAACAAATATGTTAGGGACAGAGCTACCTAAAGGTGCCAGTCTGGTAGTGGGTGAGGCGGATGGGGGGACATGACGTTGTATCCTGCACTAAAGAAAAAGCCTTGAAGTTCGAAGTAGCGTAGGATATTCAGTTATGCTCTGTGAGGTGGGGTTTCTTACTAAAGATTAGGATCTGAAAAGGCCCACTCACTTTGCATTTGCCACAGCGGCGTGTTTATGGCATGCCCTGTTGCTGGCACCTGTGCAGGTGAAGTATCGGCATAGGGCATGAATGCCAGTACCTCCTTTAAGAAGAACTGAGACACAAGCAACTCAAGGTAATGCTTCNTAGGACTCTGGGATCTCTTGTGGGCTATTGCAAGTGTCACGCCACTGTGAGCACAAACAGACAGACCCTAGAGAGGTTGGTCATGGGGTAACTGGTGGGCTGTGGCTCCTGCAGATGACTGAGATAGGTTACAGCAGTGATGAGGATGTGATAACTATCCCTAAGACTGTGAGAATTCCTTTCTGTTGACTGCAAACCTGTTCCTCCTCTGCTCCATCGCTCACTGGGTGTTCAAGTGTCAAAATGTAGCATCCAGATGAGTTTTTTTTCACATTTGAATGAGAACATCTGTACTGCGGTCATGACATAAACTCAGCTACTTTGACACCATGGCTTTGGAAGCACTTCTGCAAACAAGACTATATATTGTCTGACATGTTTTTCAAAGTATGAATGTTTTGTTATCTGTGTTCTCTGAAAATTGATGGGAGTCCAATTCTGTCAGACAATCGGTATGAATTTTTACAGCTGCAAAAGAGCATAGTTAACTGTAAACTCCTTTCTGGCTAAAATATAAACACTGAACATCTAAAGTACCAGTTATGAAATCAAAACCCCCTACATATAAAATCTCCAATTGGAAAATAATGTTGTGTTTTAATTTAAGGAATGATTATAGCCTTGTTTGAAGAATAGTGAATAAGATTCTAACCAGCAAAAAGCATTGACCAAATCTTAAAGCTGGTATTTAATGGAGGGTTAGTTTAAAACAGGTAGGAGAAGCTTTACGGGGGGGCAAGCTGCACCAGTGCAGGTAAGCAAAGGCTGAAAACTAGCCCTCTAATTTAAGGTGCGTTAACTTTTTTAACTTTTTATTTTTAAATAGACTGAACATGTGAAAAACATCAGCTTCTCAGACACAGGTCAAATACTTGGAAAGATGCATTTCTGGGAATTTGTGGCCAAAAGATTTAGTGATATTTGAAAGCTTAAGTATGTACAGTGGGAATATTTACAACTGTGCTATCAAAGATAAAAATGTAAAAAAGCAATTAGTCCTATCTTAGGACATTCCAGAGTAGTCCCATCTACTAGTCAGTTACTGGGACCCAGTGGGAGAGGTATGGGAGGGGAGGACTAGGAGGGAAACACTCTCAGCAGGTGTCTTATGTTCTGTAAAAGTTCATCTGTGAGGAATTGGAGTCGTTTTTTTTTTTCTTTTCTTTTCTTTTCTCACCCCCCCCCCCCCCTGCCCTCCAATCTCNTTTCTTTTCTTTTCTTTTCTTTTCTTTTCTTTTCTTTTCTTTTCTTTTCTTTTCTTTTCTTTTCTTTTCTTTTCTTTTCTTTTCTTTTCTCCCCCCCCCCCCTCCTGTCCATGCATATCCCCGAAATGCTGTACGGCCAATTTGCACTCTGAGCTAATGTCATCAGACTTCATCTCAGTACTGAGGACTGTGCCAGTCTGGTGTTAATCCACTCTGGTATTAATTTGTTGCTTCTCCCACACTATAGATATATAATATGTAGCAACAGAAGAATTACAAGGTGGAGTTTTCTGGATTTGGTTTCCCCACGATGAAGCCAGTAAAACCAGCTTTGCATGTAAGGATATGTCTGCTTAGAGGGTTTTCATTTCTGTGCTGAAATATTTTGATTAAACAATGCAAAACTAGCTGTGGCAGGCCTCTGGAGCTCAGATGTATGCTTGTTTTTGGCATGTGTACTCACACAAGAGTCGCACCTATGGTCCCTCAAGATAAAAGAGAAGCGAGGCCACTGTTTTCTGAGGACCAGTATGTCCTGCAGTTTTTGTTCCCAGCTAGTTGAGATGTTATTGATGTAAGGCTGCAGGAAATAGATTCTACAAATACTCGATCACTTTCTAGGAAGAAATACACCTGGTTCTGTAGCTCAATCTTTACCTGCTATTTTCTCCTGCAGAATTGTGCAGTCAGTTTGAATGGGATGCTGTCAATATGAGGCACTGATGCAGAACTCGGCGGGTGCTTTGTCTCCGCGTGCCCTTTACCTGTAGGATTCTTCCCTGAGGGTGCCTGCAGATGAAGGGGGACCACAGGGGCCAGGAAGTGTGTTAGGGATCCCTTGTCTGGTTATGTGGACCTGCCTGTCTCCATCTCTCTACACTACAAAAGGCAAAGGATTTGGACACTCAGTGAGTGAAGTGGGGACTTAAAGAAACAGTTCTGTCACTTCTAATGAACTTGAAAATGCTGCTTGGTAAAGAGCTTCACAGATGGTTTAAATACAATAAGCTAAATGAGAATTTATTTCTAACTTTCTAGGGCATTGCTGTAAAAATAAATACATAAATCTATAACTCATTATTTTTACAGTTGTAATTTTGGTCCTTCTAAAACACTACTAGACTTTGAAAGCAAAAACACTGACCTCTGGCTTAGTGTCTCATTACTTTCCTGGTCTTGACATAATCTTATTTTCCTTGTGTTTATTTTCATATCCTCTAGAGGGAGAAGTAAGATACTCAGACTATGTTAGAGTCTGCTAAGGCTCTGTTAGTACATGAAGAGTGCTAATGTTTCTGTAAATTTTGATGGATCTATACATGGCACCTAGATTTTTTGTTCTCCTGAATTTGTAGTTCCTGGGTAAAATTTTATGCTTTCAAAGGTGATAGGGACATAATTTGTTCTGGGCCAGGCAGGGCTGCAGCTGTGGTACTAATGATGGATTTAGGATGAGGTGCTAGACAGTACATGACAAACACAGCGGAGACTTTTTTTTCCTCTATGTATGAAGATCCATGGTGAAAATCTAAAAAAACATTGGGATGCCACTCTGTAACTGTCCAAATTCATGGGCACAAACTATAATCTTTTGTGTAATGCAATGGATAGTAACTGCTTTGCCATAAGCACTAGCCCTAAATGCAGTTTGAGTAGTTGACAGTTGCTATTTCCTCCCCCCTGGTTGTTTATTTTCAAAGGATTTAAATAAGAACAAACTTGGCCCTTTTTCCTGATGTGCAACAACCTGCCTCTGATCTCTGCAGCCTGCATGGACCTGTAAGCTCTCCTAAGCAAGAATGTGAATGCTAGACCTAGCCTACAGCACTGGATTTAAGACTCTTTCTAATCTAGTCCAGAGATCCATGTCCGCTTTAGAGTTCGCAGAGGCCATGACGCTGGGATGGTTGAACAGCAATGGAAGTTGGCAGTGTTGCTTGGTGTTTGGTTTTGGTTGTGTTTTTTGTTTTTAAGACATCTGATTATATTGGGTTGTTGCAGAGCAGGATGACAGATGGGCCGTGACCCTTCTCCTGGCATTAGTGGTGGGCTAAGGGAGTGACGGAGATATGAGGACAGCAAGGCTGGTCCGTGGCTAGCTTCTGGAGGGTCTGCTGGGTGCCTGGAGCCAGGGGGTTTACTTGGCATTCCTTCTCTTCAGCCTTGCTTTTCACCCCTTTACCTAATATGAGCCCTGACCCTTGAAGCTTGACGTGAACCCCACGCTCCGGGCAGGGAGATGCTGTTACCAACACTTTGTTTAGGGTTCTTGACAGCAAGTCTGAAAAGGTTTAATGTCTTAATGGATTCTTCAACATGCAGGTTGGTGTTTGTAAGGTATACAAATTAAAGTCCTCATGTTAGTAAGGATGCTGTTAGCCTATAAGTAGTCAAAGCAGGCTGGAGTCCAGGTCTGGAGAGGGAGGGCTGGGTAAACAGGCCTCTCAGTAGATCTGGTAAAGATTAAGTGTTGAGGTGAGGTCAGATATGTTGAGTTTTTGGGGGTAAGGTTTGCTTTGAGGTGGTAAGCCTACTAGTTTTGGTCTGCATACTACCATTGGTGTTTGGGATATGCAGAGCTGTGAGTTGGCAGGACTAGATGAAGGCTGATGCTGACTAAAAATGGGTAGCAGAGGGTTTGCTGACTGTTGCTGTTGAAAAGACAAATTCTGTCTAATTTGTACGCTTCGGGTAAGATGTTGCTTATATACTGTTGTATACTGATGTTGTATACTTCTGGTTAGAATAGAAACTTGAGGAATTGTTTGTCCTCTGTCCTCATCAGGCTGCCTATTCTGCAGTCCTCTGATGTGTATGAGCTTGCAGAGTATGAGTTTGCATGTGTTGCGGGGCATAATGTCTCTTTGGGGTACAAATTAGCCTTTATGTGGACTTGAGAGCTACTACTATGGATGGTAGAGCTCAGGTTTGTCAAATATTTGGGACCTCAAGGAAATGTAAGGAGGCAATATCATATTGCATGAAACACACTGTTTATATAACTTGCTTTGCTGTAATAGTGGTGAATATGAGAAACAGTTCTTTGGAGATGGTTATAGCTTGAGTGATGGAGCAATGGTCTGGAAGGGTAAAGCCAGAGGGGAAAGAGGGGTTGAAGAGTAGGGGCTGCCATTTTGTGGTTCTCCAGCATCTTCTGCCCCATCGCTTGGTCTGGATGCCGTCACTGGTCTATCTGCCATGCTCGGAGTGCTTGCCAGTTACCCCTCCTTGTTGGTCCAACCTGTCCTCAGGTCCTCACCATCACCATAGACTAAACACCAGCTACATGAGAGGCAAAACAAAGAAACAGCAGGGAGAGCTGGAGACACTTTTCAGGGCTGTTTTGACTTGTTTGAAAAGCCACTCCCTGCAGGGGTATGTGACTGAGGTGGCAGATTTGCAGTGACTTGCCTCCATGACTTCAGGAGCATCAGTGCAGCACAGGGTGCAATTCATTGTTGGGGATGGGTAGGGACTGAGCCAAGGGCTTAATCCTGCTAAAAGCTCGGCTCCTGGTGCAACTGATGGGAGTTGAGAGCCAGGCTGGATTAAAATGCGGCTGAAGAGTTCATACCTGAGGAGGGGTGACAGGGTCGTGGTTTTTTGAAGATGTCGCATTTCTGATATTCTGACATGTTAGTATTGGTGCAGCAGGAGAAAATAAGTGGTTCCTTCAAAGGTGTTTTTAAAGGACTTAAAAGAGGAACAGTTTTGAAGAGTCAGTTATGTGGTTTTATTTTTCCAGTGATTATTACTGTTTATAGCACACGGAAGGACTGAAAAAGAAGAAAATATCACATTTGTAATGACACCTTTAAATCATCCAAAGTGCTTGCATTAAGATATACTTCAGCATTATGCACAACAGATGATAGAGAGAAAAGACAACCCTGTTTTTTGCCTCAAAGTTAACCAAACTCCACTCTGCAATAGAACTATTTATCTTTATTAAAAAAAAAAAAAAAGCAAAATCTGCTGTTGTAGAGAGTCACAAAAGAATTTGAACTCGACTTCAGTCAAGGCTTTCTAAGTACTTAGACAAATTTAAAACTTTCCCAAGATATTAACAAGTCCTTGTCAAACATGTTTTATGGGCTATTTCCCCTCCCACAGGTGAGCTGGGAACTCCCTCTCGTCTTTTTCATTTGGGGAAACCGGTAGCAATGCCCATAGACGCTACTGCTAAGTGGTTTCCACTTAAATAGAAATGAGATGTCAGCTTTCTGTGACCAACCAGTGTAATTGGTGGACTCCCTATAAAAGAGCCTAAGTACCCTGTGGTTGCCTATGTATTGCACTGTGCAGAATTAAAGGATTACTGTTTGTATTGGATTAACAGTATCTGTGCTGTTTGCTTTGCTGTGTATATAGCTTTGAAACATGTTTAATGAGTACATTTTATTGACAGTTGGTGAGCCTGGGTGGTGTGCTGTTCTCTTGCTTTGAGATGCTGGAAGTGTTAGAAATGGGAACTGGGAGTAAAGAAATGAATTTGGTGGTGAGGTTTAAGTGGAAAAAAAAAAAAGTATATTTTCATTGAGGCTTTAATGTACTTGTTATCGGCACTGACTTCCGTGCAGCCAGGAGAAACTATTCCATGGTTTGTACAGAAAGGAGAGGGGGCAAGTGAGGGAGAAAATAATCTGGCGCAAGCGGAGTCCTTCAACATAAGGCGCAGATTGCACAGAGCTGCCAGCGCGCACTGCGCTATCAGCCACACGTGCCTTTAGGCTGTTAGGTAGAAACGCATGATAAGAGCACCTTCAGACTTGAGCCAGATAAGAGCACCTTCAGACTTGAGCTAGCTCCCCGCTGCTGCTCTTTGCTATCTCATAGTTACGTCCGTCAGGACAGCGAAGAGATGTAAGGTCCCTGACCAACATGGCAGCTCTTGCAAAAACCTCAAGGGAATGATGTCTTTTGGCAGCTTGCTACATATGTAAGGGGCAGCACAGGCAAAAGATGAAAAGACTTCTGTGGGAAGGAAGCTAATGGCAAGCACATCAAAACTGTAGCTTGTTAGGAGTGGTTTTACCATTCCAGCACTGGGAGCGATTGTTTGCTGATGTAACGGAGTCCACCCTAGGTGTGCTTGGACAGCATGATACGCTGCTGATTTATGCTCTAAAGCACTCCCAGGGTAGCCGTAGCCTTGCATCACTGAGCAACTCCCAAGCTACTGGATCTGGCAGCATCCATCAGGCTGCACGCAGCATGGTGACTGAGCTATCTGTGCTTTGGATGAGTCTGTGATGCCCAAATGTCTGCATTCGTACTATTTTGGCAGTTGGGTCAGGGACCGTGATGCTGTATTGACGTGCTTGAAAGAAAAAGCTGCAGAGGCTCTTTCAGCCTTTGCCAATGGCAAGACCCAAAAGCTGAGTGAAGCAAATAAAAGTAGGAGCAGATGTGTGGTTTGGGGTTACAAGTGGCCTCTGGTACAGACTACTTAACAGGCCCAGTTTGGTAGCTGCCAGCATTTGTGGGAGAAGTGACTGTAAAGGAGAGGTTTAGGGGAGGATGGATGCATTGATTGACATCTGCGATCTCCTTCACGAGAGGAGGATTGGTGACTCCTGTGGGTAGGAGATGGGCAGCGGTGGAGGTAGCGCTTCCTCTGCTGTTTCAAACTGGGGATCCTTCCGCATCCCTCTTGCAAGTTACAGTGAAACCCATACAAATGCTACTGGCCAAATTCTGTTCTCAGTTACACCCATGCAGCCTTCCTGAAGTCAGCAATTGTCTGTTTTGCAACCATCGCCTGATGCAATAACTCGAGGGCTGCGTATCCTGAAGGTTTAAGCCATGCTTGCATTCCCAGCTCCATGACAGCGAGTAATGTTTGACGTTAAATTGTTGCTGCCTGAGTAATTGGTGAAGAATAACTGAGGTCAGTGGCGTTGCGCGGTCGTAGCTAACTGCGCTGGGCCAGCAGCACTCCTCCTCCGGTGTCTATGAGTGCACTGGGGCCCAGAACAGCCCGGCCCTGGCTCACCCTGCAGCCAGAATGCCACTTTCCCACATCAGACACTCCCTGCGCTAATTACACCCTTCTTAGACTCGCCCTTCAGCAATTACTCGTCTAAGCCCTGCCTCAAACTGACATCACTGGAAAGTCCAATAAAAACACAGCAAGCTTTCAAACCAACCCAGGAAAGCAGAATACTATATGATTAGTGGTAGTATTTCAATGCAGCTGCTTGCTGCTGATTTTCTTAACCTTATCTCGTAATAGGAAGAGTTTGAGTTCCCTCCCAGCAAATGGCCTCCAGGGTCAGCAAAGTCCTTGTCTCTTCTTCAGCAATGTGCTCAAAGGGCTTTGTGGTGGCTCCTTTCTTTTTCTTCTTTTTAACTCTTCTTTGTAGCACCAAATGCTTTCTTCTGGAAGGCTGAATCCTAAGCTTATCAAACCCCAAAATATCAGCCATCCCTATAAGTCGCTTACTGTCTTCTCTGTTGTTTTTCAATGTATGTCTGTGTTCATCTTTATTTTCTGATTTTATTTTTAAGTTGATCACCTCTTTAAGAGCATAAAGGTGTATTCAGAACTTGCATTTCTTTGGGAAAGGAGGAAAGTAATGGCAGCTTGCTTATCCCTTTAAATGATTTTTTTCTTTTTTCTTTTTTTTGTAATAAATCTTCAAATGACTCTATAAATTGGACCCTCTGAGGTCACATCTATCTTTTTTTTTTTTTTTTTTGGTTTGAGTAAAGCTGAACAGTTGGACCTGAATCAGAGCAAATAGATTTTTTTTTTTTTTTCCCCCCATTATGATCCTGTCTGAACTGGCATACAGCTCATCCTATGACATCAGAGTTGGTTTGTTTTTTTAAAAAATTCTTGGTTTGCCTGGGAACAGTAGTACAGAAAAGAGATTTCCAATCAAATAATAAGAAAGGAAATTACTTGGGGGAAAAAAAAAAAAAAAGCCAAGGAAAGTAATTGGAAATTTTTGCAGGGAAAGATTCCTGTTCTGTAACAGCTGATGATGGAAGCATGAGGCTTTGCAATTGTAAACATAATTTCTTTCCACCCTGGTTGGCAATCGTATTCATTTTTTGGGTGTAACCCTTTCATGTACACAGCTGCGCGCCCCATTCCCACAGCAAGGCATGCCGGGTAAACCTTTTGATCTTGCATTCTAGCCTTCGCTTGCTTGCTCTGTGTTTATTACAACTTTTTAAAACTCCTCCGGACCAGGGTGTGATGGATGATCCTCGAGGAGCTGCCCTCCAGATCTTTGTGATTATACGGAGTTGATGGTTTCTCCCTGACAGGTGCAGGCAAGCTGATCTGAAAACAAAACAAAACAAATCATTTCAGTAAGCCCAGCTTACCCGGTGTTGCCTCTTTCCTCTGCTGTCGCGCTCAGGTCAGGAGAGCGGAGGCTTTGCTCAATGTCCAAAGCAATGACTTCCACTTTTGCCTCTGGCACAATATCCCTTTTGAATCCCAAATTGCCTTGTACTTGCTCTTGCTGTTTGGTACCGGCGATGGCTGCTCCTCTGGAAACTGGGAGCACAAAACATGGGAGAGACCTTTGGGTCTGCGGAACGTCTTTTTACCTTCCCTGGGTTTTGTTGTGTGTTGTTTTTTCCTGTGGTACTGATGCACAGTGTGCAGCAAGCTTTGTGGGAAGTGCTAGACTGAGTCCTAAAGTCTTTGCATGCTGAGAGCTCTGGCTGATGTGAGGCCCCATGTCGCGCCCTGGTGCGTGTCGCAGAGCATGCAGAAGGTGCTGCCGGGCTGTCCCGCAGCTCCCCTGCGATTTGCAAGTGTTCTGCCTGTTTGCAAAACACCGTGAGTAAAAACAACTGTCTGTATTTTGCTCTGATTTAAATAGTGTGAAAACTAGTTACAGACCTCGGGCTCCTTGCAAAACATAGCTGTGTCGCCTTGCTGTTTTGGAGGTTGCAGCGTGACTGTGATCAGGCGGGGCAGACACTCTTGAAAGATGTTAAATGCCCTTCTCCGTTCCCTGTGGTTTGATGTTGGAGAAACCTTTAATTTTTGAGATGCTGCACATGCGCTCGTATCAGTTTCAAGGAAATGTAAGAATGGTGGTGCTCAGGACACTGAGCTGTCTGATATCAGGGACAGCTGAGCGTCTTTACAACTCGCTTCTGTGCATGTGTATTGGCAAAATGGCGGTCCTCTGTGGTAAGATGACATGAATCCATCATCTGCATATGTGATTTGTGAAGCAATATGAAAAAGTACATTTCTTTTTAAAAAAAAAAAAATATCTTGAATGTTATGCAATTTGGAGCATGGCACTTTCTGTGTTTTTGGGCGTGCACACATCACTTTAAGCTGCACCTTTCAGAAAATACATCGTGGATTTTTTTTTTATAATGGAGGAAAAGACAAATCATGTCCCTAATCCACCATGTGATGCCTGAGGAGTTTGGATCGAATCTTACTTGAAAGAAGATGATATACAAAGCACATGCGTCAGCTCAGCTACTTTTTAATCTCTGTTCCGTGATTGTTCCGTGCTCAGCAGCTTTTTTTTTGGCTGGAACAGAAGCCAGCGCAGTGCCTGGGGCAAAGGCGTCACCCAAGCTACCTCAGCTGATGAAACTGAAGTTGCTTCCTGAGCATTACTGTCCTGTGCACTGCTGGGTGAGCCGGCTGCGCATCTGTGGCCAATTTGGGTCTGTAAGTGATTTACTGTGCTCTGAGCTGCAGCTGCTTCGTGTACAGCATCGGCTCTGGGACCAGCACCATGAGCCATCACCACTGAAAGTGAAGCAGAGATTAAAGCCAGTTGAAGGAAAAAAGGGATCATTTTTCTCATGGTACTTCTTATGGTAGTACTTATTGGTATTTTTTTCCATTTATTCTTTTATTAAAAGATGGAAGGCTCTAACTTCCCGAAACATCTGAGCTCCAGTCTTCCCTGGTGGTTTCCTTTTGGTGTAGTGAGTTACTGGGAGATGACAGGAAGATTCACAGAGGGCTGCTGTTCCAAAGCCCATGCAAGGAATTCTAATAATACAAATACAAAAAGCTATTCATAGGAGAACTCAGGCCTGGATTAACAGGGGAAATTCATTAGGATGCATTTGATCTTGATGATTTGAAGGCAGCAGTCCTTCAAAGCCTCGGGTAGGGGTGAAACGCTGCAGAAACGGTGATGTTAGAGTAGGAATCCTGTCTCCTTTCCCTATTACTTTCTCTTAGTTACCTAAAATGCCCCAACTGCATATCAGGAAGGTTTAAGGCATTGTAGTATTTGTTGGCGGTGGAGTGTGTCTGTGTAAATACACATCAAAACAACATTTGGTATCGATATTACCAAGATTCCCCAAAGTGTTACTTAACTAGTACTTGAGTAGTAATAGTTACTCGATATAGTAATATCGCATATGACTAGTGTCACAGAAAGATACGGGCAGTCATGCATGAATGTAGATATTAAAGCAGGGATTAATACCTATTTTATTTACATAGAGATGCATTGATCTTGTCGGTGCTGATTTGCAGTAAAGTATAAAAACAACTATCATTAGTCTCATCAGAAAAAAAAGTTAATGCAGAATGAAGTCAGAAAATACCCCATTTGTTAATTTTAATGAAAACAGATGGTATTTTTCCAACTCTTGAATCACTGTAAGAGGGAAAAAAAAAAACAAAAAACATTTTTTGTCTCCTCCAGTGAAAATGATTCTGTGTAAAAATGTGCCATAAATGTCCTTCTCCTTCCAACCACAATTTATTAATGCAAGCCTCATGAGTCTAGTGTCTGGGGCATTTCTAGCTATGAGTATTTAGACAATTAAAATACCTTTTGATATTTTCTTTGGCTGAAAATTGAAGATAATGCAAATAATATTAACATACTTACAAAATTCAATAGTCTTGGCTTAAATATGGAAGTGTCCGAAAAGAGAAAAATGCCTGCAAATGCGTAGCACTTAATGTGAGAGCCTTCACATTTTTGAAAGAAAGTAGTAGATAGAACTCAAATAACTAACAGATATGTTTACACATGAAGATCTATCCCACAGTAACATTTGTGACCTGATAATAAATGTGTGTGGGCATGTACTTAACACTAAGATGTGTATTTGCAAACTCTGAGTAGTGGGGAGGAAGGTGTGTGGAATCTGCATGTCTTGCATATTTGGGCATACTTGGGCATTAATGTTCCTCTGACCTTTCCTAAATCTGATGACCTTTCCATGACAGGAGAGCCTGTCTCCTCTGTGTGGACACTGTGCAGGCGCTGCGTGCCCTAATCCTTGTGGAAGAAGAGCATTCCTCACCGGATCATGGAAGCATTTCATCTGTGGCTCTGTCTGGTACCCCCTTGCAGCTGTTGCTGGGGGTTGAGCAGCAAGCTGTCCTGAAGGTTTAATGCCTTCAGGATGGTGAAAAGGGTCCTCTCCTGGGAGAGGGCCCTGCCGCAGCATGCCAGCCACCACTGCTTGGCTTATGGTTGCTTGCTGTCTGGGGAAGGCATGGGATCTGGGGTTATAACTACAGAAATCACTGAATAGTGACAACAAATGATTGGAGCGGACTTTGTTTCAGTCACGAGGAAGCAGTGCTGACCACTGGCAATTTCAACACCAGCAAAAGCGTTAGGCATTTAAACCTCTAGACTGGTGGGAGAACGAGTCCTCCAGGAGCAGCGCGTGGACTTCTGTGAAAAGCCTCATTGAACTCGGAGGTGATGTGCACATGTGGATCCAGGTTTGCTTTCTAACACAAGTTAGCAGTTGGGTGGAGTGTAAATCATAAGATTTATAGGCACTGTGGTGGATCCGTTGTCCCTTATGTCCATTACAGCCATAAATACCCACACAGTGTAATTTTAGTAATTGCTAAAAGAGCGAAGTCAGTTAAAGGGAAGATTAGTGCTATGGTAATTAAAGAATTAATGAAATTCAGGAAGCCTTCACCAATTGCTGTGAGAGGTGTCAGCCCTTGGGGAAGGAAAAGTGGATGCAGAAGCATGGCCATGGAGGGAAGTCATCAGTGGAGCCTCCTGTGAGCCTGTGCTGTTCAACATACCTGTAAATAATGATCGGGGAGAGGGTGAGCGGTGACGTGAGGTGAGGTGAGAAAAATCTGCAGGGGATGCTTAGGTATGAGGATGAGGGTTGATTGCAAAGGGCTGCAGAAAGACTTTGTGATACTGACTGGATGAGGAAATAGCAGGTAAAATACAGTACAGAGAAGTGCAAGGTGAGGTACCTGATGAGGAAGGGGGGAAACAATCCCAACTTTATGTATACTGTGATGGGGACCAAGTTGGTTGCTACGCAGGAATGAGTTCTGGGTTATAACAGAGATGTGAAACGTGCTCAATCCTCATTTAAAAAAAAAAAAAAAAAAAAAAGCTACTTATTTTTAGGGAAGATGAGAAGAACAGAAAGTATCAATATGTCACAGTGTAAGTCCATGGGTCTGGTCTCTCTACCTCAAAAACAAATTTGTAAAACTGGAGAAAGTAGAGTGAAATGTGCCTGGGGTGATGAGAAGTACAGAATAGCCACTCTGTGAGAGTTTCTTTGATGGCCTAGGATGCATCAGCCTGGAAAAGAGGTGTCAGATGGCAGTCTACTCCTCTGAAAAAGGAGAAAGTGGATAAGAAATGAAGGTTTACTCTATCTTCTAATGCAAGGTCTAGCAAAAGGCAAGGCTTAAAAGAAATTAATGTTGATACTTATTCACAGTATGTCCATTTTGGATACTAGTTTTACACAGAAAAGGAGTTAAATTTATGAAAGGAAATCCATTGCATCTCAGTCAAAATAGTCATGCCAGTATCAAACTCAAAGCTCAGTGGATGCTGAAGAGAGACCTGGGGAAGTACTGCTCTGTGCTTGCCTTGCCCGTATGTGACTTTCTAGGTATGCACCCTTGAATACCCAGTGGAGTCTGGATGCTGAGGTTGTTGGACCAGCCTTGTGTTTCCCATTTGATAAGCTTGTTCCTGTCAAGCAAATGCCACTCAGCTTCTCAGCTCATGGTACTGCATCTGCCTTGGATATAGGGAAAGGGACCAGCCTGAGAACTGTACTAAGTGTACAAAATTAAGGTGTATTAAAATTAAACTGTATAAAAATTAATTAAGCATCCCCTTCCATAACAGTTGGTACTGGTGCCCACAGCTTGGATTGGACCATGAGCTGTGTTTGGAGATCCAAAGAAAATGTGCTGTACTCTTGTTTATGGTGGATCTGGTTTACAATATGAAATTGGATGGTTCAGGTGCTAACAAGCATTTTGACAGCACTGTTGGTCCTTTGTAGTTGGCAGGGTGGAGTGCTGTTCCTTCTGCTTTGCCACGGGCAATTCCGTCATTGCCTGCACTGATACTCCTTGACCAGTTCATTAGGTTTAAGTTGCAAACTCTGCAATGTAACTTGTCAGCAGATGTGGACTTGGGAAATGGTATAGACCACCTTTTACTTGCATGGCAGAGGGCTTATGTAGAGTTCGATGGGAGTTTTTCTCATTTTTGGAGGGTGTAGAGCGTAGGAAGGTCATGTGCCCACACAGGTTATCCATTTCGCACTGCCACACCAGTTTGCTGCAGAAGCAGATAACGTGGGGAACATGCTTTGTAAAGAAGAAGAAGAAAAAAAGGTAAAAAAAAGAAAAAAAAGCATCTATGGCTTCTCACTTTATTAATATGCTTCTTCCTCTGAAGGTTGTGTTAGTGTGGTGGGGAGCAAGCAACTGGACGGGTTCCCGTGCCTCCTGCAGGCAGCAGATAGATCGCTGCTGGATTCTGCTGCTGGCACCTTTGACAGCACTGAGGGAGAGGAGCGTGCCCCTGTAGCTCGTTTCTGCTCGTGTTCTTCCATGCAGCTCTGCGTAACCCCAGTGACCCGTTGTGCTCTGTTTTAATAATAAGACCATAGCAGATTGGACTGCTTGGAGCAGATTTAGACTGCTCCCACATGCTGTTATGCAAGGTGCGGTTCAGCTGGGACCTGGTGGGAGCTGCAGCCACTGAGGGCCTCATGAGAGAACGGCTCAGCACCTTCCCTGACCAGGCTTCCAGGTAAGAAAATGTAGGAAATAACTCTGGAAATCCAGCAGCTGCTGGGAGCTGCTGCCAGCTGTTTTGCTCCAGTGGGAAAAAGGAGGCAAAAGGAGATGGCAGGAATGGGCTTGAGAAAGCAGTGTCCTGAGCACACCCCTGGGTGGTGGATCAGGGCCTTGGGCCTCTCAGCAGAAAGGGCTGGACCCTCCTGACACCACACGGAGACGCGGCCCTTCCCGAGGTGGAAGATAGCACTGCTTTACTGGCACCTGACCTAGCAGGTCAGGACGAGTTTTAAAAGCATGTGTTCGTCCATACAAAAATTTAATGTGCTAGTGGAGAAAAAAAAAAAAAAACAAAAAAAACTTGTAACAGAAACGTAGCTAAGCAGCTTCACATGCAAAATCTGGGCATTACAGCGAGCGTGGGGGTTTTCCCTCCTTCTCCTTTCACCTGCTTCTTCACTCATATAATCTCAGCGGGCAAGGGGCAATGTCTAGCTTGTTTTTATCTTTTCGTGATATAAAAAATTATTCAGTGATCGCTATCAGTATTGTTTGCCTGGATAATATTGTTTTTTCAGGCAGAACACACAGTGTATGGAAAAGCACACAGTAGTAAAAAACAGTGGAACTATAAATGTATTTTGGCCTGCCCCTCAGCTGCTATAAATTATTGTGTATGTACTGCAACTGCCTGATAAAGTACTGCCCTATTATATGGCAGAGTAAAAGATATGTATGAGCAGGTTTCTGACGAGGCATTAGTAAGTTGAAACCAAGCGACTATGTCAACCAAGTTTAAAAAAAAAAAAATAGTTTAATAATAAAAAACCTAGTTAAAACCAAGGCTATGCCACGAAATCGTTGGAAATAAGAAGCTTTTGGCAGTGAGACGGCCTGACGAGCTCTGTGCTGTAAAACCCAGTAAAGGCACAAGGGTGCAGCCACCCCGCACGCAGAGCTGGTCTCCAGACGGCCCTTCAGCCCGTTTGCGGCTGAACCTCTGTCGAAGCTGTGCCTGGCAGTGCGGCCTGCTGCCGCAGCGCACGGGGAAAGGGAACTGCAGGAAGGAAAAGAGGGGTTTGGTTTTTAAAGGTGTCGCTTGAAGTAGGCAGCAGGGAGCTTTGCGCTCTCCCTGTGCTGATTGCGCGCCTTGCGATGGGAAGGGCATGGTCGGGAGCAAGGCAGGGCTGAAACCTGGGCACGTCTGAGAACAGCGCTCAGGGATGACACTTGTTGTTGGTAGGAGGCATCAATAGGCAGCGGCATGTAACACCATCAAAGGACGTGCACCGGCTGTGTTGTTTCATACTGTGCTCCTTGGCGTTGGGCAGGGGATATGGGTTGGTCAGTGAGCCCGTCCCTGAGCTTCCTGCCCTTTTTTCCTTGCCACGGTACACTAATGAAAGCTTTGGCCCAGCTCTTTCATCTTGTCCCATGCTTTCCTGTGCTGATGTGGAGTTAGGAGCAAGGGAGGGGGCTGGAGAATGAGAGATAAAGCAGGCTTGCTTACGGCTGAGTCAGAGGACAGTCAGATGGAGCGTTTTCCTTGTAACCTAACAGCTGCATTAATCACTGGGACTGCAGCTACTCCCACTGATGGCCAGGAAAGGGCCTGAGTTTCACACTCCTTTGCTGATACCAGAGGAGTTCTCAGCAAAGGCTCTCTCCTAGCAGGTACAATTATAGTGTTTTAATATGTATGCAAGATGTGGAAAGATTTTTAATTATTGTGCGTTAAACACAGCCTAACCTCAGCAGGAACAATTGTTCCGTGTAATTTCAGATTAAATGAAACAATTTTGTACTAGCAGTGAGGTAATCAGAGCATCACTGGGCAGCTGGCTAAGAGTGGCAGTTTCTGCAAAGGAGTTACAATCTGATAGTGCTAATGCCTTATTGCATTGCATATACTAATGTGGGGCTTGCTGAGGAGCTATCAGTTCAGTATGGCTGGGTATGATCACATGTCCAATTTGCAGAAGCCTTTGACTCTATATGCTCAAACACTTGCGTGTCGGGGTCATGTAAATAAGGCACTTATGCCTACTTAAAGAAGGAATGAATAATCACATGATTGAAGCATGGTGCTCTGATTTTGGCAGAATGGCTTCAGTTCCTTGCTCTGCCATAGACGTGAGGGCATGGAGTAAGTCCCTGGCTGCCTCCCTCCTTGTGCCTCAGAGCCTCACCTAGAAAGTGGGAGACAATGTCTCTTGCATGTAAGGGTTCCCCTTTTACTCCCTGGTGTCCTGTAAAGAAAGCATAGGTAAGATTTCCCTGGTGAACCATTTATCCCAGCAGAATGAAGTCCAGCACTTTGCCTCTTGGACTTCAGCAGGTTCCTTCCACTGGAGCTCTCTGAGCTCCCAGCTTTACTCTGGACCCATATCCCTCATTGCCAAGCACAGGCTTTCTAAAGCAGCTACCTGAGTTACTATAAATCCCATGGAAAAAAAAAAAACAGGGCTTATGCTCTTACATCACTACGGCATCTTTGAAAAGCCTCCTCTTAAACTGATAACAAGGTGGAGGGATAAAAGTGGCAGATTATTCTTGTACTATCTCACTCAGATAAATGAATAGGGGAAAGTAAGGTAAAAGATCATAAAAACTCAAATCCTTTACTTCCATCCTTCTGTCCACAGAGATGCTACCCTTGTTAGACCTATGGTATCTGAACCCTCTCCAGGGGAGGGGATTGTAGAATCATAGAATGGCTTGGGTTGGAAGGGACCTTAAAGACCATCTGGTTCCAACCCCCCTGCCATGGGCAGGGACACCTCCCACCAGACCAGGTTGCCCAAAGCCCCGTCCAACCTGGCCTTGAACACCTCCAGGGATGGAGCATCCACAGCTGCCCTGGGCCACCTGTTCCAGTGCCTCACCACCTTCTGAGTGAAGAATTTCTTCCTAATATCTAACCTAAATCTACCCTTTTTCAGTTTAAACCATTACCCCTTGTCCTATCACTACACTCCTTGACAAAGAGTCCCTCCCCAGCTTTCCTGTAGGCCCCCTTTAGGTACTGGAAGGCTGCAATGAGGTCTCCCCAGAGCCTTCTCTTCTCCAGGCTGAACAACCCCAACTCCCTCACCCTGTCTTCATAGGGGAGGTGCTCCAGCCCTCTGATCATCCTTGTGGCCCTCCTCTGGACTCACTCCAACAGGTCCATGTCCTTCTTATGCTGGGGGCCCCAGAGCTGAATGCAGGACTCCAGGTGGGGTCTCACGAGAGCAGAGCAGAGGGGGAGAATCTCCTCCCTTGACCTGCTGGTCACGTTTCTTTTGATGCACCTTACCGTGCTTGCTGCAGGGCCTCTTGCCAATACCTGCACGCTCAGCAGGACAGCAGGTCACAGCGGTTCCCCCATTCCCACCTCTTGAGCCTGACCCTTACCCTTTCCTCTGCAGCACAGCTTGGGCTTTCCATCTTCCCATGTATCCTTGGCTTTCCTCTTTGCCTGCCATGTGTTTGCTGGAGCCATCGCAACATCTACAATACACACATCACTCAGGGATCAGAGTTTCTATTTATCTGGTTGCCTCATGCATGTACTTTTTTTATGATCTTCCTTCAAAAAGGTTATGTCCCCATAATCTTCACAAGTCCTATGTGCGACTGCACCCTCTGCTCCTACCCAGACTTTTTTTAGTCTTTGTTGTTGTTATTTTTATTTTTTTGTTGTCAATGTGATTGCCAAGCTGGGGAGCCATTTTCAGTCTGGAAGGCCGTGGTGGGGAGGAGCTCGAAGGTGTGTGAATAGAGACAGGCAAGTGTTTTTGGCACTCTGGTACAATGCCGCGGTGGGACGGACCCATGGCTGCTGAGGGAAGAGGGCATTTCCTCATGTTTCAGAAGTTGGAAAGTGCTCTGTTTCCACACACGGTTGGCTGTGTGGGTTATTGTCAGCCTTTATTGTGGTCCGCAGCTTGCTAGACCCATAAAAATAGTACCTTGTGTTTTCTGTACAGCTAACTGCTAATTACCAGCAACCATCACTTACAGAACAAAACCAGGCAGCCATCCAGACTGCATGTTGCTACCTGTGACAACAAGCAAATCATTTAAAATTCATTGATAGCAAGGGGATGGGAGGGTGGAAGCCACCTGCCTTCCCACACCCATGGCTAAGTACTAGGACGGTCTTGTGGGAGCTGGAAGCTGCATCAAGGATATCAGAGGCAAACTCCTCTCCTACCCCAGAACACGGGTGTGCCCTTCGTAAAGCTCAGATCCAGTGCAGCTTTGAAAAGAGTAAATGGGAAATAGCTTGTCCTGGGGGTGTCTGACTTGCACGTTGATGTGGCTTCTTGCGAAGGTGAAGACTAAAACTGCTGACTGGTCAGCTTGAAAGTCCTTCACACCTAAGTGTGCAAAAGAAATAGCTTTGGACAGCTTCTGCTTTGAGATAAAGTTTTGGAATATGTGCAGACTTGTAGTTACCACCTGCTTTTCATGTATTCTTTGCAAGTTTACGCTGTGTGTCCTCAAACATCACCAAGAAGAGGCGCTGGAAGATTCCCACCAAAAGATGGATTTCTAGGCCATCAACTGTTTTTTTCAGATGACTTCTAATTAGCATAGAGGAGAAAAGGAAAACTATTCCTCCACACCAACCAATTCTTAGTTCTTTCATGCACTGTTACAATCATATTCATCAGGAAATTACCTAGGCTTTTGTTTTGTTTCTGAGGAACATTTCTTTCTGGAGACCACAGCTGGATGGAGAGTGCTGGGCCTAGATGAACAGCGAGTCTGGGCCAAATCTGGAGCCTCTGTGATCCTTTTATGTATTGTTTGTTGTATTGGATTAATGTCAAATGGTGTCGCTCCAGGATTAGGATAAATAAGAGAGGTGGGCTGAGGCCTGCATAGCCAGGACATAAAAATGCACAACACTTGCAAACAGCAGTCTCTCATATACAGTGGGTAGCTGCAATGCAGCAAATGCATCGCTTGTGCACAGCCACTGATATCAACGGATGTAAATACAAGATGTTTGGTTCAGCAGGTGGAGTTGAACACTTATCTGATCCGCTCTGTGATCCGGGATCACAGGTTGTAGACACCATCCTCCACGCACCTCCCAGGCAGGCTGCAGGAGCCTGGGGAGTGGGACAGGGGCCTCAGCTCTCCCAGGTGATGCAGGAGGAGGCAGAGGGCCAGATCCTTACCCCCATCTCATCGCTTTTAGTTAGTGAGAACTCCAATAAGCTTATTAAGGACTGAGGGCATTTTTGTTTCATGTACTGGAGGTGGGGGCCTGCCTGTAGTTCGTGGTTCTCCAGGACACGCTAAGATGGCAGATGCAACCCGGGGGACCACAAATGGATCATTCTGTAAAAAGAAGGTAAGTTGTCTTGAGCAGACTGCAGCACAGAGATGTAGCAATCTTATGATCCCAAGAGGGATTTCTGTGCCAAATTCTTCTATGTGAGCAATGAACCTATTTCACCATAAATTAAGTATTTCTCCAGGGTGCATGTTTGTACAAGCTGAGGTTATGTTTCAGCCACTGAAATTAGTCTCCAGTCCTTTTGCATCTCAGGAGCCCTTGGTGCAGCTGTGCAGAAGTGGAAGCACTAAAAATTAGACCTGCAATGTGGAAATATGTTTAAGTTGAGGTTTAAATATAAGAATACCTAGCTGATGCCAGACAGTACCTCATCTTGTGATAAGTCTTCCCAGGTGCCATAGGCATGGAGAGCTACTTCACAGGCTATGAAAGATGGAATTTGTTTCCTTTCCTTGTATTAATCGGAGGAGACCAGGTCAAACAGTTCCCTTCACACCACCCTTGACCAACATGAGACCGGCTGTGCACCAGCGATGAGCTATTTCCAGCTCATGTAGGAGCTCAGAAGAGACAGGAGTTTACTTCCCACTAAAGGGATGACAAACACCATGGAAAATCCTGTTTCTTTAGGTCAGAACTCTTTTACTGTGGAGGCAGAGGGACCATGTTGCTGGAGGAACAGCGTGAGGATTTCTGGCTCGTGGCCATGCCCCATCTTACCCCTCCTCTTCTCAGAAGGTGAGTTTGGCAAGAGCTGGCTTTCCGATGTGCCAGGACTCCCTCAGGATGCGACGGCTGGCCAGGGCTGTGAGGGGAGGGGAAAGGCACAGTTGTTCTCAGCTGAGGCAGCTCTGCTGGGATGGAGGATGCCTGAAAAATTCGTAACCATGGATCTGTTATTAGCTGTAGCAAGATGAAAGGCATATTTTATTAAAGTAATACATTCCAGTGCTACACGTGCAAGTCAGGAGAGAGACAGCATGCATATGAGTGCATTGCCTGTTTGTATGCGTTATTTTATGTGTATAGGATCAAATGTTTGTTACTTATGCAATGCTTAATAACAGGTCTCAAGACCATGCTATCTGGCTGCGAGCCAAACGGTGGGGGTGTAATATGCTTTGGTATTTTGCTGTGGTTTTCTCTTTTGTTGAAAGACATTTTTTCATGTATGCTCTTTTCCAAGGTGAGATGCAGCGTGCAGAGGTAGAGCTGTGGTAGCTGGGATGATTTAAGAGTAAGAGGGAAACAAGGTTTAAGAGAATAAAAATCTTCTGTCAGATCGAGTAACGTGGCTGGAAACTTACTGAGCTTTCCACCTCAGTAACCCTCTGTCTTGTCTTTTTCCCACCTGAGCTTTCCCAGCTGGTCCAATAGAGGATACCACTCCTCCCAGCAAGTCTCCTGCTCTGGCCGCAGCTGGACAGCACTGAGATGTTCCTGCACTGCTTATGAATCTGGTAACAGGGTGAGGTTAAGCTACCAATTTCTTGAACCCATGATCCAGAATGAGTCTTTAAAGCTGATTTTTCCTCTTGAAGCTCTTAACCACCTCTGCCACACAGTCATCAGAAGTAAAATTGGGACTGCCCATCTTTCTAAAAGCTACTTTCTAACTCAGCCACAAAACACAGGTTTGATTCAAGATTAGATTTACAAGGTGAGATTAAGTAGTCTGCCCTGTGCCAGGGACCAATTATATTATCAAAACAGTTCCTTCTTCTGGCTTTAAAAAGTTCATCTCTGTGAAAAATGGCCAGCTGTTTTTCAACCATGCAGGATAGAATATGACTTGGAAAATTATCTCTCTACTACATCTCTTGCAGCTGCCTTATGCTGGCATATCCAACTTGGTTGTGCTTGCAGTTTTCCTGAGAGGCAGTGGCTTGCTGACCTCTTGACAGCATCTGGGGACTTCTACAGATGAGAGGAAGGAGTGGAAAACAGCTCCTTGCCTGGTGCAGACCGGGATGGCTGCAGCTGCAGTGTTGGCAGTCCCCATCTGGATGAGCAGCCTGCTCCCTTGTGCTGGGGGCACAAACTGAATGTTTGCAGGGTGCACAGGAGCTCACACGGGCATCCTAGCCAGGCCTTCAGCTCTCTCTAAAACTGCTGTTTCAGGCAACTGTAAAGTCTGCTTTTGGCCACGTGTCTCTCCGTGCCTTCATTGCTCCTGAAATTCTGAATTGCACTGGTTTTAGCTGCTGAGTATTACTCTGTACCTCAGCTCCACTGAAGTTTAAATCCTTAGTTTGGAGTCAAGCTGCCCTCTGCTAAATGAACATTACAGATGTAGAAAAGCATGAGCATTGCATGCATAAATATGTTGTTTTGTTCCTTTCTGGGAGCAGTTTTTGTGCCTCTTCTTGCAGGTATTACAAAGAGAGATGATGTCAATAGGTCAGGGGAGGGCAGTTCTGTATTTCATGTGCTTTTCTTGAATCCTTTAAAGAAGGGCTAAACGTTTTCCTTTAACAGAAATTAGCTAAAACTTGTAGGAGAAATTACTCAGCTCTTCTCTGGTATCCTCATCAGTCCTTGTTTCCCATCATGGCTCATCCGAAATGCAGCTCTCTGCTCAGGTCAGGCTCCCTTCCGGCCCCACCGCCTCTGTCACACTCCCTTTCTCCAGATTTTCCTCGCTCTCCGTGCAGTTTGGAGTCTGCTGCCACCATAGGCGATGCCCTGTGTGACCCCTTCTCCCCGCACCTCCTCGCACATTCCTTCCTTATCTAGCTTTTGCTCTGCTCCAGATTCCCTCCCGACCACAGACCATGTGTGTTTACAGATCCCAACTTCATGCCTTCTAACAAAACTGGCTTTCATCCTGGCACCAAGTCATATGACCTTCCTCTCTTTTTTTTTTCCCCCAAACCCTCTGTATATGCATGAAGCCTTTAAACAGTGGCATCTGAAATGTTTCTCCACCATTCTCCATGTTTGTCTGCCTATATGATCAATGTTTATATTACCTAGTTATGCTCTTCTGAATCTGTTCTGGCTGTATTTTGACTAGACTGCAGTGACCTTCGGGCAAAGACTCTGCCCTACATGTTTATACATCACTAAATGCTCTGTTGATGCTCAATAAATAAGAAAATTACACATCTTTGAAATTACTTTTATGTGAGGCACATCTTAAGAAAAATTTGCAGAGTGAGAAATTGGCCCCCCTTTGGGGGGAGGGGGGGGTCAATGGGAATTCAGCCACTGGGCATTTAGGGCACAATCTTGCAATTTTCATTGTCCCCTTGTAGGTTTAGGTTATTAGTTCACCTTGTCTTTTTTATATAGATCAAGTGTTGTCTCTGTAAAGTTCCCTTGCTTGCTTAAGTGTTGCAGATCTGAATGACTGTTTGTAAATTTGTATATATTAGTTGACTGTTAAAACGACGTGACCTCACTGAAACTTTTTTTTTTTCCAAATGGGTCACATGGGGCAACACCTTCTCTTTGAGGGGCAACACTCAGCTTCAGGGAAAGCAGATGCTGAAGTACGCTGAATGCGTGCTGCCATAATGCCCATGCCTAAATGCCTTGTGCGGTTGCAAACTTCAGGCCTGCAGAAACCCTATTGTTTATGGATGGGAGAGGCCCCACCCCAGCTGTAATTAAAGCCAAACTCATGTCATAAATCTGCTGGCATCCCAAGTGAAGCTGGTGTTCCCTGAGAACGAAGGTTATCTGTTTCTTTTGCTGCTGGTCCTTTGAACTTCCTGTGGTCAGGGAATCCTAGTGTTTTAAACTAGAAAAACAATTATGAAACCATCCCTGCTCATCTGGTGAGGGTTCATGTCTAATTAACTTTAACAGGAGCCATAATTTTAAGAGTGATTTCTCAAAAGCGTTATAACTAAAGACAATTAAGGCTTGAGAGAGAGAGCGCGAGACAGGGAGGGGAGAAAAACAGAGGCACTCCTTGGGGCAGGGCACTCCATGAGTATTAAACAGCCGTGACTCATTCCTGCCTCTAGTCCCAGCAGAAGTAATACCTTTTGAATAAGTTCTGCCTGCTAGATAAAAACTTGTTTGCTGGTGCAAAAATCATGCAATGCATGTTAGAACAAGCACCTTGATGGGCTATTCCCATTAGAAACATTACACAGAAATGGATTTCTTTTCCGATCTGTTGGTGTAAATTGGGTGCAGGTTTTTTTAGCTGTGGAATCTTGTCAAGGTCTGCAGAAAGAGAGGAGAAATGGGAAGGAAATGCACACCAAAGAATGAATGAATCAACTCGGTTGCCCTTGTGGAGCAGGATGTTTTTATTATTATTATGCATGAAATGTATAGTAGTATGTATGGAACAAATTCATCAGCCCATTTGACAGGCAAAACCTGATCTTCTTGAGGACATGTGAAGCTAGAAAGGGGACTGTAGCAATGTGGAACACCAACACGGGGGGACCCCTAGCTCTTACTTCTTGTGTGTTTATTCTAAGGCAGCTCTGCATGCAGTACTGAAGCCTGGCAGGCATCCTCTGAAGCCAGGGCATCCCACAGACCTCTCATAAGCAATGCCACAGAGGACAGCATCTCTACATGTGAAGGACCCAGCCTTCCACGAACATTCAGAAAATCAGGTTTTACGACGGAGGATTGTAGGGAAACCTCCTGTCGTTGCTATGGGGTGATTCCCGTCTTTACTAGTGACGTGAGGATTCTAGAGGAAGCAGTATTTTCACCACAAAATTGGCTCAGAGCAAGGTTAGTCAGAGCAGTGGTTAAAACGAAGCCAGCCAGCCGACACAGGTGTGCCATCATTACTAGCCTTGGTGGAGATGGGCTGTTGCTGAAGCAGCACTGGAATGCTTCACTGAGAGCCATCAAGGCTGGCTCTGCACCTATGCAGGGCAAGGTAACGTCGTGCTCCTCGTAAGCTCCCTCCAGCAGTGGTGTCCACGGTGGGGACACGGGATCCTTACGGAGGCTGGGGAGATGGCGGCAGGAAGGGTTGCTGATGTTATGTGTCCTTACAGTGATTATCATCTGCCAGGTACAGCGTGCCCACACTGCGGCTGGAGGTGCACCTGCAACATGGGTGGACTCTGCTGGGCTGCTTTCAGTGGAGCCGGCTCGGGTGGCAATGGCAACGTGATGACAGCAATGCAACATCAGCACGGAGCTGCCCCAGCCTGCCCAAGACCTTGGACATGTGTTTTGGTCATCGACCATGCTAAGTCCGTGCTGCTGGAGTTTCACTGCTCCTGGTATCTGGTTAGAGCTAGCTCAAGACTCCCGACCAAGCCCACAGCTGGATAGTCAACCCCAGGTGGAGGGTTGCAGTCTAGTACTGGTACAGTGCAACCATGTGCAGGCCCTGCTTCTTTCTGGCAGTCATCTAGCCAGAAAAAAAACATATATTCTCCCTTAAAAATACTGACCAGTCATGGTACGGACACGGGTTTCTTTGATCACCTCCTTGCAGAAATGTTTTCTCCCCTTGCTGAGAAGTCAAAGATTTCAGCCATTCAGTGCTGTAGCTCCTCCAGCTGCTCTAACAGCTTCCCCTGGAGCAGCCTCCTGGCTGCCTTGTAGAAAAATGCTCATCTACTCTAGATGAAGCAACATAGCAAAATGAGTATCTTAGTACGACGAGACTAAAAGCAAACCTACATAATTGGTGGGCTGCTCGGGAAGTATACCCTGATCGCTTAGGGAAGAAAAATCTGAGCTACCTTGTGGTAGAGTGTCTTGTGTCCTTGCAGCCAGGACTTGGGAATTTTGTGCCCTCTGGGAGGGAGCTGGTTGACTTTCTCTGTGCAGGAGCCTGGGGGCAAACCAGTACATACATGGTATGGACAATCAGGGGCCCAGGAGTGAAACAAGGAGTGAACCGTAATGATAGTGTGCATGTATCCTAAGGATGATGCTTGACAGTTTTACAACATATATTGTTGTAAGCAATGGACATGAGTCTTAAATTGTGAATCGATTTACTTTCCATTTATTCCGAAGAACTTGGCTTTTTTTTTTTTCTGCTTGTTATGTTGCTAATGTTAGCTTAGCTATTAGGTTGTCACATTTGATTCCTCAGAGATGCTAAAATACAGGGGAGGTTTTTGGAAAGTATTTCATCAGAATTCTTTCTGGGAAAATTATGGCGAGCTCTAATGTTTTAATATGCTTGAATCTGGAAATCACTAACACGCACACCTATATCCCTTACCCTTCCATTACAAAAACAATGTTTAACGAGGCTGACACCTCCAACTTCTCCTAAAAGCTATCATCCAGCAAGAATTAACTTAAACAAACCAAAAAAAAAAAAAAAAACCCTTAGGGAAAGAATTGCTTTTTTCCACCCAAAAGGCAGAAGTATAAGGGTCTCCACCAAGCCAGCTAGAACTTGTATGTATGCTGCTGAATAACGAAGAAGGTGATTTTATGCCCTTTGGAATAAGTAATGTTCTGTGGCAGGTATGTTGTTCATCCTGCTATCAAACTTCTCTGAGGGACAGTGGTGAAAGCTTTGTTACATGAATGAGAAGAGAGCGATTGGGAATAGCCAACGTGGATCTACCAAGATTAAATCATGAATCACAGATCATGTAGGCTTGCTGGACCTCTAGAGGTTTCTCGTCCCACCCCTGTCCCAGGCAGGTCCAAGATAGAGCAGGCTGCCCAGGGCCTTGTCCAGTTGGGTTTTGAGAATCTCCAAGGTGGAAACTCCACAGCCCCTCTGGGCACCTGCTCCAATGTTTACCCTCATGGCAAATTTATTTTCCCTAGTATTGAGTGGGAATTTGCCCTGCTTGACCAACCTGATTGTTTTTTTTGTGACAAGGGAAGAACAGTGGTTGTTATCTACCTTGACTTTAACTTAGCTTTAGATATGATCTCCCACAGCATCTTTGTATCCCAGTTGGAACATTCTGGTCTGGACAGATGGATGAATAGATGGGTAAAAAATGGCTTGTTTGCTGAGCTTAAAGGGTTCATATTGTACTTGGAGGCCTTTACAAGCAGAGTTCTTTGGGATCTATTCTGGCATATATCTGATTTAATATCATTGTCAGTGATGTGCAGATGGAGCAAAAACTTGCCCTCATCAAGTCTGCAGCTGACAGCAAACTGGGGAGAGCAATTGTCATGCTTCAGGGCAGGGCTGTCACTCCAATGGAGCTGGGCAGCTGGAGGAATGGGCCAACAGGAACCTTATGACGTTTGACAAGGACAAATACGAAGTCCTACAACTGGGATGGAATAGCTTCTTGCAAAAGTACAGGCTGCTGATCAGCTCTGCAGAAAAGGACTTAGTGGGTGCTGATGAGCAGTAAGCTACACACGAGCCAACAGTGTGCTCTGGCAGCGAGGAAGCTCAAGAACCTGATGCAGACTGGGCTGTATCAGCAGGAGCACAGCCACGGTATTGAGGGGAGTGGTTGTCGCGATTATCCCCCGCTATGCAGTATTCGTTAGATCCCATTTACAGTATTGCCTTCAGATTTCAGCCCTGGTACAAGAAGTAAATTGATAAACTTGCTGCTAAACCCACCAAATGGTTGGCATTTGAAGATCAACCATGTGAGGAAGGCTGAGGGACCGGTGCTTGTCCAACCCAGGGATGAGACATCTTCAGGGGAGCTAAGAGCAGCCTGCCAGTACCTATGAGGTGGTTATCAGAGCCACCAAAGCTTTTCACAGTGTCAGATGATGGCAGAACATCAGACAGTGGCCTTAAATTGAAACAACGGAGGGTTGAACAGGATATAAAGAGGAACTTTTCCCCATGAGGACAACAAGCAGTGGAACAGGCTGCACAGTGAGGTTGTGCAGGTACTATCCTTGGAGGTTTTCAAGACTTCTCTGGACAAAACCCTGTGCAACCTGCTCTGATCTCACAGCTAATGAGCTTTCAGCAGGAGTTTAACTACAGACCTCCTGAGGTCACTTCTAACCTGAACCATTCTGTGATTTGTTCAAACTGGGAAGGGAGACTTTATCACTGAAGTCATTCATCACCTAGAAGCCCTGGTCTCATCACAGTGATAGCAGGAACTTCTCAGTGCTGGTCATTGCTTGCACAGAAAACAAAAGTCCTGAAAAACTTATGGGCTGATGAGATGAGGCAGGCAAAACTTAATAGCAAAAATATAACCGACCCAGGTGCTGGCTGTTACATGAGAGTCCCTTTCTCCTTCTGCCCAGCTCCACCACCCAAGAGCTCCCCTGAGGCACTCTGCATTGCACCAGTTCCCATATACCAGAGGCAGGTGGAGCAAGCGCCAGGTGCTCCTGCCTCTCCTGGAAGATCCAGGTCGCGGTACCTCTTGTTCTTGTCTGCATCAAAGGAGTGCGTTAGCTACAGAAGCACAAGGAAGCACAGTGCTATAAACAGCTGCCTAGCTCATAATTATTATTTTATTGCTTTCTTGCAGACAAAACTGGCATTTTTTCAAGGATGTGGCTAGAATCTGAACTGGAGGTGGGGACATACCTGGCACGCAACTGGCAGGACTAGACTTATTCTTAATTTAAATTCATACTATGTTTAACAGAGTAGTGTGGACAAGTGAAATTTCTGATTCAATTGAGGGAAATCATGTCTACAGTGTGTAACATAGTGTGGTCTTCCAGTATCTGTTTACAGGTGTTTTGAGGACTACTTAAGCACGTTTAGTTTGCCAAGATGCATGCACAAGGAGCCATTGTTACAGTAAGATGATCTTGTTTCCTACAAAGTCATTTGGAGGTCATTTCCCAGGAATCCACACAGAAAATAAGACCTCCGAGCTGTTACAACAAGGTTAGCATGAAACAAGCCCTTTTTCTTCCCTGTTTCCCACCAAAATCTATTTTGTATTGATGTTAGCCTTGCTGTTTCTGATGCTGCTAATCATGCAAAAGATTGTCATTTTTATGGAAATAGCTGACTGTATCCTAAAGGAATCCAATTCTTCCTAACAGAAAAGTGGATCTGAACAGAAAAAGAGTAAATAAAGTAATAATTTTATTTCCTACATGTCTGACTTGGAGCTACTTACATAGAGAATTTATTGTAGATACCCACAGACATGTCTAAATCACATGGAGAGCTGGGGAGAAAACATCAATGCAAAGTAGCTTCTTTAGCATCTCATATCATATTAGGGCTCTAATCCTCTGGTCTTTTTATCAGACTTTTATAATTACATGGAGCAGAGAATGAGAAGGTGGAAAACTAAATGAAATTGATTCTGCTGTTTCAACTACAAGCTTTGTGTAGGTGTTTTGGGGAAGGAAGCAAAGCGCACCAGCTCTTGAGCACTGAGCAGCAACACTGGAGCAATAATTGAGGACTGAGAAGGAGAAGAATATTCTATTGCAAGTCTGAGTGATATTTAGGCAGCACTGGAATTTGGTCTAGACAGGAGAACACTTCCATATTTACGTCATTCAATCTTGGGAGCTGTGGTAATCACAGATGTTTCACAATCCCCAGTCGCTGCCTTGTAGTATTGTGGTCCTGCTGATGGCGACTACTCAAGTTTTAAATGGGTTATAGTGATGCTTGTGCTTTTGTCACGGAGGAGAATACCGTTGTAATAAAAGAGCCTCCCATTTTTGCATTTCTGTTCAACGTGACTCAGCTGGATGGAAGAGAAAGATTGGCTTCAACTTTTCACTCTGAATTTGTCTTTAGAGAGTTGTAGATATGTGTGTGTGGGGGGGGAGGCTGCCTCTTTTTTCACTTGCTTGTAATGTAAACTCTATAGTAACAAAATCCCATGTTAAATGATTGCAATAAAAAAGACTCCTAGGAAACTTTCTTAAGTCAAGTTTTACATGTTCGAAAAGGCTTTTGTAACACAAAGCAATTCTTAATGCTGCCCTCACTGAGTAGCCAGAGATTCCTTTGTTTGCAAACCCAACCACTATGTTGTACAAGCAAGCACAGCTGGAGTACACCATGCTGTGATAATATCTAGAGTCTGTAGAGTGGGAATCTTGGTAAGGAGGTTGGTTTTGAATTCTGCAAGGAGATAAATCACCCTGTATAGCCTTGGGGTTTTGGAGAAGAAAATATTCTTGTAAGGATGACACCTCCACTTCTCAGCTGAGAGATGCACAGCTTCTGGCACAGCAAAGAACTAAATCTTTATCTTCCCTGTTTGTTATCAAAATAGTTGTGGTATGACCCACAAATTGAACATGAAATGACAAGTCTGCTTGCAAAAACTAATGCAAACTGAGTTAATTGCCATTCTTTTGTATATATTAGATCCAATTCTCCATTGTCCTCCACAGCCTGCAGCCATTATACACTATAAAAGTTCAGCATAGGGGAGATGTGCATGCAAATCTGTTTAAAAAGTCCTACTTTTCTCCATTAAGTTGGTAAAGATACTTAGGACCTTTATAACTGCTCTGATCTGGTGTTCGCTCTTACAGGTTACAAGGTATTTTTAATTATGGTGGTAACATTTTAATGAGACTATCAGTGCCTCAAGCCAATACCATAACCCAGTTGTTTGACATGCTGGGATGACAAGCATCTGTTATAATGTGCAACCTTGCTAATGGAAGATTCATGCTAATGAGGGGAAACCCTCAGTGTCTACTGGGCTACTGTAGCAGCTCCCATTTGACCCTTCACTCCCATTTCCAAGAATGAAGGCATAACCAGAAGAAAGGGATGGGTGTAAATAAAATCATCATGCTCCTCATCCCCTTGGGCTCGCAGATACCTGGGTGTAAATTAGAGCAGCCCTGGTGCGAAGCAACTGCGTAGATCCCTTGAGAGCTTCCTGTCCCACTTCTCACCTGGTACTGCACGCGGCCCAGCTGCACTCTAGTATCTAGCACCACATATCAACTGAATAATGAGGGGGGATGCACCCTGCCAAAAGTTCATGTTTTGTTAAAATGATTCATCCTCACAAATGAATGCATGCTGCATGCATATAGTGTGGCTGAAGGAATTTTTGACCCACTACTATAGAATAGCTAGTCAGAAATAGCCTTGAATTGCTGTCAGCACTATTAAGTATCTTTCTATAAATTTCTCAAGCTCTAGCGAATGTCAGCAAGCGTTGATGAAACAGCATTTTGAAGTGAGTTTTTAAATGAACAGGAATAATGTATCATTAAATAATTGACTTTGTACTATCACTGCTAGGTTGCTCTGCTTGCAGCAGCACGAAATCAGGAGCTGTGTAAAAATATTGTGTGCACACTGTCTGTCATGGTGGGACCATGGTGGGAAAAGGATGTCACATGTTGGTGTCCTCCACCTGAAGCCAAACAGCAAGGCATCCTGAAACTTTTTGTCTGAGTAGTCAGTCAGGTTTGGCAAGGCTGACACATCCTTCACCACACCCTTTACTTTTGCATGGTACAGAAGGAATTGTGCAGTCCTAGGATGCATTTTCCCCTTGAATTCAAAGACTTTTTTTTTTTTTNCCAGAAACTGGTAGCATAATACTCCATTGAGTGTCTAAAAGGAGCACAGCTGGTGTTCAGGGCCCTGGGAATGACAGCTCTTGGAAGGCAGTCTGGGGCTTGACTAGTCACAGGTTCACATTGAGAGCTTTGTGTCAGTCATTCCCTGCCCTCCCCAACCCCTCCAAACACTCGTTGGGGCATATCTACCTTTTAAAATGGATTGTGCTGCAGGGCGTTATAAATCTGCCCATAATTAGGCACTAGCTGAGTGTATTTAAGATATCTTCCCCATGACAGAGATATCTTTGAGTAAGTTGTCTGAGCCCTCTAGCTTTGTTATTAATGACATTTCAGACCGTCTCTGCAGTTGCTGTAGAGGTGTTGCTACTGGTGCCAGCTGGTGAGCCTCTCTCCCTGTTAAGAGAGGAGCTCCAACTGAGGACTTGGGAGTGTTAAACTGAATTTCTGAGACCGAGTGAAGTGAGGAAGTGGAAATTCCTAGGACTGACCTTCCCCTCCTTAGAAACATGGACTTTGCGAGTGCTGCCACTCAGCCTAAGCTGTCATTTCCCAGGCAGCCATTGCACAGGGGTGGTGATGCGCAGCAGTCATGCTGCAAAGATACATAGCTAGATAAGCGGCTTGCACGTGCAAACTTGTCCTTACTACCCAGAACTGTAGGAGTTAGGAACACAGAAGTCACATTCTGTCTTACCTTGATGATTCAATCTTTGCTTGGAATTCTCAACCTGATTTTTCATAAGCAACAATAACAAAAATCAGTTTCCAGGTCATATTCACATTTGTGCTTTGAATGTTACCCACTATTAGTTATCAGTGTGTTTCAGCTATTTCAAATTTATTTGGTTCTTCTCCATGCAAGGAGGGTATCAAAGACAGGATGGCATTAAATAAGCTCAGAACATGGCATGTGAAGTAGAAGGGGATGGCAGCTACTGTTAAAAGTTAATTAACAAGCCATTGAGGGGAATTTCTGCATGCCTTAAGGATTCAGTTTCTAAATTAAAATATAGATGTCTCCCTGGTATAGACAGAGACAGTCACCTCAGGAAGTGCCGTGGATAATTAAAGACCCACTATCCAGCAGCCTAAGCCTGAAACAGAGCTTTTGGGTACATCATTTGGGGTTGGGAAAGGGCCTTTTACAAAACCTAAAGAGATTATGCCTAACCCTAGTACTATGTATCAAGGAGCTTCCCTCTGTTTACTAAACCAATGTTCAGGCACAACTGTGTCATTGCCTCCTTTGAGTTGCTTTTTTGCTAACATCCTCTTGGTATACGCAGTTCCAGAGGAGGTGAGTTGGGATACAGGGCTGTAGAATGGACCTTGGCTCTGACTTGGTTTAAGGAGCCAGGAGGGAATATTACATCTACTTTAGACTGACTTGCTTAAAGACAGTCTCCTAAGACCCAGACAGCTTTCATGGATCCATGTCTTAAGAGGCAGAACTCCACCTTCTGCTGAGTGACAGGAGCAAGAAACTCCAAATTACTTCATTTTATTCTCTTCTGCATGGAGTTTTGCTTGGGAGGAAAACGAAACACTCAGGCTTGCAGAGTTTACTGGACATTTGCTCTCAGAAACTCTTTGAAGTAAAAGAAAGTCAAGGACCTAGGATGTGGCCTCAGGTATGTCAGGACCGGCCCTTTCCAGAAGTAGTGGAGCAAGGTTGAAGCAGTATCTTCCAGTCATGACACTGATATTTTCCCACAGTAAGTAGAATTTTAAGCAATACCCATGTGACTTGTTACTGCTGCAAGATAAGCAATTCCACCCACGGTAGAATCCAAGAAAAAATTACTTTGTTTCAGCAAAATAAAAATATCTGTATTTACTTATTTCTATTGCTTATGCATGAAAATAGTTCAGATGGGAGCACCGAGCTGTTTTCAGTATCAATTCAGTCTTATCCTTTCTTCTTACTTTCAGTGTGGCTAATTGTGCAAATAGGACCAGCAGAATCCATTTGCTATTTAAGCACATTTTTCTACATGTCCAGGTAACAATGACTCATTCAGGCCTCTGGGTGTATCACATACATGCTGTCTCCATCACAAACAATGGAGCGTCTCACTGAGCTGGCACACCAGACCAAGCTGAAAGGTGGGGCTGATTGGAGGTGGTGCTAAAACTCAGCAAGAACCCCAGATCATCATAATACTTTTAGATTTCTAAATACACATACATATAAATGGGCATCTCTCAAAGGGACCTGCTGAAAAAATGCTTATTGTTTGTATCTCTAAATACAAGTGCCCAACTTGATGCATGACCCCTTGAAAAATCTGACTTTTAGGTATGCTGGTGGCACTAATGCAGTGATCTATATTTATGTTTCAAGAAGTTTGGGCTGGGATGTCAAGGCATGAAGTTCAAGTTTCCCTCATTCTGCATCTCCCTCCTATTCTACATCGCTCGTTTTCCACCTTTTTACTTCCTTCTTTATAGCATTAAGCCTATGTATTTGTTTTTCTTACTCATCCTTACTGCTTTTGTATTCTGCTCCCTAATGGCTTAGAATGTAATGTCAAATCATCAACTTGTGCAGATATAATCTTTATTCAAAAAAGCACCCCAAGTCCACATATATACACACATATATATGTATGTATGTGTATATATATATGCGCTGATATGTAATGATTCATGTTATATATAGTATAGAATATATATTACAATATAGAAGTCACCATATGACTTCACAGATAATAGCCAACTTTCATTCTGCTGCTTTGTAGTGCTCCATACAGCTCAGGGCGGTGCTGTCAGCATGCCTTTTGGGACAGGCAACCCCACTTTTGCTTGGAAGAGCTCTTATGCCTCCACTCTGCTGTGCCCACCATCACCTCCAGCAGCAGGCCAGGTTCTTACGTCATTTACACCACAGAGCTCCCACACGATCAATGCAGGAAAGACAGAAACAGGCCAAAGAATTTAGGAATGGTGCAAGCTGCTGGTGATCTTCTACACATTTAAAAACTATCAGCACATGTATTGTCACAGAGCATTGGATGACTTCTATGACTGGTTGGCTGTACCGTACTTTGGGATGAATGCCCTAGGATTATTTCAGAAAAGCTTTGCAGCTTTATTCATGGGTGACTGTTACGTCTTAAAATCTGGCCATCTTTCCTCTGCCTTCTAACACCACGGTCAAGTGGCCAAAACAGCTGATGAAGTGCAATTTAGCACCGTTAAGAAATTGTTCCTAATTGACCCTTAAGCCTGACCCAGTTGTTGATGGCTGAGAATGAAGGAATCAGTGGCTACCCTACAGCAAACTGCCTTTGCTGACATCCTGCACACACAAATATATTAGAACAATTTTGTCTCTAGCATCTGACACTTTTTTTTTTTTTTTTTATGAGTAAAGCTTAACTTTCAGGCACCAAGAAAAACTGCTAAGTGAAAAAGTCAGTTTAAACACCTGTTTCTTGATACCCTCTTTCATAGACACAGATGCAGGCAACACATAACACAATTCAAACGTTTCATCCACTGATGTGCAAGTTTCAGGGCTGTTTTAGAAACGGATTGGGCTTGGAATATCGACAGTGTTCCCAGCTGTGGGACTTGGCGTGTCTATGAATTGATGAAACAACCATTTACACTGCTTTCCTAACGAGCATGTGGTAGAGTTTTGGAGCAGGGGGAGATGGCTGCTGAAGGTGGACTGGAGTCATCTTCGATGTAACCGTGCTGATTTAACTGATGCTGTCTTTCTGGGGTCCAAAGTGCCTTCTGGAGTTATAGGAGGGTGTTTGGCGGCATAGGTGGGCCCCGGCCACCCTCTCCACAGCGCTGCAGGAGGCTGCGCAATGCCGCGAGGGCCGTGCACAAGAGGAAGGCGGTAGATTTGACACAAATCCTTTTTGAAGTTTTTAACGGGGGCCCAACCTCCGCACCGAAAACTCCTGAGGGAGCCACAGCAGGTGGAAAGCCCGGCCGGGGAGCCGGGGCCACGCCGGGATGGAGGGCGGGCTGGCACGGACAGAGGCCTGGCGGGGCGGCCGGGCCCCGGCTCAACGTGAGGCGGCGGCCGCCGAGGCGGTGCGGAGGGCGCAGGCGAGGCGGCGGCGGCGGC
>VXAA01001094.1:213891-320998 GCA_013399115.1 Anseranas semipalmata
CTGCTGCCCCTGCTTCGCTTCGCGGCTCCCCCCGCCCTGCCCTCCCCGGCGCCCGGCCCTCGCCCGCCCCGCCGGCCTCCCGTGAGCTCGGGCCCTCCGGGCGGTGAATGCCGCTCCCCCCTCGGGCTCTGGGTCGGCTGTCCCCCCGCTCCCCGCCTCGCCCCCTCGCCGCCCCGCCGCGATGAGCATGAACGGCGGCTCGCACCCGCGGATCAACACCTTGGGCCGCATGGCGCGGGCCGACTCGGGCACCGACCTGCGCTACGAGATGAGCTCCCATGTGGTGGGGGGCGGCGGCGGCGGGACCCACACCCACAAGACCTACTACTATCAGAAGACCTACGGGGGGGACTACGCCTCCGACGGCTACGGGTAGGTGCGGGAGGTTGTTACGGTTATTTAGCCTTATTTATGTTGCTGTTATTTAGCTTTTCCTGGGGGCCCTCCGTGAGGAGGGTGACGGGGTGGACAGCGGAGCGGCACCTCGGCGTCTCCCCGTTGCGCTCTGGGGTGCTAACACATCGCTGCCGACCCAAGTGATCCAGCCCGGCCTGTGCAGCACTTCAGTGGGAGTCCGGCTTTGAGTCAGCCTTGGGTTTGCGCCTAGGCAGTGCAAGGCGCTGGAGGGCGAGGCCGACCTCCACCTTTTCGCTTTCTGCCTCCCCCGTTGGCGCAAGTGCGGTGGAGGCGTTGGAGCCTGGGCACCGGTGGGCTGGGAGGCCACCAGTCTTCGGGGGTGCCAGCTGTACCGAAAACCTGCGCGGATGAAGTTGTGGCAAAGCCCTTTTGGAGCCAAGCGGTGCTCCGAATGCATGAAAACCACGTACGGTGGTTATGAAGACCTTTCCATGAATCCCCTTGGCTGGGAGCTCACCGGACTGAAAATCAGGTGCCAGTCACTGAAGGAAACAGCACTGGTGGCTGATAAGCCACATACACAGAACGCTGCTGGCCATTACTCTTTTATTTTACATGTGCAATGGTTCTGTTAAACCTGTTGGTCTAATTATCAATACCACTGACTTGGGAATTGATTTGGAAGTGCTGTCACATAACTTGTGTTAAGATTTAAGCCCTAACTTTACTGATAGGACATCCTGATCAGATTGCAGAAGAATGAGAGTTAAACATATACAGTGAGTAAACAGCAGATGAGAACTTGCAGGCTTTGTGAAATTGAGCATACCTGTAAGTGGCTGTTGAGAATTAGGATTACCCTAGTCAGTGTCGAGAGCTCTGCTTAGGTATTTCAGGTCTGTTGCCAGAGGACCACTGAATGCAGGACAAAACTTGCATTCTACCTATGTTGGTTTATTACTTTGCACAATTCTTCGTTCTTCATTTCACTTTTGGTTTGGTGTGTGCATTATGATTAGCTGCTGCTGTAAGATGTCTACCCTCAACTACAGTAGATATAAGAATACCTATGTATCGGAGTGTAATTAGAACAATTCCATACATTACCAAGGGAGAGTGCACATGCTAGGACTTTGAAACACTGTAGCTGTGTTGCATTTTTGAGAGTCTGTTTTGCTAATGGTGCTCCACTGCAAATACCTTTACTGCTTTTAAGAGACAGACATGAAAAATAAATGGCAGAACGTGCTAATTCCTCACTGTTCTTTTTCCAGTCTTCACTCTGGTGTAAGTACAGTGGATTCACTGGCGTGTCTTCCCTATTAATTCTGACTTTCACTAGAGGAGAAATACTTTAATTTAGCATTCTTTGGCTTTTGTTACGTATTTTAAACTAGCCCGTAGTTCGTTAGTTCTTCTTTCCTTGGTTTTCAATGGTGCCTTAGCCAGAATGGAGAGGACAGGCCTAATGAAGAGGTTAACAATCTTCTATCAACATAGTTTCATTTATTCTCTGTAACATAATGTTCATATCTCCTTTTTGGAAAGGCATATCTGGCAAGGACGTTACAGTGAAAGTTCCTTTTCACTTTATTCCAAGGTCTCTACACGGTACTAACGACCCCTGTTAATGAGATTGAAGTTCATGTATGTATTTTACATATAATCTTTTTTATATGTAAAGGTATGACCATTCAAAACACTTTAAATAAGTATTTGCAAAACATTGTATGTGCTTGCATCTTACTGAGTTGCACAGGTTTATTTTAGATTGGTGCTGATTTGAGTTATAGTATGTCCCAAAATAGAAAATAAGGGTTTTGTTGCCGTTTGATGGAAAAAAAAAAAAACAACAGTCAAGCCTGATTTTGCACATGTGCTGTGTGCAGAAAATCCACAAAATCCTGTGCATGTTGTGCTTTGGGACCATAGTCCCCAAATTGGTTTTAATAACTGCATTAAGCCTGATAACTTTAGTGACAGGTTTTAGGGGCAGTTCCCGAACTTAAAATCTGAGGCTTCTTTTTTCAATGGAGAAAATGACTGTACCTTAATTTTCAATGCATTAGGATTTAGCTTAGGGTCTAGTCTTGTAGGTTTTGGGGCGTATTCTGCCAAACAAGTCTGTGCTGAGTATTACATTAGTCACAGAGCAATATAAGACGCTCCCTACCCTTAGGGCTCAGCAAGGTGCTTTTACAACATTCCCGGTTTCTTCTGGCTTGGGAACTCAGGATGAGCTTGGCCCTGAGTACAGATACTCAGCTTGATGTTGAGTCACACACTCCTAAAGTGCCAATTCATCAGTCAAATATTTATCAGTGCCTTTGCTGCCGAGAGATAAAATCTGATACACTGGGAGAGAAGAAAAAAAGACAGTGGCAAGTTTGGCAGTTTTATTAAGATTGGGGGAGAAAAAAGAGCAGAAGATTCATGGTCACCAAGTGATAACACTGCTGCAAAAGTAAATTAATTTATGCACAAGATTTGCTTGAAGGTGAATGGAACGCCTCACGGACGTGCGCGCAGCCTAGCGCGGCTGGCAGGCCCTGCCTCTGCGAGCGGTGCCCTCGCTGCTGCTGATTCATCGCGGTGGCAGAAGTCCCGCGCAGGAGTGTGAGAACGCTCTTCAAACAGGTGTGGCAGGGCCCCTTGTGAAACCCTGCTTCCACTGAACGCCCGTGGCCTCGGCAGTTTTAAGATTTCGCCGGTGACTTTTTTTTTTTTTTGTGCATTTCTAAAGGGATTAAGAGCCCGATCATGCAAGATAAACCTCAAAAGATACCTGTATCGTGTCATGGCATATGTGCATGGCCTGTGTTTCCAAATGTGAAGGTGTTTGAGGCTGCACTGTGCCAAAACTGATCCTAGTAAGAGCAGAGGTGCATAGAGAGAACCCCGTTATTAAATTCTTGATGTTTTCTGACAGTTGCATTCACCCTCTTTAAGGGTAAAAAAAAGAAAAAAAAAAAAAAAAGCTGTTATATAATAGTTTAATTTCTGGTTATATTTTTACAGATATTCGGTTGGCCACCTGTTATCGCTTTCTCTCCAGAGGTTCTGTATTGGTCATACTTTTCCTATATGATAAAACCATTTTCTGATACTTGATCCCCAGGTGCGCACCAGCAGCTAGCAGACAGCGGGTGCGAGGTGGCTCAGCCGACGGTGTGTGCAGCCTGTGTGCTGGGGATTTCCATTCCAGTTCAGGTTTTTCTTTCAACTCACCTACCCTGGGCATACTGGGTAATCCCTTGATGAATCTGGTGCTTGTTCAAACAAGTTTGTATGGATGGAGAAAAAAAAAAAAAAAAAGAAGAGGTGCTATTGTGTTGCTCAGCTTCAGACTCCTTGTTGAGTTATGGGAGTTGCTTGATACTTTGGACCTGCAAAAAGACCTTTTTTAAAGCTTTCTTTTTTAATGAAAAAATTGCTTTGGATTTTTTAAAGGGTAAATATTTTGTGGAGCTATCAAAAAATTTAACAAGCATTATTCTGACTTGGTGTGTACCCTCTTAGATCGGATCTTTGGGCTGAGAGTATCCCTTTTGTGCTTCCAAAGCATTAAGGAATCGTGACGCAATTCCACAGCACTGCTGAACGGATATTCTTCTGCACGTCCCCCCCTCTGGACTCTCACTGCCCCCCAGATGACACCGCAGCCTCTTGATGCTGACAGAGGCAGAGATCAGAGCAGCCTCCGCGCTCGTGTGCGAGTCTTTAGCAGCGGTAGGCGACAAGGAAGCAGAGCATAGCCGGCTTTCTTCCTCGCCTCGTGCATCCTGCATTAGCAACAGCTCAGTTGGACCTGCAAGGGTGGAAGTTGAGTGTTTGCAGAGGATATATCATTTATTCAAAACGTGTCATTTAAGAAATCTTTCAACTACTTAAATATGTTGGTGACAGCAGTAGCCCCCCATGGTGTGCTTGAGGGACGTAGGCACAGCTGTGCTTGAAGTACCGATCTCCACGCTCGTAACTCATCGTGTGGCCTTGAGGGTGTCTCTCAGTCCCACTTAAAACAAGCAGAAATAGTTATTTCTTCTTTCTGTGGAGAGGCGGGTCTCACGAGGATACGACTTCACAGTTAAGTGCAAACCTAGCTCAGAAATTTGGGGCTCACCAGCAGGGCAGCGGCTGAGCTCAGCCCAGCAGGTGTATAGCAGCAGGGAGGCGATGTCTCAAATACTGTCCTGTGCAGAGCCCAGTTGCAGCAGGGGAGCAATGTGTTCTGCCCTCCCAGGGAGCAAGCAACGTGTTTCACGTACAGAATGACAGCAAGTGAAGATGCTTCTCTTCCCTAGTGCTCCTCTGGCAGTAGAGAGCTGCAGGGCCGTGTTTTAAGGTCTGCAGCCTTCCCCAAATCAAAAGTGATTCTGCTGTGTTTTGGAGTATTCTCACAGCTGTAAAACAAAGACACTATCCCCCTATTTGTTCCTTTAATAGTTAATGACTATTATAATTAAGTCATTTTAATAATGAATTCAGTTTAATAGTGTTGTTTTGAAATTCATGAGTCGCAGTCTAAAATTTTGAGTTGCTGGTACAAGTAGGTCGTTAAGGTCTGAAGCAGTCCAGGCTGTTTCGCTCAGCCCTGTTCCACAGGGTTTGCAGACCCAAAGCAGTATAGCCATTAGTCAGGTTCTTGCAAATGGGTTGATTTATTAGTAGGAGTCCTGGCACTCTGGTGCTATAAGTCTGGCTAAAAGGTCAAAGCTGCAGTTGTTTCCTTTTCTGCACAGCTAGCTGGAAGGGTTGAAAACACTGAAAACTGTATTTACAGGGGTGCACTAAACCAAGTGGAAAAACCGGCCCTATTTTCACTGTGGTATGTCTGCAGTTTGGTGCAGCAGGATCCCATTCACAGATTCGAACTTTAGATGATGCCAGAGTTCAAATTAAATCAAATCAAAATGTCATCATAGCACCAGTAGTTGTTACCATGACCAAACATTGCTTTAATCTCATTCAGTTTCATGTAAACAAAATGAGATGAAACGAGAGATTACTAATAAATGGTCTTTTGTCAATCCACTAAATCTGCCTCATGTGAGGATTGTCAGGGTCCTACATCTTTCTGAGGGTCATAAATGTGTTTTTACATAGGATCTAGGTTACGTGGTTGTACTTTGAAAAGCCAGGTTCTTTCCTGCCTCCACATTATGATGCCACCTAGCACGTTCACAGGTTAGGGTTTGCCTAAGCTTCTTTGGTCCAGTATTTTTCTTTTTCCTTTATATTATTCCTTTGTCTGGATTTTTCCTTCTGCCTCAAGGTTGGATGTCTGCTTACTCTGCATTGGGGTTTCTGCTTTGATCTGTTCATTCCCATTTAAGGCCTGTCGTTTCCCCTGGCTGGGAAAGCCATTAGTTCTCCCAGTGTCATCAGCTACATTTAATAGGCCACTACCTTCTCATCCATTATCCTAGTATTGATCTCAGGAGTTTGACCAGCAAAGTAGTTAAAATGACTAACAAACAAACAAAAAAATGACATCCAGTGTGTTAAAAGCTACGTTGCTGAACTTCCGTGCTCTTCTCTGGTTTCAATTTGTATTGCTCCAGCTTCTGCCATTATTTTTGGTTATGTCTTTATCTGCTAGATTGGAGAGCCTCAAACACTTGCTGCTTTCTTCTTGTGAAGGTCCCCATGAACTGCAAACAAGGAACTTACAGATCTTCATTTGAAGATCTAATTAGGGTGTATTTAAACTTCCCACTGCAAGGCATTTTTTCCCGCCTTTAAATAGATTCTGTGGGTCTGTATTAAACCATCTTCACCTTTCCAACTTTTTTATTATCTGGACAATAATGCTGGATGTAGTATTTTAATATCATTGGGATGAACACAGAATACTTGTAATTCTACTTTTTCTGTCTTGAAAATTGTTGTAGTGGTTTGATTTATTTGAAAATACCTTTTCTTCACAGTTCCTTATTCTGTTAACTGTGCCAGCCCTTGTTTAGACCTCCTCTCAGGGTAAAGCGAACTAATGCCTTTGAGGTCAGTCAAGTTACACTGAACTCGGTGGAGATGCACTGATTTATTACAGTAGAGACCTGGTCCTCATCTATAGTTCCTTTGGCTTTAATGGACATCAGGCATTTGTAGCTGTCAGGAGATGATTAAAAAAGCAATTGAAAAAAAAATACTCTTCTCGTGTTTGAAAAAGAGAAAATTGCTTGGAAGATTCCTCTCTCTTCTTTATTACGTTTCATTAATGAGCATAATTGTGGGTATAATTAATGTAAATTTTAGATGCAGTCAGATGCTTCTCGATCCAAACACAACAGCTATGCCTAAGGAGAAGGAATGATTTAGAAAAGGAAGCTGATGGGGAAGCCTGGCATAAAATCAGTTGCGCAGTTGTTTTCTTTAAGCTGTTTCCAAGGTATACGGGCGTGCATAGCACAGTAGGGCACAATATTTATGCAGCCAAAAGGTCACAGCGTAAGTGAGGAGCTGTGTGTACAGCTTGTTTTAAGACACCCGGTGATTCTCCAGTCCTGTCTCTTTGTCTTCAAAGGTTTATTCCCCGGTATTGACAGGAACAGCTTGAAAAGTTGCTCAGACTTTTTCCACTCGTTCAAGAAGAGCTGATAGGAGGAGCAGGCTGTTGAACAACAGTCTACGCACACTGCAGAAGTGCTCTTAAAGCATACCGTTGAATGTTTCCCTTCACTGCAGTGATTTTTCCCAAGGACAGCTCTACCGTGTGTCACGATTCCTTTTGCTAAGTATGATCAGAGACGGCTGAAGTCAGTGGAAAGATTTCCACTGAATGCAGATGACGTGCTGGTTCTGCTGAGTTAGGCAGGTTTGCGCAGATAGACTTTTTGATGTTAGTGTTCTGTGGAAGATTTGGGTCTTTAGTGATTTGTAATGGAAAAGGCTACCTGTTGTGAGCGCTGGAGTTAGAAAACCAGGCAAGGCTTGGAAGCGTCCTAGTTTCTTACCGTCTCTTAGTAGTGGTTTATTTTAGTTTCCCTGGCAAGTGCTTGGGTTTGGGAGCTGTCTGAGCTTGCTTGGGAGCTCTGATTCCATCAGCAAGGAATGATTCCTAGCGTGAAGCACCTCACCCACGTTCAACTAGCAGTGGCTCGCTTTGGTGGCACAGTCCCAGGATGAGCAAACGCTGGAATGGCAACCTTCTGGATGCAGTAGATTAGGTGCAAGACAACAATAATGACCCCGTTATCTACCTTAGCTTTTCCCCCACCAGTGATTTTGGTTCAGGAGTTTTACTTGGAACCCCCAAACTCCCCTTTTACTTATTTGTGAGAAAGCAAGTCCTCTGACTCCTACATCTGTTTTTATAATAGTTTAAACATCTTGTAATGCCTTTTTAAGACACTGCACTAGTCTTTTATCATTTCCACTGATAAAAGGGCCCTTTGTATACTTGTATAGACTTGTGTGCTCATACGCTTGCATAGCAGAGGATCCTGCTTTCCTTTTACACTCTTAAGTTTAATGGCTGGCGTGATAACATATATGATAAATTAATGTAAAGGCTTCATTCTAATTTATGGACTCTAAGAAAGATCATGAATAATTTATTTGTACTGTAATACTGTCAAAGTTTCATCTATCAAAGCTGCAAATACCTGTACTGGAGGAAGACCTTTCTCTTAACCCCATGTGAGGTTCTGTCTTCTGCTCGATCCTGTGGTGCAGTCATTCCACGTCTGCTGCTGCAGAATCGTGAAGTGGTTCTGCCGTTGTGGAATCAGCATTGAACTGCAGCAAAGTTGTGTGTGTGTGTGTGTGTGTGTGTGTGTGGGGAGGGACAGATCAAGCATATTTGTCTGTGAAGCTTAACTAGATTTATTATTTCCTGTAACTTCCTGTAGCTGTTGGGAATTTCTGCTTCACATTTCTCTTTACAATGGGTGATTGCTTTGTACTTACTTCATCTTCTTCTTCTCCCCACCAACAGTCAGAATGGGACCTGTACAGTTTCCAGACGTCAGAACACCATTCAGGAGCTTTTGCAAAACTGTTCGGATTGCCTGATGCGAGCTGAACTCATAGTACAACCTGTGAGTGCTTTTTGTTCTTCTTAGAAAAAAGTGATTTAAAATATTAGAGGGAATGAATGCTGCATTGTTATCTGAACTCACAGGCTGTGGATCTTCACCTCTTTACTACCCATCAGCTGTTTGTGTTTGTGCCACTCACCCTGGAATAACATACATCCTTTGTAGGTCTCCTTCTGTCTGCATTCAGTGTTTAGGAAAACTGATTGAAATGCAGCTGGTTAAGAAAATGGGGCCTTTCTGATTTAAAAAAAAAATGCAACAAACAAACAAACAAACAACAAAACACCCTTCAAACAGATTCTACTGCATCTCATTTTTCAGTTTTAGATCAAGGCCACTGGTTGCTAATAATGTTATGACCACTTACACTCTCTTAGCGTATTCTGTAAAATACCATCATCATTTTCTGAGCCATAATGAACCTGAACCACCATCAGAAAAACCTTCACTACATGTATTTTTCCAGTTGATTCCTAAAAAGTGTTTGAAATTAGATTAAAATCTTGTTGACTGTTTGATCTCAAATGCATACAGATGATCTTTGCTGTATGCTACACAAACCCATTGTGTCTGGGGGTGGGTTACTCATTGACACTAGAGTCAGTCCTGGCAAATGTGGAATGTCCTTGGTTCCTGCTGAAGTCAAGGGAAGTGCAGGGTGGTGAGCACATCCTGCTGTTGAGGCCATAGAGATCTAGAATCCATTTGCAGTTCTTGCAGTAGATGTGATTTAATGCACACTTTTTGACCCTCTGTGGACAGAAAATTCTTTCAGGAATGAACTCTGTGGTTAGCAATTTATTTCCTTTTCAGAATACGGCATGTGTGAGCATGTTTATATAAAAATCAATGCCATAGTAAATACTGCCTCTTGTTAAGGATTAATATTATTCCAGTGAAGTTAAAAGGAAGCAATGTTTAGTTCCAGCATGGTGCCATGACATGCATTGCCGTTTTTTTTTGTTTTTTTTTTCCCCTGAGGGAGAAAGTAATGAGGCCCATCAAAATTTTCTTTGCAAAATCAAACCACAGCTGAATTATGTTTAGTTCATCTTGGCTACATCAGTGCAGGATGAGATCAAAAAGCCTCGTCTTCCTGCTGGAACCACCATGACCATGCTGGTCCACTGCACTGAGAAGACGCACAGAGAATTTGCCTAGAACTTTGGGCTATAAAATGGGATGCAAATGTGACTGGGCAAGGAGCTGGTCCCAGGCAGATGGGGTGCATTCTGTATTTTGCAAATACAAAAGAGGAGCTATGGCTGTGACTCTTAGAATCTCAGAGAAACTTCTGAAAAATTGGGAACAATATTTGCTAACTCCAGCTAGGACAGAGCGTTTGCTTCTTGTCCTCTAAACACAAAAGCCATTCCTGCCACAGAAGGTCTTAAAAACTCAGCACACTGAGTACATCTTTGGCTCCACTGAAATAAAACTCAGTCAGGATGTGTTATTCCTTATGTAAATGTTTTGGTGGTACTATATTTTAATTCTTTTCTTGTATATTTTATTCATAATACGGACTTTCAAATTACTATGAATTCTCTATTAATTGGCCTTCTGCCAGTTAAAACTGTCAATCGGAGACCTAGCAGTTGAAACCTTTTATGCTTCTTAAAAATAATTGGTCCTCATAACATCTCTCTTAAAACAATCTGAAGCTTATGCAATGAATATTTAATTTAATCTCCACCTCTTTTTTTTTTTTTTCTTTATTTTAGGAATTGAAATATGGGGATGGTGTCCAGATTAGAGGGAACAGAGATCTGGAAGAGTGTTTTGCGCAGGCAAATGACCAAATGGACATCCTGGATGGGCTGATCAGAGAGCTAAGGCAGATGAACCAGCCCTGTGACATGTATCAGAAAAGGTACTGCCAAGGAAGGGCTGGAGGATGGAATGTGACAGATGTAATTCTGTGGTGTATGAAGTGCTCATGTTGTCTGGTGTTGCAGGATGTGGCAGAAATCAATAAGGTGGAATGAAATGTGTTTGTTTTGGGCATGCTAACATGGAGAAAGGCCTTTCAGTGATTTATTTCTCACAGAATGTCACATCCTGGTTGTCCCCATGAAATTTCAGTCATAGTTTTTCCACAGCCTATGTTATCAACATTTCTTTTTTAATAACTGGTGGTTCAGTAGGAGATAGGAATTGTGTTGTTTCCATGTTTTCTGGGCGTTTTCCTCGTAGAAACCAACCGGTTCCTTCCCTTTCAGGCTGCTTCAACTTCAGGAGCAAATGCGTGCCCTGTACAAAGCCATCAGTGTTCCCCGCGCCAGGAGGGCCAGCTCTAAAGGTGGTGGTTGCTACTCCTCTCAGAGTGGTTCAGGCTGGGATGAGTATACGAAACGTGTCACAAGTGAATGTTTAAACTGGATGAGACAGCAGAAGGTAAATTTCTCCAGATCCTAGAGACAAATCCTAAGACCTGATTTTGCTTATGAATGTCACCTCGCATGCAGTAATGTTCTGAGTGCCAGTAGAACATTAATAGTACACACGGGTGGTAGTTTATTGTTTCTCTTATATTTGCAGCATTGTACGTGTATTGAGTTTCTTCTGAAATACAAAAATGGATCTGGGGGTCTTCTTTTGCAGGGGAAAAAGTTTGGAAGTCAGATTTGAAAAGAAGATGAGACAGCTGTTAACATAACAGAAAGCATTGGCATGTTTGCGTTAGAGATTATTATGTTCAATATTTCCTTCCTTCCTTCCTTCCACAGATTTCCTTTATGCTTCGTATTTATTTTAACCCTTTACACAGATAAGACCAGCTTCACAGATCTAACCATTGTCTAGTATTTTGCAGTTGTTCTCCCTCTAATCTATCCTTATCACAATGGGATCCAGTAGGTACGGTTGATTGCCACAGGACTAGACTTTCGGAAGTCACTGCCTAAATAACAGCTTCAGCATTTTCATGTGTATCTGTTGCATACACAGAATAAATTTGCCTATGCACAGCTGTTGATGGTGTAACCTGGAGTAGAAATACACGCTCAGAGCCTGTAGTGCTCTTGTGCTGCTGGAGTGGAAGTTCTATGTTTGTAGTTGGACAGCACTTTCTGAGAGACAGGTAGGAAAGAAGGAACAAGGAGGCCCAAGTTACAATTTGCAGACTCCCTGTAATTTGAAATTGCATTATTTTTATCTCTCTTCATTAGGTGGTTGCTTAGTGATCCTGTCATTGTTATCTACACATGGTGTTTACCAGGTGGCTGCTATGCAAACCAGATGAGCAGGGGAGAGCTCTGTACAGTTCCCATACTTTTATGTGAGTGCCAGTCATAGTCTGGTCTTCCAGTGCCCTCCCATATCGTGGCATGTTTTAGAGGAAGAAGGGGAAGCGGAGATGCACTTGAGTGCTAACATTTACAGGCATTGTGCCAGTAGAGCAACAGCAGGTATGGTTGCCCTTCACATACTGTGGGAGAGCAGGCTAATTGTCAGACCCTGCCATGGTTTGAGGACTGATGTTGGACAGACACTGGGCCTTCTTCCAGTGATGAAAGATAATGAACGCGCACCTCCCAAAGATGCCATGTGACTCCCTGCTGAGACACCCCTCGCTAAGCGTAGGGAGCATAAGCAAGCTGTGTTCCCACGCAATAGCTCCTATGAAAGAAAAAGGCTCACTCTTTCTCCCCTTCAATCCCAAAAGCAAAGCTGAGGTGAGGCCAGTAAGCACTTAGCTCCCTTTTGGGCTTTTGTTTTTTTGTTTTTTGTTTTTTTTTTAGGGAAAATGTATTTTGAACTTTGTACCATACCTTTTCTTCCCACTGTCTCACTATCTGCTCGTACTGGGGCCAAGATAACATTCCTTCTAGTTAACGTGATGAGATGTCGGAAAACAGTGTGAGCAGCTGTGGTTTTCTGCTGGTGTTTTTGTATCTTCTGTCCGGATGGTTTGCTGACAGGAGAATCAGGTGGTGTAGGAAGGTCGGTCAAATTTCCATTGCAGAATTAGGGAAGGTGAACTGAAATCCAGACAGCCTTTGTTCACGTATTGGCAGTCATCCAAGATTGTGCTGTTGCTACAGACTCGCTAGACTGTATAAATATAGTGAGAAGGGTCAAAGTCCTGTAACTTGTAGATGGCTGAATGTAAAATGTTTCATTTCTTGGAACGTTTTCAGCCTTGCCTTTGAACCCCTATGCTTGAGTGTGGTTCAGGCTTTATTGACATCTGTTGACTCAGAGGTTTGGCTCCAGGCTGGTAATTATTAAATTCAGTCCCAACCCAAGACTAAGATACCTAATTCCCTACGGTGCGCATGCGCACAGAGGTGTTAATACAGAGATGGATTGTGGTTGTGTCTTCACAGCATAAAAGGTGCTTTGGAGTTTGAGGAATTGAGTTGTGAATTCAATGGATTTTAATATTTGCAAATAATGAAAGAAAGACCTGCAGTCAGATAGTTTTCTAGTTAGTAATTATCCAGGTGTATTACTGTTCTTTCAAAGGCTGTTCCTAGAGATTTCTACTCAGCATCCTATAATAAATGTTGCCAAAATGCAAGACAAACAACATATTCTGTAATCCTTTCAGCTTATCTAGTACATACCTTGGCTTCTGTTTTTTCATTTAGTTGGACTGCATTTGACTGAAGTCAGTGGAGTTACATGAGTGTAATTAAAATGGAATGTAGTGTACTGGGCTACAGAACACAACTGTACATTTTCACATGAATTGCATGAAGAGTGTTTGATAAAGTCACAATTTGTTTTCAGAGTGATAAGAATGTAACTGTACTGTAGAACATAAGAGCACAGTTTGGTCCAAAGAAAACATGAAAATACACTACTGAGAATGCTTCATCTTGTCTAATTTTAAACAACTTAAATATTTTCCCTACTTTGTTTCTTCTACTTTGGGAGCCTGTCACACAGTTTAAGCGAGGGCAATTTTAAGAAACTTTTAATCCCTGATCTGAATTTCCCATTGTTTAGTTTTACTCTTTAATGCATGGTCACATTTCTTTCAGTTCAATTCCTTGATGCTCTGATTTAGATAACAATGTCTTGTTGGACATGAAAGTACAAATGCTGTCTCTTTTTCTTAGGCTGAAATGGAGCTAGTGAAATGGGGGTTTGATGCAGCATCTATCGAACAACAGATTAGTGACCACAGGAGAACTCATAATGCCATTGGAGACTATCGCTGGCACTTGGACAAAGTCAAAACAGATCTGGTAATTACTGTCTTCCCTTACACATTGTTTAGTCTAGATTTGTATCCTTGGCTTGCCAGTGTTTCACTGCAACAAGTAATGCTGAACAGCTCAGCTTCTTTTCAGAAAGCACTGATATCATGATAGCGACTGCTTTCCACCCTAGTATTTATTATTTCATGATTATTCAGTGTTTCACTTCTTTCCCCAGAATTTTATAATGAAAATTTAGTAGTTATTTAACATTTTGTTGTTGCGTTCCCAAACTGGCAGACAAATATTGGGACATTTTTGTGAGAAGAATGGCTAAGAATGGTTGTTCTCATTTTCTTATGTTAAAACAAGAAAGCAAAAGGATAATGTGTGTGCTTAGATATAGCCTTGAGTAATGGGGGAGTTTCTGTGAAAAATGCCCAAACTCTGGGCTAAATCTATCTATCTGTCTATCTATCTATCTGTCTATCTATCTGTCTATTTATTTATTTATTTATTCCCCTTCTGAGGCTTCTGGTCCACCTCTGGGTTTTGTGATTGGAATAAAGAAGTCAATGAAAGTGCAGTGGTTAACTTCTGCTATCAGCCTAACAACTAGATATAGGAGGAAGACTTACTTCATGTCCATCTTTTCTGTTAATTCTTCACATGGACAAGAGGAGAGGGGGTTGGATCTAAAGGAAAGGGATTCAGTTCCGAAGCTCTGTTCTCAGATAAGCTGAAGAGCTGAAGGGTTGTTATTCCCTTTTCCCTTCTGCTTATTCAAATAGGAAAGTTAATAGTCTAGCCCTATTGAATACTAGTTCCAAGGTTGTGCAGGTTCCCAGTCATAGAAATGGGAATAAAAATTGGAGCATGCTGCTCAGATCATAGTTTATACTACTTCACAGTCTTAATAAAGCTAACTCTAGGACTACCTAGATGGTTCCCGAGAACTATTTAGGAGTTTGGTACAGAAAGAGATCCAATTCTGGAAGCTGTTTTTGTATTACAGGAGTTATGTTCAACCTGGCTTATGAACATCTCTGTGGGAAATAAGTTTGTCCAAGCCTTCGTTTTATACTTCTGGCCCTCCAGTGGTGCAGATCTGCTGCTCACCTAAGTCCCTTGCAGGCATTTGCAAACTACCACCTGAAATTATAACATCATGGTACTGGCCCTGTAGAGGAAGTACCCACAAATAGGCAGCTTGTAAAAGGCACACTAAATATTTGCTGTCTCTGTTTCAGCGGGAGAAAGCTGCGGTTCATCAGCTGGAGGAAGAATATGAAGGATTGCTGGTGAGCACAAGCTATGTTCATATCTGATACTCTCTATGACAAGTGCTTTTTGCATTGTTTGCACTGGTGTGATAGTCAAGGGACAGTTCAAGCTTCAACAGAATGATAGATGCATATATAACTAATTCCATTCAGCAGTGTTTTCTAGTTTATATGAGGCTTAGTTTGAGGCATGAATTTGAGATTAATTCAGTACCTGGTTTATAGCTGATTTACCAGGAAGTTTCTAGTTTGCACCAGGTGAAGCAGGTTGGTCACTAAGCAGGTGAAGAGTAGAACTCTACTTCCTTAATGGGAGTAGATGTAGCAGTAAAGTTAGTCTATATCAGAAGCTTAAAAAAATGACTCAAAGCTGGGATTAGAACCAAATTCTGTTTAGGGCTCTGTATCTTGTCCATGTTGGGTCTTCATGTAAAATACTGAGAATCTTGTGCAAATGGTAGATTTAACCCTTGGGATTGGAAGCTGCTTCCTGTACACATTTCAAATAACAGGATATGCATTATCATGCAAGGACAGAGAAGGAATCTTTTCATGAAGTGTCATCTGTGCAAAAGGCGCTGCTACAACATCAAGGATATACTATCAGCAGCAAATGCAAGTAAAAGTGATGTTAAATTTTCAGGCATTTTCTTGTATTTTGCCCCATGTCTTTTTGCTCGCTTGCCTACACGTCTGCTACACTTGTGTTTGAAATGGCTTTAGGAAGCTGGTGACTTCAGATTCCCATTGTTCTTTAAATCCAGGCATGTTATTCGCTGTCCATTGCCAACAGGTTTCATAGCTCTGTAGATCCAGGCACATTGTCCATTGTCCATTGCCAACAGGTTTTATAGCTGTGTGGTTTTTACTGTTATTCTTAGTTCAAAAAAACATAAATGTGCATGCTGTGCTTTTGGCTTCCCCTTCTCCACCCAGCACAGGCTTTTCTGTGTTTATTGCTTCTCATTTCTGGAATTCCTTGCAGAAATACTCCTTTGAGAGAATGGATCAGCTCCGTCAATTCCAGAATCTCATCCAAGCCACCAGCAGAGAGATCATGTGGATCAATGACTGTGAGGAAGAGGAGCTTCTCTACGACTGGAGTGACAGGAACACAGATATTGCCAGGAAGCAGGAGGCCTTCTCTGTAAGACAGCACAACCTCCCCCTGCTTTCCAATGACTCTCTTTTGGCATATTGAGGGAGGAACAGGGGAACTGATCATGGGACAGGCATTTCTTCTCTCTTCCTAAGTACCTTTTTATTTTTCTTTTTTTTTTTTTTTGTCAAAACACTTTTGGATTAAGTACTGTGTGACAACCTTTTGAATCAAGACTGGACATCAGCTGGAAGACTGTGCTCAGTCAACCACTTGCTGTGGATTCTTTTGACCTTGGAAACTGACCTTATCAGTACAGTTCACTGAGAACTAGTAATCACACATAGCTTGTGCACAGTCGTTACGTTGACAAGCTGAACCAGGGGACTTGAATCAAGCAGTTCAGTTCTCCCTGATAGGACTACACAGGGGCTAGGGGTCTCTGTATGTGGTCCTCATCTCTTCACCAGGAAGTAGAGCTATTCTGGAGGGAATTGCTCTCTCTTCCCGTGATGGTCTCACCAGCAGTACATTGAGAGCACTGTCAGAGGTGGTTTGCACTGCTCCTTCTTGTCTTCTGTGGGTCCAAAGGGAAACTGAGCACATGTGTTTCTTTAGACAATGTTGGTGCTGATCACCAAAGTAAAAAAGCAATGAAGGTTCACACCATTAAGGAGAATCTCTCTCTCTCTCTTTATTTTTTTTTTTTAATTCAGTTCTTCTGGATGTTGCAAAAATGCAGTCAGCCTTGCTTCCATCATTCCTCTTTGACAGGAAAGGCTAAATTTTGGGTGCTTTGCTCTGTGAAGTGGCAGGCCTGGAGACTAGAACTAAAATGACTACCTTCTTTGATTCTGCTGTCTTCATATTTAGCTTCAGTGCACTGAGTAGAATTAATATGTACTGTTAGCAGGGATAATTTTACAGAGTCATAACTATCTGGAAAATTTTAAGTGAATTATTCTAAGCATTGTGCCTTTGGAGGCTTGTTTAACACTGTGTTTTGGTTGTTTAGAAACGTATGAGTGAACTGGAGCTTAAAGAAAAAGAACTCAACAAGCTAAAGCAAGAAAGTGACCAGCTAGTGCTCAACCAGCACCCTGCTTCAGACAAAATTGAGGTGAGTTAGACTTCATGTGATTTAACTTGCTCCTTTAGTTGCTACGTGGGAAAAGTTCTCAGTGAAAGTCCACAAATGAAATGCTGCATTTGGACCTGAGAAGGGTTTGCTTGCCAAAAATCATGTCTGTTTTTATCCAGCTGTATGAACTACTCTAATAAACATTACTACCTTCCTCTGCAAACCTGTCCACAACTACTCCAGGCTTCTTAAGAGCTTGGGGGAGATCTCATTGCTACCAAATTTGATGATAGATGCATATTAAAATTAATATAGGGGCTTAGGGACTTGTCTAAATATATTGAAATTGGTGTATCTCATGGGAGTTAACTTCAGTGCAGCAGAATTTATGGTAGGAAGGCATGTCATTCTTCTTCTGCTATCTTAGAAAGCATGTTTTGAAGATAGCCACACCCTTTGAGGGTTTATGTTTAATCCAGGTGCAAATACTTTCTGCCGCTGAAATTTATAGTGCATTTCTACAACTTAGCCAAGACATTTTTGCTTTCATGGCTTGGTATATGTTTACCTTTCAATTACAGAGGCTGTAACAATTTGGAAAATCTCATTCTATTAGGAAATGCTGTAGTTATGGTTTTAAATGTGCATAAGAACCCCAAAGGTGAAAGAATCTAATAGGAAAAAATGAGTTCTTTCTGCTTTTCAACGTGTTTACTTTGTAATTTGTTATCATGTTGTATGGAATCACCATTCATAATTCCCTCTGTGGTCTTTCTCTGCCTTAAAGGAAAGATCTGTGCAAGCTCCAGCAGTGAAGTAAAAAGTTGTGTGTAATTTTCTAAAGATCTTACATAAAGAGTATGTGAGAAGTTTTGATTTAAAAGTAGCCATCATAAGCAATTGTGTTTGACAGTGCTCCTTAGAAGGAGAACATGACGATTTGCAATTGAAATATTTTATTTGCACTGCTGTTTTGTGCATTTCACCCCTTTGTTCGTGCGCTTCAGGCTTTATGCTGATCAAACAAAATTCACATCATGAACAAATTTCTCTCTGCATTCCACAAACAGGTATTTAACTCTCTTCAGTTAGGTAGACACTTAGAAGTTGGGGAACTATTTGCATGAGTTACATTATTCTGGTGTGCATGAATTTGTTTTAGTAGATATTTCACTTTCATTTATGTGGAGCATAAATAATTGTGCTTGGGTCTAGGTATGGGAGAGAGATCAGTGTGATGATTTGAGTTCTGTATATTTTTATTTTTCTTAGGCCTACATGGATACACTACAAACTCAGTGGAGCTGGATTCTTCAGATCACCAAATGCATTGATGTTCATCTGAAAGAGAATGCAGCTTACTTTCAGGTGAGTAGTGATGTGGAGAATTCACACTTACTTTTGAATTATGTAAAAACTAGACAATTATTCATTCATGAATTATTACTTTAAAAAAAACTTCATATTTCCAGCATTTAAATATTTCTTTTAGGAATTCACACATTTCACACAGCTCATTTCATTTGCTAGCATTGTTGAGTAACAAAAAATTGTATTTGCTATTTTCCATGTGTAAGAATTTCCAGGGCTATCAGCATGTGCTCAATAAGAGCTTTCAGAATTTAGTTTTAGAATTTAGTTTTGTGAATGTGATGAATAGTTCATGGGAGATCTGTCATATCCCTCACTACTTTTGTTAAAAGTGTGAATCCCACCAAAGGTATTTTTCCTGTATCAAAATCTTCCTAAATCCGTGCACAATTAGACATAACGCAATGTTACCATATTGTTATAAATCTTACTGTTCTGCCAGATGTGAACTGGGATTTCTCATGAAAGGAATCCAGTAATTTTTAGTGGACATTTTTGTGAGAGCTGTGTGCAACTGAAATCGCAACTTTTTTCCTGTAGTTCTTTGAAGAGGCCCAAGCCACAGAGTGCTATCTGAAGAATTTACAAGACTCCATCAGAAAGAAGTTCATTTGTGATAAGAGCATGTCACTGCAATGCTTGCTGGAGCAGATCAAAGAGCTGGAGGTACTGTTCCACCCAACTCACAGGTCATGTTCTGTCTTGCATGGAAATCAGTTGCCCTCTTCAGATACCAAATATTAACCCAGGTGTACTGCAGTGGTGATAAACAGTACTGCATGAACTTGAAACGCTAATGGTATATTCATGCCCATTTCTTAGGATAGCCTACAAATGGATCAGTGTTATTTTAATTTGTGTAATATTGTTTGGGAACTCTGTTGATTTCTTTTCAAATCCGGATTGAGCCTTAACAAATTTCCAAGTTTCTGACATACTAACAAATTGAAAAAACGAAAGATTATCGTTCATAGGTGGTAGGATAGATTTTGCCTCAAAAGATAAGGATAAGTGCATTTAATAAATGATTCATCATGTCATGTTATATCACTGTAATCTCTTTGAAAGGACTGAACTCTAGTGTTTTGTTATTTTTGTTTGTTTGTTTTAGCAATTTGCTCATCATGAGTTAGCTCTTACAATTCCAAATTGAATATATTTGAAGAAAAGTGGTCAGTGATGTAAAGGGCAATTGGTGAAGTCAGGGTTGAGAGTGTCGTTACTATCTTTTTTTTTTTTTTTTTTGTAACATTCGTGTTACAATAATTCTTTATATTTATTCCTGTTTCTTACACCTCAGTTTAACCACATTGTAGATCTCAATGAAAAACAACAGCTTCTTGAAGTTGCAAAGAAATTTAGTTTGTTGTTTCTACTCTCTTTTTTTAAACTGCAGTTTTACATTATAGGCCAAAGACTCATCCCACGGGAGCTAAAGGAAATTTTGCCTACAGTGGGCTCCAGATATACGCCTCTCTTAATAAACCAGTGGGAACTAGATGTTGTTTCTTTTTACAATTAATTTTTAACATGCAATTAATCTTTGCAGAATGAACGAGAGAGAATTCTTGAATACAAGAGACAAGTGCAGAGTTTGGTGAATAAATCCAAGAAGATCGTGCAGCTGAAGCCACGTAACCCTGACTACCGGAGTAATAAACCCATTATCCTCAAGGCTCTGTGTGACTACAAACAGGATCTGGTAATGTATCCCTCTTTTGGCTGAAATGAACATCACGTAAACTAAAATGTGGCAAATGATTTAGTAATCAAACTATTGAACTGATAGATGTAATGTTTTTGTCTGCTTTTGGTGAACATTTAAGTTTCTTCAGCAAAAAAAGCTCTGACTTTCATGCATTGTTTAAGTATGCCTAGTCAAAATGATTATTATTACTCCAGTTTAAATAGTATCAGCATTCATGGTTCAAATTGGAACAGGAAAGACTCATTAATAGGGTTGAAACTGTTATACAGATGCTTCCCAGCATCTTTCCCTTTCCTTAGGTCAACACTTCATCTAACAAAAGGTGGGGGATGTGGTGGTTTCTTCCTCTTCAGTACTGGCGATGCTCGGGTTTGTTTTTTTATTGTTTCTTAACAGATTAGATGCATTTTCTGCTTACGTGCTCTTTTTCTGCTTCTCTGGTTACCAATTACCCAGTTTTGTTCTTTATCTGTAAAACTTGTTTTACCTGATTCACTAGGTTGCACTCCTATAGTGACCGCTAATTGACCATTGTGATTTGTGTTTACAATTACAATTTCTGCTATCCACTCTGTCTTCCTTATCACATTTCATTCTGGAGTCACAGAAGTTCAGCCCAGACAGCGTAACTACTTGTTGTTACTGTAAGCAAAGCTAAACAAATTTAGGCAGTGGTTGCCTGGCTGCTTGGCAATTGTCCTCACAGTTAAACAAGCTAAAATCTGCTCAGATGAAGTTAAGCCCAGACAAATCCAGAGACCATGCATGGTTAGGTCAATGCAAAGCCCATAGCCTTTTGCTAGTAATGTCAAAAATTATATTTGCTTGCTGTAGAGGTGTGATGCAGTGAGGGACTCCTGTCATGATAAATGATAGGAGGAGCTTCCCCCTCCTGGATGTGTGTGGGTTGTAAGCTGCGCCATGGCCTCAGGGTATCAGAATTTCTGGCAGACACAGCTGGTGGATCTAGCTCTGCAGCACTCACTCCTAGTCCCTTTACAAGTATGGATGCAGCAGTAAGCACCCTTTTGCTTCCATCTTGCTGTGGGGTGGCTTACAGCCACGAATGATTGTGTAGCTTACAGTGTCCATGTGTCCACACTCAGTCATTGATGTTTGTCATGGCAAGCCCCAAGTCTGATGGTCAACTGGCAACTGCTTAGAGTGTTCTGTGGCTCCCACTTGGTTTTCCAGGGTTTTCTTTTCATCTTTTCTAGATGCATCTTTCTTGTCTCTCTTTTAGAAACCCCATCTTGCTTAACTAAAGAAAAAAATGTTGTTCTGCATTCCTTACAGAAAACAGTGCGCAAAGGAGATGAATGCATCCTGAAGGACAATAATGAGCGCAGCAAGTGGCTGGTGACTGGCCCTGGAGGAGTGGATATGCTGGTGCCATCTGTTAGTCTTATCATCCCACCACCCAATCCATTAGCAGTGGATCTAGCTACCAAGTGAGTTGCTGCCTGGGTTTGGGCACCTACCACAGGGAGTAGATAGAGTTTGTTCAAAATAGCAGCCGACCACAAAACTTGGTCTGTGTCCTAATCAGAGTGCCCCGCACCCTGTAAGGGTGGGGGATTACGGATTAGACTCCCGACTTGAGGAAGTTGACTTCAGTGAAACTTTCTGTGAACTAGGATGGGATCTAAAAATATTTAAAACTTAACTTTTACAAGGTTTTTCTCATCTCTGGTAATGTGTCCTATCTTAAAGTTGTCCCTAACTGATGTAGGTTAGAATAGGCACAAGGCTCTGTAGATGTGCAGGACATCAGCTTGACACCAACAGCTATAGGAATGCACTTCTTATAGCCACTTTGTGGAAGGGAACACAGTATAGAAAATCCCTGAAATAAGAGACCTGAGCCAGGAGGCCTACACAATGCAGCAAACTTGAGCTTGAGTGAGCAGTCAGTAGATCTGTATCCATGTGCTGCTGCTGTTGGACTTACTACATAGGGCACACTGTGTTGTGCAAATATGTTGAACTGGCTCGTAGGTATGAGCTGGCTTGTGTGGAGCCAGCTCAGGTGGTGTTGTGCTCATGCCGTAGACGTGTCCTGATTGTTCAAAGCTCTGTCTGAAAGCCTGGTTTGTCTTGTAGTTAATACTTTTTGATGCCTTTTGATAGTTAGAATTATGTGCATAATATTACTTCAGGCTCTCTTGTGAGAAGAAAAGTGTCTGAGCTTGCTCTTTTTTTTTTTCTTTTTTTTTTTTCACCACTGTGCAAAAAAAATGTTAGCAGTGCTAGCTATGCTCTTAAGCAAATTACTGGAGAGAGTTTGGAATTTTAGCTGTAAATTCATTGGTATACTAATTATTAATCTGAAAGTTAAGGATAAATTCATTTGCATTTTTTTTCTGATAGAGAACAAGCTTTAACACACTGAACATTTCGTGGATGTTTCTTGTGATGTTTTGTAGCTACGTTACAGGTTTTGACCATAGAATTTCTTTTCCCATCTCAGAATTGAGCAGTACTATGAAGCTATTCTGGCCCTGTGGAACCAGCTGTATATCAACATGAAGAGCCTGGTATCTTGGCATTATTGCATGATTGACATCGAGAAAATCAGAGCGATGACTATTGCCAAGGTAAGACTCTGTCAGGCCTTAACTGTGGACCAAGGACATCCATGACCTGTCCTCTGCTGCGCCAAACAGTGCTTGCTGTATGTTCTGCAAAACTGTGTGCCTTCCTTTTGCTGTGTTGCACAAGCAGTTGTGTACGGAAATTGTCGTTTTATTTAAGGAGAAGCAAAATGCTTTCCCATTCAAACATAATATGGATAAAAATGAAGATTAGCTAAGGGGACTTATTACATACTTGCTGTACTAGTTCCCAATGCGCGGGCATGGATAGACACAGTAAAAGGTGAAGATGCTAACTATTCTTAAGCTGTGAAATGTTTGTTACAGTAATAGATTAGCCTAAAAGGCACGTTGTGCACCATACTTCTGGAGGCAGCCTGAGTAGGTTTTATTCTAAAAGAAGATTCCTCTGTTTTTCTGTAGATCTATTAGTATGTTCCTTAATAATTCACTAGTCATATACCTTCTCCAATTCCTGCCTTTTTTTCAAAACTCTTCTTCCTTATTTCAGCTGAAAACAATGCGTAAGGAAGATTACCAAAAAATAATAACTGACCTAGAGATCCATTATCAAGAATTCCTCAGGAACAGCCAAGGCTCAGAGATGTTTGGTGATGAAGACAAACGAAAGATCCAGACTCAGTTCACTGATGCTCAGAAGCACTACCAAACCTTGATTATACAACTGCCCAATCAACCACGGCAGCCACAAACAGGTCTGTTGTCCTCTTGTTTTCTCGCAGCGGTTGTACTGCTTGGGTTTCTTTGTTTGGAGCGGAAGAGAAGGAGCTGCATTTTCACTTTATGTGAAAATGTTCTCATAAACTTATGCACAGAAACATGTCCAAGAATTGTAATTGCTGTCTCCCAGGAAAACAAAACTGGCCACACACAGGGAAGAGTATGTTTTTGTTTCTTCCTTCCATTGCTATGAATCTGGAAATAGTCCTCTGAAGTTCGTGGAACTTGGTGGGAAAATGAGAAGAATTTAATCCATCTGTTATGTTTTCAGTTGTTAGGAAGCAAAACCTGACTGCTGCATTTGAGGAAACAAGTTTATCTTTTTGTGAAGGGGAAATTTCATTACGTAAAACAGCTGCCTAATGGCCCAGATCTTCTACCTGTTCTCAGTTCTAAAAATCAAACCAATGCTTAGGTCACTTTGGCACTGCATTGGCTTTCTGTGTGTAGGAGGTCAGTTCTGTGGCAGATGACATTTACCCAATTCATTTTACAGTGATCCCAACTGAGACCTGTCCTGTGGGTTCCTCAAACACCATTATAGTTAATGAGAGAAACCGAGAACATGATAAACAGGAGGCCTGGCTGCTGATGGAGCTTCAGAAACTTCGGCGTCAGATTGAAGCTTCTGAGATTCGGATGGTTCAGAGAGCTCCACTTGGAGTGGATCAAGGGGCTCTGCATGACTTTTCTGTCAGAATACAGGATTTAGAGGTAACTGTGTATGTTTTTCATTGAGCTTCTCAAGTTCATCATGACTCTGTTCTGCAGAGCATACTGCAATTGTATTTCTGATCAGCTGGGAAAGACACACCCGCGCCCCGTGCATATATTTTTCAATTGGAAGCTAACCATGATATTTGGATTGATGTTTAGCTCCTTATCCGGGTGCCTAAGTAGAAAAAGTTGACTCTTGTATTTTAGAAGACAAATTCTGTCAGGCTAACAGTACAGAAAGCCTGATGTCAAGTGGACAAGAGCTCACATTAAGCCTCATCCAGGTTAAAGCACTGTTAACATCCTTTTGTATGGACCCTACTTTACCACGTACCTTTGAAGCGCTGTCTGTGGGATGTGAGTGCATACATGAGGCTTACAGACTCTCTCCCCCTCCCAACTCCTAAGATTCGAAGGAGACTGGAAAGAGAAGATCAGTAAGAAAAGAGAACAGATTCAGTTTGAGAAATTATACTGGGGCAATGAGGTTGCAAGAAGGACCTTGGCATGTCCACTGAGGGAAGTAGGCAGCTGGCAGTAAGGCATTCTGTGACCTGCTTTCTACAGAGCTGAGTTCCAGAGTGGAAGAGGTGCTCAAAGAGGTATTGCCTGTTGTGGACTGTATGAAATAGAAACTACAGAATGTTACTTATGTGAGGCACTGCTTCATTCCTCAGTCAAGCTGGTTAGATAAGACCAGACTATTTGGATAAGGAGACCAATAGCATATGTACTGTAGAATTATCAGTCAGCCACTAAAAATGTGTAAATCAGGCATTCTCTTTCCTTAGGGTGTGCAGAATGACTCTCAAATAATGGCTGAAACCCTCAATAAGCATAAGGACTTGCTGCCTAACTTCAGAGGCTGTGAAAAGTATGTGTACTTGCAATCTGAGATAAATGCCCTATTTCAAAAACTGGAGAATATTAATGGTGTTTCTGCTGGCTACTTAGACAGGTAAGAAAATTGAGGTTATAGCAATAAATCACTCACTTTCTTCTGTAATCCTTAGTCCAGAAATCTGCCTTTTGTTATCAGTAGTATAAAATTATACCTTCTTTCCTACAAATGCTCTATGTGTGGGTAGAAACAGAGACTTATGTGCATTTCTTCTCTTTTCTGAAAGACTAAAAAAAAGAAAAAGAAAAATGAGAATCATGGGTATCACTGAATTTTCTTTTGTATTGCCTATTCTCTTTAACTAATGATCGACAATTAATTAGAATTGGCACCTTTCCTGCTTCAGTCCCTAATGGATTTATCTTGTGTTATATTATCTATTGTAGCTTGAATGTACTGAGGTGTCTGCTCCAGCTTATTCTACAGACAGAAGATGTGATCAGAGTTTTTGAAGTCAGACTGTCTGAAGAGGAGACTGTTCCTTTGGATCTTGACAAAGTAGAGGCTTATCGGGCTTGTCTAAAGGTGAGAGGCTAAGAACCAAAGGACACAGCAAGGAAAAATTTGTAGCTGTCATTACTAGTCTATTGAGCTGGGTGGAAACCTTCTGAAATGGCAGGAGATGGAAGAGCTGATCCTGTCATATTTTGACGTAGACATATGATGCTTTTGCAAATTATTGGAAGGAATATAAGGTTACTACTTGTTTCATCCCCTGGTTGTTGCTGCCCCCACAGCAAACCTAGGGGCATGGAAGGTCTTCATAAACCATTTCTGAGCAAGATCATCTGCATTTATTCTTGTCACTTATGAAGCTAGATTTGAAGGCAGAAAAGGTTGTTAGTTACTCTCGTGTGATCTACTTGTAACAAGTAAATTAGAGTATTATTGTGTGTCCTGTTTTTGCTGTAGAGTCCATTTCAAATCTTACAGTGAGAACTGTTCATCCTAGATAAGGCAAAGAATAATTGCTCTGCTGTTCACAAAGATGGTTTGCAGAAGCAATCTTTATCTGGCATTGAGATGGTCCTTTTATGCACTGAGTGCCTTTGGTAGAATAGTTGCTCCTTCTTTCTTTCCTGTTCTCAGGTGAAGTAGGAAAAAGGTGTGTAGGTGCCACAAATGGAGCACAACCAAGTTACTCTTTAACCATGTTACCTGAGAGCTGCAGTTTCAGTTGCTGGGAGACATTTTTAACTGATGTAAAGTTGAACTACGCGAAAAAAATGCTTGAGCATGTTATGAAAGGATGTAGTCATCCCTGTAGCTGGGGGAAGCAAGGGAGAGCACTGCCTGCACTGTATATGCCATTTTGTGTTACCCTACAGTCTGCAAGTATGTGTGCACACACCTGTGTGTGTGTGTGTAGAGCAACATCTCTGTGTAAGATGTTTATAAAAATGCAAACAAGAAAAGAAAAAAAACACAAATAATCAATGCAGATCTTTAGCTAACGTTTAAAAACTGTGTATGGCAATTCTGAGTCTTGATCCTACAGCTATTTACACTGCAATGAGATTTTCTATACAGTTGTCTCTAGGAACAAGCAAGGCAGGCTCTTTTTTTGGCAACTGCTCAACATAGCTCAGAGAAACTGAAATGATGGGTACAGAGTATGGCATCAGAGGGCTTTGGTTCAGTAAATTTAAGGATAAGTACCAAAGTAGGCGTTTCACTTTAAATATATTAACTCCAGTTGGCATCAACATACATATTAAGCTGATTTAGAAATTAGAATATTTAGATCCCAACACATTGTGCATGTGTGTTGATGATTAAGTTTGAGTATTCTCTGAAGAATAAAATGTATGACATCACTTCTTTTTTCCTCCAGAAAATGAAAGCTGATCTAAACATGAAGAAGTCACTGTTGAATGCCCTTGAAAATGAGTTGCAGAAAATGCATCAGATTCACTCACAGTCTTGCCAGTCATATATCCTGTATGATATGGATGTTGGAAAGTTCTCTGACAAAGTTACCCAACTAATAGACCGCTGGCAGAGGGCTGAAAAGCAGATAGATAACAGGTTTGCTCGAATTTCACAGTAGCTTCTTCCTTATTGCTATCACTATTAAGATCATCTTAACAGTAAGTCTAAAAGAACTAACGTCCTCTGGCAGTGAAGATTAGAGCACAAATGATGGTTTTGGGGCAGTAAGACTGTAGTAAACTGTGAATAGCAACTGTGAATATGTTGAACATCCTTTAAAAGGAATAAAGGAATTGTGTAAGACCAAGCAAGAAAATGTAGTTTTTCATGTTAATGTATAGCCTATGTGCTGTGGAGTTAGCCAACATTTTGCCCCTCAAACATAGCAACCAAGCTTAGTCCTGAATATCCTTTACCCGAGGGGTAGAAAACAAACAAACAAAAAAACAACCCAAAATCTAACATTAAGAACTAAGAGAAAAAAAAATCTAATACTTTATTGAACTGAAGTCATATTCTGTTTTTTTTTTTGTTGTTGTTGTTTGTTTGTTTGTTTTTTCCACTTCAGGCCAAATCTAGTCCTAGCGATAAAAATTGACGAGTTGCTGCTTGTTTTGGTGAAAATTGAGAACAAGTGTGCCGAAGTCAGTAGGCTTGATTCTTACTTCTCCAAGATTTTATTCATCCCCCACTTAACTGACAGGAAGTGCCAACCTCTGTATATTGCACAATCACTCAAAAGTCAGGGACTAAAAACCCTTTTTAAGTGACCGGTAGCAAGTACAATACTCTTCTACTTGATGTTTTTGTTCAGAATCTCCTTTTAGAGCTACCCATTGTTTTACTTAGCTTATTACTTTATTTATCAAGATGTCTTATTTCTGAAAAATGTTTAAAGAGAGAGGAAGAGAATGCACTTTCCATTTTGACAGTTTTCCCTGTTGTTTCTAGATCCTGGGATTTAGAAAGGCAGATCAAACAGCTGAAAACTTACCGAGATCTATACCAGGCTCTGTGCAAATGGATCTGTGATGCCAAGCGCAGGCAAGATGCTATCGAGTCCATGAAACTGTGTGATTCCAACACTATCATGAGATATCTACATGACCAGAAGGTATGCAACACCTGACTGAGTTGTCTTCAGTAAATTGGATTTTAAATTGCTTTGCTATTCAGAAAGTACCAGTATCAATGCAGTCTGCAATACAGTGGCCTGTTTTGAATTATAAACCATACAAGCTACCAAAAAAACACCGCAAGCATAGAAGTTAGGAGAGAGGAAATATTATTATCCTCATTGCTTTCTGTCAGTACTGCTACAGATTATGAACAAGACTGTGCTTGGCTCCTGCACAATGACTGACACTTCTACACAGCAGCTTTGAATTAATTCAAGGAACTGTGTGATGTTGCAACTTATGGGACAGATTATAGCCCCCAAATAAAATTAAAAATGAGGTAAATATGTGTAAGCTGAAGTCAAGCAACTGTCCCTCCCCAGCTCAGGAGGTTGTTCAGTTGCTAGACATTCTTTTAGAGAACAGCCTTCTCATATACAGTGTGCTTGCCTTTGTGGAAATGTCATGGCTACACATCATTTCAGGTCTAAGCCTCTGGGGTTGCAGTGGTCTCATATTGCAAGCACCTTCCAATGGAGGCAGTATTACAAGAGGAAACGGTGGCGAATCTGAGGAAGTGCTTCACAGCTCACTTTTTTCTTGACAGAATTTGCACAGTGAAATCTGTGGGAAGCGAGACAAAGTTGAGGAGCTTCTCAAGCATGCAGATCAGTGCTCAGCTGCAATTAAGGTACTTGGATTTCAGCATTTTTACAGGGTGTGGTTTTTCATGGTCAGGCACATCCCATTGTCTCTGCTCCTCTGTCAGGAAATGTCAGCTCTCTGGTGTGTTTGTGTGTGTGCGTGTGTATGCAGAAGTTGCTGGGATAAAACACTTGTGTGTACAAAACATAGTGAAAGTAATTTGTGTACTTGCCACTTGAAGATGACAGGATGATGTGGGAGATACCAGTGAAAGCTTCTCTTCAGGAGAATCGAAGCCTCCTGCTAGCCAGACCAACCTTTCCAGTTCACATCTTAAAATAAGAGTAGAGAACAGGTGGGTAGCTTAGGAATTAGGTCTGATTAGGATCTGGTCTAGGAGGCAAGGCAAATGCAGATTAGCAGGAGGAATGGTGTGCAATAGCCACGAGAGCCAAAAAGATATATAGGGAGTAGTTTTGTGGTCTTTGCGTTTCTATGTCGCCTCTACATCTATACTTTTTCCAGCTAAGTCTTACTTTCTGTGACAAAGATCTTGCTATATATAGTGTGGCAAAAGTGATATGAAAGAGACATGGAGACAGTTATCTCTGAAGTTTTGATGGATAACACTACCTAGACTAGTTGCTCCCATTAATCCTTCCACCTCTGGAAGGATAGCCCTCAACTAACGGAAATGTGTCTTCCTGGTTTTGTAAAATGCCTATGTTCTATCTTTACTTTTGTCATTCTCCTCCATGAGTCTCCCACAGTGGTTCTTGAACTGATGAGCCTCTGTTTGTGACAGAGGTCACAAATGACAGGGTCATCTGTGCATGGCCAGAGATAAACAAGGGAGAATGTAACTATTTAAACAACATCAACAACAACAACAAAAAACCAAAGCAACCCTTTATTTGCATTTTGGTAAATGCAGTTCCCCAGAGAGTTCTTTGGCAGTTGCTAAATGGGTCTTAACCTTTCCCTGCTGTTTTACAGGATTATGAGCTTCAGGTTGCTTCCTACAGTTCCGGATTAGAAACCTTGCTCAACATACCTATCAAGAAGTGTGTGGTTCAGTCTCCTGCAGTGCTGATTCTGCAAGAGGTATCTTTCTTTCCTCCCCCACCAATCTTTTAAATATATTAATTCATCTGTGTGAGCCGCTGTGAGTCATATCCAGCTATATACTAATTAGCACTGTCGTTGGTAATGTGTACTAAGCACATATGCACAAGTAATTAGTGCAGAATAGCTGCAAAATCATACTTGGGCTCATTTAGACAGTAGATTAGCCCTCAGGAATTTACCTCTTTCCTACTCAATGTCCATTATATACATATTGTGAGAAAGTAAGTTTCATGCCCCAAGACATTTAGTCACTTTCAACCTGGGAATTAACCACTATTAAAAGTTTAACTTAGGTTACTTGTGACTGTCAGACAGGAAGAGCATGAAGAACCGGGGGGTGAAGCCTTGGATTTAATATCACATACGCCATGGGGGAAAATCATATTGAAAAAGGTGTGGGTTTATCAGCAGGGGGAATATATATACTTGGGCTCCTCAGAAAGTCACGCGAAGTCGTGAGGAGGAGACTTTGCTTTTTACTTTGTCAAGTGACCTTTTTTCTTAAGTGGATTGGAATTCTTTAAATGGTCTGAGACATAGGTGTGCTCATATCTAACTCTCTAGTACAAGCTACTAACAGTTCCCTTTTTCTTTTCAAGGCTAGTGAGGCTCAGGCTCGCTACATAGAGCTTCTTACAAGATCCGGAGATTATTACAAATTCTTAAGTGAAATGTTGAAGAGCATGGAGGACTTGAAGGTAATCTGCCTCTTTTATTTCCTTTACTCTCTGTTTTTATCACAGGTTAGCACTATCGCTGATCAAAGACTTTATGCTTTAGTACAGTGCTAAACAGTCCACAAAACTAAACCCTGAGCTTCATCAACCAACAGGAGACTCAGTGGAATCCCGTGAAGGGGCATGTAAGCCGTTTCATGCAACTTTTTTTTCAAAGAGTACAGTGTCTTGTAGAGTTACCTCCAAGGTCACGTGTGAAGTGAAGAACATTAGCCTTTGTGGTAAATACGAGGTGCTTGATAAAGCATGCAGGAGGTTCTTCTCCTCCCGGCAGTGTTGACCTCAGTAAGAATACAGTTATCTCCGTGCTGAAAGCTTACTCCTCATGGTTAAGGGACCACACCTTATTTCAGGCCATATCTACAGTGTTGGTATCTATTGTTTCAAATGGAGTAACTCCTGATTCCATTCGGCTTAGAGAAAACAGGGAGAAGCATTTAAGATGTCATATATAGGAGATGCAAATCAACTGTTTGAAAATGATGGAGATTCTAAATGAGGCTATTTAATTATTTTGCTGGTGAACTCTTGGTACATCAGATTTTACCATCTGTATTGCATCTCCCTCCTTCATCAAGTACTCAAGTCATCATGCTGGTTTCTGAATAAGGTCTGAATTTGAATGAATAAGGAATTTGCCAGAATTTGCCTTGATGACTTTAAATAAAAAAGGATTTTGAGCTGTCATTGAAGCAAAAAAAAATCACTTTACATGTAAGTTGTAAGTTGTGAGATTTGTGAGTATATATTGTATTATTTGTGATAATTTTGAAATAGTTGTCACAAGTGTGTTTTTTTCTTTTCTTTTTCTTTTTTTTTTTTTTTTTCCTTCTTTTTCTATTACCATTTTGCAGATGAAAGCCACCAAAATTGAACTTCTGGAAGAAGAACTCAGGCTTGCCAGGGATTCAAATTCAGAGACAAACAACAAGCATAAATTCCTGGAACAAAATCTGCAGAAGTATCAGATGGACATTTCTCAGCTCAAAGCAAAGCTGATGAGTTTGGAGGAGATGAAAAGGCAGGCTGAAATGGATGGAAATTCCGCTAAGCAAAACCTGGACAAATGCTATGCTCAAATAAAGGATCTAAATGACAGAATAACCAGGTTGACCTATGAGACTGAAGATGAGAAAAGGAAAAGGAAGTTGCTGGAGGACAGATATGAGCAGCAGAAGAATGACTATGACCAGCTGCAGAAAACAAGACAAAATGAGAAAGACAGCCTTGGTTGGCAAAAATTAGAGTCTGAGAAGGTCATCAAGGAGAAGGAGTATGAGATAGAAAGATTAAGGGTTCTTCTTCAGGACGAAGGCACACGGAAGAGGGAATATGAAAATGAGCTGGCTAAGGTAAGAAACCAGTTTAGCGAGGAGATGAGTAATTTAAAGAACAAGTATGAAACTGAAATTAATATTAAGAAGACCACAATCCAGCAGATAGCTGCACAGAAAGATGATGATGCAAAAGGTCTCAGAGCCCAGGTTGACAGACTGACAAGAGAAAACAGAGACCTTAAGGATGAGATTGTGAGGCTGAATGATGCTATTCTGCAAACCACAGATCAGCGGAGGAGAGCAGAGGAAGATGCTCTTCAGCACAAGGCTTGCAGTTCTGAGGTGTCACAGCAAAAGCACCAGTTAGAGCTGGAGCTGAAACAGATCATTCAGCTTCGGGGTGAAGACAACTCAAGGTACAAGCAGGCTCTTGAAGAGGCTGCCTCTACTATTCAGGATAAAACTAAGGAGCTGGAAAGGCTAAAGGTTCAGCTTCAGGAAGAGGCTAAAAGCCGATGGGAACTTGAAAATGAATTGGCTAAGGTAAGGAACAGTTATGATGAGGAAATTATTAGCTTAAAGAACAAATACGAAACTGAGATTAATATCACAAAGACCACAATTCACCAGGTCACCATGCAAAAGGAAGAGGACACCAATAATTATAGAACACAGCTTGATAATGCCATGAGAGAAAATAGGAATTTGTGTGAGGAAATTAGGAGACTGAAGAATACAATAAGTCAAACAACAGATAATCTACGGAAAATAGAAGAGAATGCTCAGCAGCAGAAAGCAGCTGGCTCAGAGCTTTCTCAGAAGAAACAGCAGCTGGAGATTGAGCTAAAACAAGTTATTCAGAGGCACTCCGATGAAACCATGCGATACAAACAGTCACTTGATGATGCTTCTAAGACCATTAAAGAGAGAAACAAAGAGATTGAAAGGCTGAGAAAGTTGTTGGATGTAGAAACAAGTCAAAGAAAAGAGCTAGAGGATGAGAACAGTCAGTTAAAAAGAGTTCAGTTTGACCTGCAGAAAGCAAACACAAGTGCTACTGAGACAATTAACAAGCTGAGGATCCAAGAGCAGGAACTGGCCAGATTGAAAATTGACTATGAAAGAGTCTCGCAAGAGAAAAAAGGCAGGGATCAAGAAAGTGCAAAGTTCCAAAGCACCGTGAAAGACTTGCAGATCCAAAAACATAAGCTGGAGGAGGAACTTTGCAGGCAGAATAAAAGTGTAATGGAGGAGACAGCCAGGAGGAAGAAACTGGAAGAGGAAGTAGAAAGCATGAGGAGATCTCTGAGAGAGCAATCAGTTAAAATAACTAATCTCACACAGCAGATAGAGGAAGTGTCTATTGTAAAGAAGAGGAATGAAGATGACCTTAGACACCAAAGAGAAGTATTAGATGGTCATGTGAGAGAGAAGCAGAGATACATGGAGGAGATAAGAAAATACACATCTGATATTGAGACTTTACGCCGTCAGTTGGTCCAAGAACAGGAGCAATTAAAGCAGGCTCACCTACGATATGAGCACTTACAGAAAACCTCTGAGGAGAAGAGCAAAAACTTGAATGAGTGCAAAATAGAAATTGAAAGGCTTCAGTCTCTCACTGAGAACTTAACCAAGGAACACTTGTTACTGGAAGAAGAGCTGCGAAATGTTAGATTGGAGTACGATGATCTCAGAATGGTCAGAAGTGAAGTTGATGAGAAAAATACTGCCATTGTTGAACTAAAGAATCAGCTTCAGACAAGCAACAAGCAAACCCTGGAACTTCAGGGGTTGATTAATGATTTACAGAAAGAAAGGGAAAAATTGAGACAGGAAATTGAAAAATTCCAAAAGCAGGCTCTAGAGGTATTCACACATATTTTGATCCCAGCTTTACTGTCTCTCAGATATGTAATTAATTGCAATGTCCGTTTGAACCAACTTACTTCACACCTTGCTGTTTAAGTTCATTGTACTTGTGACTAATATCCCTTTTATGGCCCCTCTCCTTGTTATTTTTAAAAGAAAAATGGCAGGATCTGGCCACTTTCTTAGCCTCCTTACTCCCTGGGAGCTGTGCTAGGAAGCTGTAAACTGTCTTTATCATCCAGCTGGGCCTTGCCCTCAGCCTGAAGGAAACCCTGGGTCTGTACCAGTCTCCACCAAACTATCCTAAGGGAAAATGAGAATACCTGGAGTACCACTGTGCTTTAGCTGTACCCTGCTGGCTGTGAGCTTCCCAGGGCTGTTTCAGCCAGGATGGGTTAAAGACGTCCTTTGAGGCTGACCTGAGTTGTATCATAAACTAAACCAGCTGAAAAAAACAAAAACAAAACAGAACGAACAAGCTGTCATAGTGCTGCTTAGCTGCATAAAGCGTTGACTAAATGGAAGAATGAAAGGTGAAGTTGTCAGCTGTATCTGAGATACTTAAAACCTAAATTTCATTGACTGTTGGGACTTCTGTCCCTACGTCACTAAGGGCACTTGTAGATTTTACCATTAGCCCTTATTCCTTAAGCTTGAGGTGACAGTATAGTTAAGTTTAAAAAAAACATTTTTTTTTTTGGTCTATCATTCTTCTGCCTTGTTCAAAGAGCTACTGTTTAAATATACAAAAGTGAGCACTTGTGAAAGAACTTCTTTACTTTTTTCCATACTTGCCCTCCATACTTTCTTTTTCATCCCTGTTCTCAGCTATTATTTCCTTTACTCAGATTTTCTTTCCTTTATTTTTAAAATCTTAATACTGATTTTAAAAAATATTAACATGTAGCATTATCTGACATCTGTACATATATATATATATATGCATGTGTTACAAATATATAAACTTGTATTCCATTTAATATGGACTGCATGTGAACATGCATGTGCACACATGCCTGTAGGTGTTCGTGTATATGTGTATGTATATATATGAAGACGTAAAGGGAATTAAAATGTAAAGCAACACAGGTAAAATTGTTTGGAGTAACGTGAAACTAATAGGAAAGGAAAAAGTGAGTCATATATTTCCCTTCTATTCACTTATGGCCAGTCCTTAGCTGATATAAATTCACCCAGGTTAGTAGAACTATGCCAGGGTATACCTACTGGGCATCAGACTCTTAACGAATCTTGAATGCTCTGTGCATGTGTAGGTACTATGAGAAGTATTAAAAAGTCATGAAGAACTAACTAAATCACCAGAAAATCAGGACTATAGGTAACAGAATGGAGTTTCTGGTACTAGAGATATTGTCATTGAAGGGACAGATGTACCTTCACTGGTTTATGTGTGTCCATGGTCTTGGGTAAGGCACTGCTGTGACTAGAAAGTTTGCCAGTGGCAGTTTGCTGCAGGTTAAATGACAGGTTGAAGAGCATTGTAAGTGGAGAGCATAACTCTAACCATCCTCTCTTGGTTTATTTCTTTAAAATTTTAGGCTTCCAATAGGATTCAAGAATCCAAAAATCAGTATAGTCACATTATGCAAGAAAGAGAAACCTTGCTGATAAAAATGAGTGCCTTGGAGCAAGACAAAGCCAGGCTGCAGAGATTAGAAGAGGAGCTGAACCGTTTGAAAGTTAGCCTGGAATCAGAATCTCGTTTGAAGCAACGCCTGGAAAGTGAGAAACAACAAATCCTGAATGACCTCAATCAGTGGAAGAGCCAGCACTCCCGGACAGAGGAATCCATAAGGAAGATCCAATGTGAGAGAGAGAAGAGCGAGAGGGAGAAGAACACCCTGAGGAGTGAGATTGAAAGGCTGCAGATGGAGATTAAACGGATTGAGGAGAGATACCGGTGCAGACTGGAAGAGACTGCTGTCAAAAACCAGTCAGAGTTGGAGTCTGAGCGTCTCAGGCTGCAAAGAGAGATTGAGAAACTCAAGCAACGCCCGTATGGGTCCCACAGATCTACGCAGACTGAGGAAGACTTCTGTATTGATGCCTCCAAGTTGCTGTTCAGTGGGCTGCGGAAGAAGATTACAGCAATGCAGCTATATGAATGTCAACTTATAGATAAACTCACACTGGATAAACTACTGAAGGGGCAGAGGTCAGTGGAAGAAGTTGCTGCTGACATCGAACCCTATCTGAAAGGGGCAGGTGCTATTGCAGGAGTGTCTATTTTGCCCAGACAGAAGTACTCCTTCGTTGAGGCCAAACGGAACCAGCTGCTTACAGCAGAAAATGCAGTTTTGCTTTTGGAAGCCCAGGCAGCAACAGGAGGTGTGATAGACCCACACCGCAATGAGGTATTAACTGTGGACAGTGCTATTGCCCGAGATCTGATTGACTTTGATGACAGAGAACAAATCTATACAGCAGAAAAGGCTATTACAGGATTTAAAGACCCTTTCTCAGGCAAAACCGTGCCAGTATCTGAAGCCATCAAGAAAAACTTAGTTGACAGAGAAACTGGGATTCGTCTGCTTGAAGCACAGCTGGCTGTAGGAGGGATTGTTGATCCTGTCAACAGTGTTTTCCTACCCAAAGATATAGCTTTATCCCGTGGGTTGATTGACAAAGACCTGTACAGGATTCTAAACAACTGCCAAGGCACTACGAAGAACTTCATTGATCCCACCACCAAAAAGGCAGTCACTTACATGCAGCTGAAGGAAAAATGCAGGATTGAGCCACATACTGGTTTGCTCCTCCTCCCAGTGCAGAAGAGGAGTATGTCATTCCAAGGGATCAGGCAGCCTGTCTCAGCAGATGCATTGCTCGAAGCTGGAATTATTAAGGAATCGACAAGGAATGACTTGGAAAGAGGTGCAATTACAGTGGAAGAAGTGAGCGAGAGAATTATTGATTTCCTTCAGGGCTCTAGCTGTATTGCAGGTATCTACAATGAGGCTACTAAAGAGAAACTTGGCATTTACCAGGCTATGAAAATAGGCTTGGTTAGACCAGGGACAGCCCTTGAACTTCTGGAAGCCCAGGCAGCCACAGGGTTCATAGTGGATCCTGTCAGCAATGTGAGGCTCCCTGTTGAGGAAGCTTACAAAAGAGGTCTTGTTGGAATTGAATTTAAAGAGAAACTTCTCTCTGCCGAAAGAGCTGTCACTGGGTACAAAGACCCAGAAACTGGAAACATCATTTCTCTGTTTCAAGCAATGAACAAAGAGCTCATAGAGAGAGGCCATGGCATTCGTTTGCTGGAGGCCCAGATTGCTACCGGCGGAATCATTGACCCCAAAGAAAGCTACCGCTTGCCAGTAGAGACGGCCTACAAGCGTGGTTACTTCAACGAGGAGCTCAACCAGATACTCAGTGATCCAAGTGATGACACCAAAGGGTTTTTTGATCCCAATACAGAAGAGAACTTGACCTACTTGCAGCTGAAAGAAAGATGCATAAAGGATGAAGCAACAGGGCTCTGCCTTCTACCCCTGAGAGAGAAGAAGAAGGTGGTGCACACCTCACAGAAGAACACCCTTAGGAAGCGCCGGGTTGTCATTGTAGATCCAGAAACAAACAGGGAAATGTCAGTGCAGGAGGCATACAGCAAAGGCCTCATAGATTATGACACCTATACAGAACTAGCTGAACAGGAATGTGAGTGGGAAGAAATAACTATTACAGGATCAGATGGTAGCAGTAGAGTGGTCCTTGTCGACAGGAAAACAGGTAGCCAGTATGATATACAAGATGCTATTGATAAAGGTCTGGTGGAGAGGAAGTTTTTTGACCAGTACCGTTCTGGCAGTTTAAGCCTGACACAGTTTGCAGACATGATTTCCTGCCGTAATGGCACCGATGAGGTGTTTCGGCACGAGTCGGTGACTCGGTCTCCCACAGTGCTGAGCGTCAGGAGTTCTTCCTCACTGATAAGGAGCGGTTCATTCTCAGATACCCCAGAGGAATGCAGTCCCATTGCAGCCATATTTGACACAGAAAACTTGGAGAAAATCTCCATTTCAGAAGCTATACAACGGGGCATTGTGGACAGCATCACTGGACAACGGTTGCTTGAAGCCCAGGCCTGCACAGGGGGCATAATATGCCCTACCACAGGCCAGAGGCTTTCCCTTCAGGAAGCTGCCAATCAAGGCATCATTGATCAGGATATGGCCACACGGCTCAAACCAGCCCAGAAGGCCTTCCTAGGGTTCGAAGGCATAAAGGGCGGACGCAAGAGGATGTCAGCAGCTGAAGCAGTGAAGGAAAAATGGTTGCCTTACGAGGCTGGGCAGCGGTTCCTTGAATTCCAGTACCTCACTGGAGGTCTCGTGGACCCAGAAGTACGTGGAAGAATAAGTACTGAAGAAGCCATTAGAAATGGATTGATTGATGGTCGTGCTGCCCAGAAATTGCAAGACACCAACAGCTATCCCAAAATTCTGACCTGCCCCAAGACCAAGCTGAAAATATCCTACAAAGATGCAATGAATCGGTCAATGGTGGAAGACATCACTGGTCTTAAACTCTTGGAAGCAGCCTCTGTTTCATCTAAAGGCATATCCAGTCCCTACAATGTCTCCTCAGCACCTGGCTCTCGCTCTGGCTCTCGCTCTGGCTCACGTTCAGGCTCACGCAGTGGGTCTAGGAGGGGAAGTTTTGATGCATCGGCAACCTCTTCATATTCTTACTCATACTCAACCTTCAGCAGTGGGTCTATTGGGCGCTAGTAAATGAGGCAATGGGTCTGCATTTTAATATCGTCTAGATTAGTCTATATCCTCTTTCCTAGAACAACAACAACAGAAGAACCCAAAGCAAAACCCAAAGCAATATGGTTTGTGGTCCTATTGTTACTTGCCCAAGCAAAATGATTTTGCTGAAACAAAAGAAATAAAGACATGGCCAAAACAAACTTTAAGTCTTTCCTAGGTGTGTTCACCTTCTCTTCTGAAAAAGCTGTAAAATGCTTGAACGCAGATTTATGGAGTACAGATGAGGGAAATGCAGAAAGTCATATGTGTGAATTTTGACTTTCAGTTGCCATTTCCATTTAGTGTTTGGATTTTTAATGGGTCTCTGTATATTTTAAATAGTCTATCATTTGCCTTCTCCTGTTAACTGCAACTGTCAACCCATAAGCTGATAACTGAGGTATTAAAGTCTTGAGGTAGTTTTTTTTTTTTCTCCAACATAGGCCTTTCTCAATTTGCTATTGTGAAGAAAAAATACTAACAATATGGACACAAAATGCCTTTAATATTGGTTTAGAATCTATACTATAACTTTAAAAGCTCTGTCTTCCAGATGCTCTACTTCTGTATGTTTGGCTAGCCATTTTCTTAGGTATAACTTGGTGGGTATAAAGGGCTGTTATTAGGCTGGGCTTTTGTTTTACTGTTACCTATATATTTTCTACTGTTTTGCTTGATTTCCATGTAACAACAAAAAATATAAATCTAACTGCACCGAGACAGCTATTCTGGGCAATAAACTTTTGAAGTTGTAAAGTATTTGTTGTGTGCTTATTAAATTTAGCTATGGATATTCTTAGAGGTAAATTGGAGAAAACCATTTAAAAAGTAGCAAATACTAGCTTTGTCATAAAAATAGTGTACAGGCACATTATTTTTCATGATGCTGATCCATCATTTTTATGGATATAGACTTCTGATTCTGTGTTTTCAGTAGGAAAAAGAAGATAGCACCAATAATGGAAACTATGCTCTAGAAGCAGAAAGCCGATTTTCAGAGTTGATTATAGACTTGATGATGACCAGAAGCGTATTTCTTCTGTTCATGATCCATCCCACTGTCTCTGCAGCTACGAGAGACCGTGTGCCAGATTCTCCCTTACGCATCATGCAATTTTGGACAACAAGCAGAACAAAGATAAAGTGACTGGGCTTAGCCAAGCAATGTGGTGGGATAGGAGGATTGTTCAAAACCTGAACAGTCACCTCCTGTAATGTCTGCCCACCTCTGGTGGCTCCTGAAAGCCTAGGTTGAGAAAATGGCAAGAACATACCATTGTTCATGTGATGTCTTCCTGTTGCCAGTTGCGTGTTGGCTGCTGGCAGCTTGCTGACTCCTTTTATTTGACGTCTCTCCTGAGCTAAGAAAGAAGAGCACAGGATTAGAGGACTCGAGCATGGTTTGAAACTGCTTTTGTTGCCATGACTCTTCCTCAGCCATAGCAGAAAATGTTTTGAATATGTTGAGACTGTCCTGTCCTCTCCCATTCACAGCATAGTGCAGATACTTCTGGGTAGGCATTGTGTTCTTATCTGTGTGATCACTTACAAGGATTTAATATGGTTTTAGACAACTGCCAGAACAGAGGTTTAATGGAAGAACTGTTGGTAAAATGTGCCAGTACCTGAAGTAAATTCTTCCTATAAGTAGTTGAAAGCGTTGCCTGAGACACATACCTGCTTTTAGCGATGTACCATGTAGGAACTTTGCCTGTCTATGAATTTTATCAACTGCTAGAGATAAAAAGAGGAAACTTATAGGCACAAATGCTAATCACTGTTAATGATGCTGCCTATTTTTTTGCAGCATGTTCCCTTTCTGGGATGAGGAATGGCTTGAGTTATAATTTTGTCTCCAGCTGAAGTGTAGCTGCTAACCTGAAAAGCATTTCCAATGTTTTCTGAAGATCAGAACAGTGTCTAAACTCTCCACTATATGTAAAATATCTTCTATTACTAGACTAAGAAACTAAATGGACTGGTACAAGTCAGTAGTTGGGACCTCTAGAGAAAGTAGGCAAGAAAGTGCAACCTATCTCCTAGGAACTTCCACAGCTTCAGAGGTTTCTGTCTACAGCTGAAGTTCATTAGCTGTACTGTAGGGGAAGATCCAGTTCTTGAATAGCTTTCTGACTGCTAGGGAGAAACAGCTGTGTGTGTTTTTGTTTTTGTTTTTGTTTTTTTTTCTTTTTTAGAAGACAAAACCTTAATCACAAGCTGTTGCCACAGTTTTAAATGGCTAGGAGGTTCTTGGGCTCTACAGTACAGATTAAACTGTTCAATACTGATGAAAAGTCTGCTATTGGGTGCATGCAGCCCTGCAGTTTGCATGGATGGGAACCCTGCGCGCTCTTTCTGGCACAGTTGCCAGGCCTGTGCTTATGTTTCACACAAGGCATTCCTTGCATCTGGTAGGTTCTTTAAAGCTGTGCTTTTGCACATTACATCTCTTACTTCTGGATCAACCTTTTTTTCCTGTGGATGAACATTTTGTCCTGTGGTGGTGGCCTAGATATAAGTTCATCTCCCAGAAATGCTGCTGCTGCTTTCTCCTCACGCACTCCAGCAGCAGATGCTAGTGCAACACTGGTCAGAGGTGTTTGGCACAGGAGACCCAGGGGCCTGAGTAGCAGCTGAGCCAGTCCAGGCAGCAGGTGGGACAGGAAGCTGATAACTCAGGGGTGCTAAAGAGAGAAGTGGAGAGTTCTCTGTAGTAAAAAAAGGGCTGAGGAAGGAATTTCATGAAGAACTTCCCTTTTCCAGAGCTGAAGTTTGGCAGCCACAGTGTGGTGTGGAAGTCAGCCAGCAGAAAGAGGCATGGCAGGTGAGTGCACCAGGAGGGGCATGGTGTTGTGGGGCTGAGGAGAGCAGGTTTCTGTGTTCGTGAGGTGGGAGAGCAGCACCTGGGGGTTGAGGAGAAGCCAGGCTGTGTTTTGTTGGGGTGCTATGTGGTGGGGACACAGAGATGAGCGTGGGGATTTGGGGTAGGATGTTCATAGGCTCTGCAACTCTCTTGTGCAAAAGATTAAATGAATTTTCTTCGTTGATTTTAAAAAGAATGACCGGCAATTTTGAATCTTCATCTCTGCTGCTGAGACAGTAATTCCTTAATATTAAAAAGTCAGGGTAGACTTGTTGGCCCAGCCTGTGGCCGCAAGCACTTCCCTGTGCAGGGAGGAGTGCTGGGCTAGGTGTGTTCATTAGCAGCCTTGCGGGTCAGAGTCGATCCTCTGTCTCCTGCTGTCTCCTGCTCCTCCTTGTGCCTTGGGGTAGGTGATGCTGACCCTGTTCAATGGGAAATGGGCGCCCTGCGTGCTGACTTGGCTGCAATGGCTGGGGAGGGTTCACTTACTAGCAGGGTCAGCTCCTTAGAGAACTGGGCTTTACTCTGAACTGGAATGTATTTCTAAGGGTTTCATTGACGGAGTTAATTGCCTTGATGTTGTGAATTTGCTGTCCTCCTGCTTGAGGCAGCGGGCTGGGAAAAGGCTGCTGCTTAGGACCATATGGTTTGCACAATGCAGTAGTGCTCAAGCCAGCATTTTGTCTGTCTTCTGCTGCTTGGTAATGCACAAATGGCACTTGATTAATATTGTAGCCTTGTGAATATGAAAGATGGATGGGGAATACTTACAGAATAACTATTATGTGACAGTGTAAAATTATGCAGAGTGTGGGTGTGGTTTTGTAATTTCAAATTTCTGCATATTTTTATAATATAAATCTGGAATAGTCATTTACTTTGAAGTTTCTGTGCATCTAGGCTGTTCTGAGATAAGCAGGATTTACTTGTCATATGTAACTGTTTCAGAATAATGTTATACTTAGAAATACTTTTTTTAAACACATGCCCAAGCAACTTGAGAACAATTTCTAGGTCCCTCAAGGCAGTTTGTGCATAGGCTCTCTGCTCCTTTCTGACCCGTGTTAGCTAGCCTGGTGTTTAACAATTATGCACCTGTGATATGAGGTCAACACTTTTTTTTCCTCCTCATAGTAACACCACATGCACAGTTTGTACAAGTAGAACTGCATTATATAATAAAGACAGAGCAATATTTAGGGTTCCATTCATAATGTTTTAGAGCCAATTTTAGCTTTAGTAGTTTATCAGCAACATACTTTATGGCAGAGTTAATATGGTGGGAGGCTCTGTGAGGGCGGTCGAGCATCTGTCTGTTAACACATCAGATACTCAAGCTGCTGATCCCTCTGCAGATTCCCGTTCCATTGGCAGGCTGGGGATGTTCATGACGCAGTCCTTTGCTTCTCATAGTCCAGGTGCTTGTGCTGAGCCAGGGAGTGCTGGTTGCCCAGGGTGGCTTCTGTGTCTGGCGGGGACATCTTTCACCTGGCTGCCCATCTCAGGCAGGATATCCAGAGAACCCTGTTGATGGAAAATGAAGCTATGTAAAGACAATACTTGGAAGAGACAAATCCCCACCATGCACCACAAAGTCATCTGCTGGTGCCACTCTGAGCCAGGAGTGGCTCCGTGAGAAGCAGTGAAAATGTACTAATGCAAAATGCGAGAGGGATCTCAATCCAGTGCATGCTTCTGAGAAAATCAGTAACACCAGTAAACAGTGAAGATTTGGATCAATGGGAATTGATCAGCGAAGCATGGGGGAGGGACAAGCCTTCTCTCAATTTTTCCAGCATGTGTTGTGCCCTCCTCATGCAGTGGACTAAGGGGTCCTCATCGCTTATTCAGCACACAGCAGACACTTACATGAGGGTGACTGAGGCACCCAGCACTGAAAAGGCTGCTGGGAGACAAAGCGTCTTTCTTTCCCTTTCCTTTAACCTGCTGACGGACACACTCATGCCATTGCTTCCACCAAGGCCCTAGCACCATTTTCCATCATCTGTGTGTGTGGTGGTAACTGTCATAGAATCATTAGGTTGGAAAAGACCTTCAAGATCACCAGGTTCAACCATCAACCTCGCCTACCAAGTCCCGTCACTAAACTGTGTCCCTTAGTGATGCATCCGCACGTCTCTTAAACGCCTCTAGGGATGGGGAATCCACCACTTCCCTGGGCAGCCTGTTCCAATGCTTGACCACCCTCTCTGGACAGAAATTCTTCCTAATATCCCATCTAAAGCTCCCCTGGTGCAGCTTGAGACCATTTCCTTGTGTCCTATCATTTATTACCTGAGAAAAGAGACCTACACCCTCCTCGCTGCAACCTCCTTTCAGGTAGCTGTAGAGAGCGATGAGGTCTCCCCTCAGCCTCCTCTTCTCCAAACTAAACAGCCACAGTTCCCTCAGCTGCTCCTCATAGCTCATCTCTTCTAGTCCCTTCACCAGCTTGTTGCTCTTCTCTGCACACACTCAAGCAACTCAATATTCTTCTTGTTGTGAGGGACCCAAAACTGAACGCAGTACTCAAGGTGCGGTCTCGCCAGTGTTGTGTATGAGGGGACGATCACTTCCCTGGTCCTGCGGGCCACACCATTTCTGATACAAGCCAGGATGCTGTTGGCATTCTTGGCCACCTGAGCACACTGCTGGCTCATGTTCAGGCAGCTGTTGATCAGCACCCCCAGGTCCTTTTCTTCTGGGCAACTTTCCAGCCACTCTTCCCCAAGCCTACACTGCTGCATGGGGTTGTTATGACCCAAGTGCAGGACCTGGCGCTTAACCTTGTTGAATTTCATGCAATTGTGCTCAGCCCATCAATCCAGCCTATCCAGATTGCTCTGCAAACCTTCCTACCCTGTCAGAGAAAAACATGTAGGAGCTGCCATTGCTGAATGCAGCTGAGCATCTGACTAAAAGTAAACCCTTTACTGTATGAAAAGCCTTCCTGTTCCTATGAAGCTACATTTAATGTTTAAAGGCTGAATAAGTGGTAAATAGGGGATAAAATTGTTCAATGAAACTTGGCTGTCATTCAACATGCACCTTACCTCCAAGACCTTTGTATCCACCTAAGCCAACTGTGCAACTCTGCTTTGTGAACTGACTGTAGGGACTTTGGGGTTCCTACTTTGTTTCCCAGCTGCTCCCTTCACTCCAGGAAATACAGAATGTCCTCTGGGGCCAGACTCACCATTAAGTCCAGACAGACCAGTTTTTTCCTTTTTTACATGTTGGGTTTTTTTCTTTTTTTTTTTTTTTTTTTTTTTTAGTTGTGCAAAGAATAATGTATTTGTTTTCATAGGAGGGGAAGGAAAAAAAAATGAACAAAGTCCTGGAAATGTTTTACTAACAACTGAGAACTGAGGACAGAACTGGGACAGTGCTTGGTTTCTTGGCTGAGCTAAGGAGTTTGAAGACAGAATCAAAGGTTTCATTTTTAGATAGCTTTATTTTTAAAACTTTATGATTAAACTTAGTTCAATTTTAAAATGTTGCTATAAACATTCTCATTTAGGAAATATCAGGAAAAATCTTTGAACATGTCTAGCTGCTTTTTATTTTTTTTTTATTTTTTTATTTTTTCCAATTTGTAAAACTGGTCATGGAGTTTAGATCGTGTTTCAAAATAGTAATTCAACTGAAGTTGTTTGGTTTTCTGGCAAATAATTTGATGTAGGGTGGAAGGAGTGAGTGAATGTACTTATCTATAGCCTAAGAACATTAGAGTTTCCCTTTCTTTCAGGTTGATATTAGAGCTTCCAGATTCAGTAAGGACTATGCTACACCCATTGTGTACATCCAGCCTGGAGAAACTCAGAAGAATAACAATGCATTGCTTTTTATTCCCCTCTGGCCTCAAATAGCCATTCTGGGATGGATGCCTGGCACTACCCTCTAGATACTGTGCTCTGCTTGTCTGCAAGCTTGTTGCAGGCAATGTTTGAAGACAGGGTGCAAACTCTTCTCTGATGGTTGCCACCTCCTCTTAAGGCTGGCTTTACAAGGTGGTATGTGTGAGCTCCGGTCGTGGATCCAATATTTAGTACATAAGCAGCAGGTAAACTGGATGGTTACCTGTTGTGTGTGATGGAGAAGTGGCAGCACTTGCTATGTTATATTTTAATAGGCCATGATACTTCTGTGGGGCGTCAGCACAGGTCATCTCTGTTCCAGGCTGAGCTCTGGTCCAAATGATTGAGCTGTCATTGGAGCCAGAGCTGTGTTTTGGTCTATGCTGCATTATGCCAGTACAACTCTTACCTTTTTCACAAGAGTCCCTCGGGGACCACTTAGTGTCTGTCACTTTGGTGGGGGACAGGTGCTGGCCCAAACACATTGGCTACCAGCTGCATACTTGACTATGTGAGCTTTGACCAGCTCTGACAAAGGTCATACACCTGCTTCTTGGCTGTTCCTGGACCTTAGGAGGAAAGCATAGGTTTAAACATGACCAAAATGCTGTTGGGATTCTATCTGAGTGTCTCCCAGGGGGTGGTCCTAATAAATCAATTTGAATGTGTGATTTATCTCTTGGGTTACTCTGTGTATTGCTCAGTTTGGCCCACAGTATGTGGAGAATAGTCACCAGAGCCATGTGATATCACACCTGTCTTGGGCAAGGCTGTAAAGAAAGGTTTTTTATTAGACCATTGTCATAGCTGTGTGAGGGATTCCTGCTTGAGGGCAAGGAATGATGAATAACCACTGCCAAACATCGTCAAGCAGCTGCTCTTCTTGCTTGCAGTAACTCATGGTAACCATGCATGGGCAAAGTGTGTCCCAACTAACCTCATTTCCTTCGAAGTTTACAAAAAACAAATAGCGGTGGGTAGTTTGATAGCACAGAAGTACTGCTGTTACAGTGAATATTCCCTGTCTTTTACCAAACCAGTGCTGTGCTCTGTGTGCAGACTGTGGAGGTTGCCTCTCAAGCTGCAGATCTTACAGGTGCCCAGCTCCATACTGCTCTAAAGTCTTCTCTAATCCCTCAGCAATCTCAGCATCACTCCTGCTGCAGCCAAACTGCAGAGGCTTACGTAGTTTGCGAGCTCCCTGAAGTAGCTGTGCTGCTCCCAGAGGAGTGTGGAAAGGAGGAATGACCCACCTGGGCAGCATGAGCCCAGGGTGGAGGCGGGCATTAGGAGTCTTGTCTCTGTCCCCCGTTCTCTGCCCCTGGCTTGTGGAACAGATGAAGAAAAGCCCAGAGAGAGCAGCAGAGCTTTCAAATCATCTTCACTTCTGGCCTCTCTGCAGAAGCAGGCAGCAAAGAGTCTGATTACTGCCAAATCTGAGGCAGATCTGCATTATGTGCATCAACCTGCTGGGAGAAATGGGTTCTGATAAACCAGCCATTTTGAATGAACATCAAGCATCGTAGTTGCCTGGCTCTACCTGCGTTTGGATGAGACTATTGCATGACTATTATTCATGTAGTCTTTTGCAGTGCATTTTTGGGGGTACAGTTGCAGACAAATACAGCTGTTCTGTGATTGCTACTATCATCCTACAGATCTAGAAAATAGGAAGGGGGAAGAGAAGTGTGAATCCACAAGAGAAACAGCTTGAGATCTAAGTAGATCCAGGAAATGTCACGATAGNAGAGGAGAGGAGAGGAGAGGAGACGAGGCAAGACTTACTTCTGGTACAGGTGGTCCTGGAGGCCCAAGGGGACCTCAGCACCCTTCTCTGTAGAGGGACCAAGTACTTCAGGAATGCCTCTTCCACCCTTTGGACCAACTGGGCCGGGAGGGCCACACCTTTCTTTCTGTCAGGGGAAATTTGGAGGGAAAATAGCAATGAAAATGGAAATTAAGACCCTCGTCTAGGTTTTTGTACTCTCCTGCCTCTCCCTGCCTACTCATCTACTAATACCTGTGACAATTTTCCCAGAGCACATGCAGCACTATGAATAGAAGGTTAAATGTCACATGAAAGGCAAGGATAGTGTTTCTTCTGAGCTGTAATGGGCCATTACTTGTCAGCAAGCTATATGAGGTTCTTCTTACTCCAAAGTCCACATAATAGCCTCCTACAGCATGTTGGATGGAGCTGGCTTCAGCTCCAAGATTCCTGTGTGAGTTATTGTTATTCTCTCCAGCTGTACTTTGCTGATGTTTGCATAATGCAGTCCAAAGCCTCTGGAAAACTGAATGGCAGATGACAGAGAGCTGGTGACTTATTCTTAGAGAGATTTTCCTACACAGACACTTATTCATGTGGGTTTGAACAACATGGCCTCTGACTCTCAAGGATCAGGTTTTCTAAAGGAAAGGATTAATTTCAGGTATGTATGTGTGTATATATATGTATAATTAACTGGAACTTAGCAGAAGTTCCAGTCACTGGGTGACTGCTGTCACAGTCTGAGCATTGTGGCATGCACACCTGCGAGATGCTCCTCCTAATGAGGGAGGCATAGCCAGCACACAAAGCTAGAGATCCAGTGTTTTTTTAACTCTTGCTGTTTGTAGCTAACATGCAACGTGTTATGTACCAGGAGCTCCAGCTGGGGCAGAATTGTGTGGGAGCTCCAAAGACCGTCTTAATGGAAGTGTATTTGTCTCTGGATGCAAGCTTTCTGCAGCAATGACATAGGCAGTAGGACCAGAAATTCTTACTTCTTTTTTCCTCCTCAGGCTTCTGACCTTTTGAGATAAACAATTATCTGGGGTGTGTGTGTGTGTGTGAGTTGTCTGCTGTCTCCTCTGTCCCTGTCATCAGTCTTTCAAAAAATATTAGAAATAGTTAAAAAAATATATATAGGGATATATATATATATATATATATATATATATATATAAAGGGGGGAGAGGGGGAAGAGGAGGAGTGAGTGCTTTACAAGGATCAGAAATTACCTGTTACTTGAATTTCATAGGACATGGGTTCTACCTTTGATCCAGCATCCCTATCTCCCTTTTTTTTTTTTCTTTTTAAGGTCTCTGTCTCTAAAGAAGGGAATCCAGCTCTATGTTCTTGCACATTCTCTGCATAAAGAGAGAATTCCTCATTCATTATTATTATTATTATTATTATTATTATTGCTCTCATGATGTAGACAATGTGAGATTTTAAGCTCAGCCATGTGTGAACATGTACAGCTACTTGTACTGTGTTAGGTTTGAGATATGTGGCTGCCTTCCCAACCCATCATCTACCAGGTGAAGATGCTGGAGTGTTCTCCAAGCACCCTTTCATCCCCAAACTTCTCTATTGCCTGACATTGCTTTCAAAGCCTCAGTCAGCACAAGAGAAACAAGTAAAAGCCAGGTCAGCTCAGAGGTAGCAAGTTTAGTGTGCAACAAGTTACCATACATCTATTACACTGTGAAACGGAGATCGTGTGTGCTCCTTGTCTTCCGCAAATAAAAAGCAAAGTGACTTAAATAGTCCCTCTTTCACAACTGGTAAAGTAGTTGAACTATCTTCCCTTTGCTGTGCTCTGAAAGCACTTGCATGTGACATCAGTGTGGCTCAGAAGACTCATCAGACTGTGCTAGCATGGTTGTGTGTCTGAGTCCCAAATTAATCGGAACTGAGACCTGCTCTAGAGAATATAAAACGACAGCCTGTACCAAGGCTTCTCTACTAATGTGCACAGAGGCTGCTTAAAAGGTCAGTTACACATCTGCTTGATTTTATTTAACATTAGTAACGTGTTACCTTACTTGGGATATGTGTGTGTGTACTTAGTGGGAGGTTTATTTCCCATGGGAAGATTTGGCTTATCTTTCTTGTAGAGGTCACTTTTGGGCAGATTTTCTCTTTAACAGACCTGTCTGCTTTACAGATCTCCAAGTTCAATATTTGAAATGTCTGTATATTTAAAGTCAAATTTTAGACCAGGATCTTGAACTCCCCCAAAGTTTTGGTGAACAGGTCAACAGAAATATTGAAGACTTTCCCCCCTACCTCCCCTCCTTTCTTTCTGCCTCTCCACTTCTGCCCTCTCTGGAAACAAAAGCAGCTCCTACAGTCAAGGCTTTCCCATCCTGCTGGCAATCTTGAAAGCACCTCTGGTGTTTGCTGGTCCTTCGGGTGACCATTCCTCATCACGACGTGCTGAGCCACTGCTGCACATCTCCCCCAGGGATCAGCAGGGCTCTGCTTGGAGCAGGGAGGTGACACTTCCCTTAGTCCCAGCTGCACCCCAGATACCACATTGTTCACAGGAAGGTTTTAGATGTGTGTTTGCCTGGGAAGATGCAGTTAGACCTTAGCACTGGAACATCTTCCTGCCAACCATCAGCTTCCCTTCTGTCTTTCCTACTTGGGCTTTGCAGCAGCTTGGAAATGGCATTTGAAGCAGTTTTTATTTATTTATTTATTTATTTAAAGCTGCTGCATCCTACTGTGCTGGCAAATGGACAGGCATGTGCTGCCACATATATATCTTAACCACATCAGGTCCTAAAACTGGTACCCAACCTCCGCCACTGAAGAAGTGGATGGGGGTGCTTAAAGTATCCCCCACCATAAGGCCTGGTCTTCCTGGGAGCCATCCTAGAGCTTGCTCGCCCTTGGCTCCCTGTCAGACAGTTGAAAACAGCTGGGGTCATTCACTTCTGGGAAAGGGCACTTTATGGTAGCAGCCTTTATCCAAGCTTACTGTGCTATTAAAGTGAATCATAAGTGAGTTTTTAAGCTGGACTCACCACAGCTTCTCTCTCTCTCTCTCTCTCCCTCTCTCTCTCTCTCATTTTTAGCTCTGGAGAAACAATAAAATCTGTATTTCTAGCTCCTTTTTACACATCTGACTGGCAGGAAAGGAGAAGCTTAGAAGGTAGCAGTAATAGCCAAAAATATTATTGGATTACGTGGCAAGGCTCTCAGCATAATCATAGTAAAACTTGGGCTTTAGGAGTCATCTGGAGCTCTTTAGCCACTCTTAGATTTTTGACAAAGCTTTTAACTGTAAAGTCAATCATGTACTGATGGAAGGTAAAGCCCTGGAAGATGTTACTTTCTGCTATCATCTTCTTTCTTCCTTTTTTTTTTTTTTTTTTGTGTCCTGATTCCTATGAGTGTTAAACTGTGACTTTGTGTACTAGCTGCGTTGTCTTTACTTTTGGTCCCATCTTGCCTTCTAGGCCTGCCATCCCAAGGGACCCTGAAGATCGGTGAAATCTCTGTCAGGGTGTGGTCTTAGTGCGTGAAAACTGGCTTCATTAGCGTTTTGAAATGAACTTTATTTACATCTTTTCCCGGACTGCCATCCATTCCTGGGCTCCTATGTACCCCATCATGCACCCTGGAAAGAACAAAGCAGTCCAAATAAAGCTCCTCAGCTTGCTCAATATTTATCAGTGTTGCAGAGGATCTAACTTTTGGTGTTTGTTTGTACATCTAAGTGAATTTAATGCACTCAAATAATCTGTTTTGATATGAACAGAAAATTATTTCCAATATAGAGCAGGAACTACTTGAAATCTAGAAGTTTATGCATCATGTTCCCCTTACATGCTCTTAGTTAGCTATCTTCAGGCACAAGAGAAAACCTTTGATTGTAGGCCAATTAAAAAATGTATGGAACTGTTTGCTCCTTTCAGTTCTCCAGCTCACCCCTCAAGAGAAAATCCTGCCAGCCTTTCAGCAAACCAGAGAAATGACATTTGCTACACAATATTATGCAGTGAAGCCAAAGTATTGCAGTGAAGTCCTTCCAGGAGTAAGAATAACGATGCTGGCAATTTCCAAAATGGGGGCGGGGGGGATAAAATGTTTTCTTTATGGATTCCTAAAAATCACTTTTTAAAAATTATATTTGCTTTTGCAGAAATTTCTGGCACCACTGATGTCAGTGACCTAGGACCAAACTCAAAATAGAGCTTGTTTTATATTGTATGCTCATCTTCTCTGGTCTCTCCCATAACTCCTGGATAACCTTAGATAAAGTAAAATTAAAGGAATGGTGCTGTAATGGAGTTGCCTGGAACATTCTGTGGTACACAGTGTACGACATCAAAAAGATTGTGATCCTTTGAATAACAAGCATCAGAAAATCAGCTTTGATAAATCATTATCTTATCAGTCTTTGACCTCTGAATGGCTGTTCTGCAAAGTCCATGATCAGGACTAACCACCCTGTAGAGTAATAATTTCATTAATTTTACCATAATGAATAAAATCTCCTCAAGGCTACTGTGTGTCTGTCTACCACCTAGCTATATATTTGAATCCTGTCCTTTAGCTGATGAGGGGAGATTGCCCAACTGCTTTGTGTCCTTCTTAGGTAAATTGTGCAGAAACAGCAACCTTAAAGAGTAAACAGCTCTTGCAAGTCCTATTCTTTCAGTTAAGCCTGCTGAAAGTCGCTCAGTCCTTCCTTAAGCCTAATTTTTGCCATCCATCTGGGTCCTTGGCTGCTCAGTCCTGCTGGAGTGAGGAGGACTCATTCTGGGGAAAAGTATTGCCATGAGTGAGCAGGAATAACAGCGTTGGTCCTTGTGTAGGTGTTTTTTGTTGCAGTGGTGGGGGTAGCATATACAGAGCTGGTCTGGGCCTCTCTGGAGCACCAGCCTGGGTGAGCCTGCCTCACTGCTAACAATCCTACTGGTTTCACTAATGGCTATTTGAGTGAGCACACACCAGAGCAAATAATAGTTCTGCAAGTAGGGCTATGGTGCCTAAATCTTTGTGCAAGATTTCTGTGAATGCACAAAGGACTTGCATGTTCAGGATATCCATTCTTAGCCTCGGCAGAGACACAACCTGTGGTTTGCCCTGCTGTAGATTCGCCATCCTTCCTTTTTCTCCAAGGTAGACATCTGGGTCTGTTAGCACCAGCAAAACCCTGGGACGAAGATTGGAGGGCTGTTATTTCAACACAGTTGTTTATTCCTCACTAAATTATACTTGTGCTCCTTCACAGTCCCCAGCCAGCCCTGTGTGAGTTGGCTACAAATTAATTCTGTGCCATGACAAACTCTCAGAACAGTACCAGATTTAATATGATAGAGGAATAGGGACAGTCCAGGTCAAAGTGGGCTCAGGTGCCTCTCTCCTTGTTCCATTTCACCCTAGATTCGTCTGAAGCTCCATTCAGACAATGACACTAATTTTAGCAAAATCAGTGTGTGGTGCTTTCAAAACTTCAGTGAGCTGCAGAACATAAGACATAGGGATGTGCTACAGCATGCACCACATGATCCCACTAGGGATCTGGGTCCCTCAAGCTGCCTTAGGACTATCTCAGGTTAGCCACCCCTAGGGAAGTGGCCAGAGCAGTCAGAGCTAGGCAGTGCAGATAGCGTGGCACACGTGGAGAGCTGTTGTATGGAGAAAATCTGCTTCTTTGGGAGGCCACTCGGTGCAGTAGGCATTACCCACATTCCTAGCCTTGGACATTGACTTGAAACTTCAGTCTTCTTCCCACATTCAATGATATTCAGAAAGAATTTACTGTCCTTGCAAGGCTGAGTTACTAATTTGAAGACACAGGTCTAAGCAATGGATCAAAGAGCCCCAGTTACCCAAGAAGAACCCTTGTATGCAACTCTTCCCCTATTTCTTCTTTATTCCCAGTCTTATATCACCAGTAAAGGATTATTTTCCTTTTGCGCCTTAACCCTATATAGGTAACTGTTCTTTCCTGGAGAACAACTAAGCTAGAGATTTGGCATATTGACCTTCATGTCTCAAAGATCTGGGCAGTCAATGTAAGATGTACTGGCAGTCGTTCCATTTTATATGCTTCTCTACATGGATCCTTCTGCTAAACCTCAGTTTCATCGTAAGCTGTTTTTGGAGATGACTTTTGTTTCTTTCTTTTCTTTTAAAAGTCCTTTTGAATTTGATTATATTTACAGCTAGTTAAATTTGGTAGGCTGGTTCTGCGGTGATGCCATCAAGTAATTGCATCTTGGAGGTCCTTGTTTTCACAGTGTTTTTATGGAGCCCTAGTTCAAACAACAAACCCCAAACCAATATCATATTATTTTTTTATATTTATATCTAATAAAATCAATTGTGAAGGCCCTACTGCAAATCCAGGCCAAAGTTTCTGGCTTTATCCAGTGCTTTCAGGCATTTGATGCCTCTGAGCAGAGCAATGTTTTTCAGCCAGTGTATTCTGCATGCTCCCTGAGCTTATCTGAGGATTTAGTTCCATAGGCAAATCATGTTGCTCTATGTATGGGTAGTGGTTGGAAGGGGAATCCTGCACTTCCTCTGTTTTTGCAGGATTATAATACAATTTACAAAAAATATTTGCTACCCAAACAGACAAGGAATTCTGGATGAAGAGCAGTACGGATCTAAGGAAATAAAAACTAAAAAATAACTAATGAAGATGTTANTTTTTTTTTTTAATATGAAATTCCAATATATTTTATTATTAGTAGACTCCACAGCTTCTTGTTAGCTACAGTTCAAATGCATCATACTGGCTTTTATAGTGGGAATAAGGTTAGAACTCAAAAAAAAAATGTGTTTTTAAGCACCTGATGGATAAGTATTATTTGCCATCCCTATGTGTGATTACATGGTTGTCTTCCCTACAGTCACAGAAACACAGAAGGGTTGAGGTGGAAAGGGACCTCTGGAGGTCATCTGGTGCAGCCCCCCTGCTCAAGTAGGGCCACCTAGAGCATGTTGACCAGGATCATGTCCAGGTGGGTTTTGAATATCTCCAAGGAGATATTCAAACTCCACAACCTTCCTGGGCAACCTGTGCCGGAGCTCCATCACCCCCACAGTGTTTCTGGATCTTCAGATGACACCTCCTGTGTTTCATTGTGTGTCCTTTGTCCTGTTCTGTCCTGTTCAAGGTTCCTAACTACAAAGAATATAAATCAGTAATCTTTATTTTGAAGGGCTGTTATACCATACATTGCTGCTTCTAATGGATCATTGCAACCTGATAACGCATCACAGAGACAGAAGAGCAGGGTCGAGACTTCAGGCCAGAGATGTTTAAAGGTGTTATGTGAATAGGCTGTAGGTTAATAGTATTTTACTGCTTTTGATATTTATGAATCCTTCCCCCAACAAAGTGTGTTGTGTATCACTATTAGTAAATGTTAATATGCTTGTAAAGATTTAAGAAAAGAAAATCATCAGAGAACAGAAAAAGCCTCTCTTCTCCAAAAGTCAAATTTGCAGTGGCCTTAGAGCTGAAATTTACACTCAAATTCAAATACAGATATGATCAGAGTAACCACACCTTTTTGTAATCTTAGGTAAATCAAGGGGAATTAGAAGTCCTTTGATTTGCAGCTATGAGGAGAGAGGCTGTGCCTTCTGGAGATCTAGGATGAAGTTCTGGCTCTACAAAAAGAATAGGGAACTGGCTACTATTCCAGTGGGACCAGTTTTTCACCTTAGTCCTTTCATATTTTCAAACAAACTCAACCTTTTAAGCAAATGAGCAATACATTTTTTTGCAAAACCCTAATGATTCATGTGTAATGTCTTGCTGTACTTTATTTGGTAAAGGTCTGTCCTCCTTACCTCTGAACCAGGAAGTCTGGCATGACCTGGCTCTCTAAAAACACTGCCACATCTCTTGGAGGTTCCACATATCCCATGTTAGTACACTTGTGGGGAAGGGAAGAAACATGCAAAAATAAAAGCAAATTAATAGAGCATAGCTAGGTTAAACATGGCACATTTACGCAGTATTTGATATACACTTTCCTTGTGTGCTCCAAGCAGGAGAAAATATGCATGTCTTACTTCCACGTTTAGAAATCCATAAAGTAAAAAAAAAAATAAATCACCCACTCATCTTCCTGTAAGGAAGAAAAGAGGTGAAGGAAAGAACAAGAGTGCAAATCAGGCAAACAAGTTTAATTACAATCCTAGGGAAAAGAAACCACAAGGATGTATTATTTGCAGTCAGTCAACTCACCACCCCGGGAACTTCACAGTAGGTTTCCTCTGCTGTCATGTTATGGTCTACATGAAGTTCAGGCTGTTGCACATCAACTTGTGGGATATGTCAATAGGAAGACAGGTTTTAAAATTGCTGAACAGTTGCAATCTAACTCCAGTCTGTCTGCTTGCTTGTATAGACGCCTTCACCAGTGTGTCTGAGAACTTCCTAAATAAAGGATTAAGTGTAACAACTCATTCTCAGTTTGTGGATGAAAGAGCTTGGTAGGTTTGTGGATTTGTCTGCATGGGATGGAGAGGATTTCTGGTGCTTGTATCTGAAGAACTAATTGAGGAAATATTTAACCTCAAGGAAATATCTTTTGCATTTATTTCAGAGTGTTAAGGTCTGAAGCGATCTCAGTGGGGAATGAGTTTCTAGAATTTCATTGTCCATAAAATCCTGCGTTGTATTTCCCACACTGGAAGGCCCCGTATTGTTCCAGTAGTGGCTTTCTGTGACAAGTCAGGGCCACAAGGGGAAGGCAAATGCTGTATTTGCCTGAAGTACTGCCTGAATAGAATTTTCTTTGCGTTATTGACCCATATGTCTTCTCAGTCCATGAAATACTGCATTTGGATGTTCTGCCACAATGCACATATTGCATTCGACCATCACAACATACTGTATGATAGAGATGAAATATTAAGAATAACCATCCTACGCACCTTGTTCCTTTGTGACTTCTTTCTTCCTTATGAACAGTGTGCTGACTGTGGAGGCTGTGACACCTTTGGCATTGTTGCAGGACTCTGCTGAAGTGGCATAAGAGTAGCTTTCTTTCTGTGGGTCATAGCCAGAAGATGTGGACTCATGATAGACACGAGAGTTTCCTTCATATAATACAAACCAGCATAGTCTACAATGTAAGACATGTTTGTGGTGGTCATCTTTCACTTATCCCCTGATGCATAGCCACTAAAGGGTGTACTTCCAGGTTCAGGTGCAGTGGGCAAGGATTCTGGTCCTGTTTTCCTGTGGGTCACACTGTTACCTGATACACATTTGAGGTAATGGTAAGAATGAAGATGAATGTCTCTTGCACAACAGTAAAGTTCTTTTAGTTTGTCCCAGTGTTTCTGGGGCTTTGCTCCTGCAGGACACAACTTTGCAGAAATCCTATTGGATTTCAAGGTCTACAGACATGTTCAACTGAATTTATGGTGCAACGAAGGAAGGATTAACCCCAATCATCTAAACGTTAAGTGGTTACATTAAGCTAGTCAGCTAAGCATCCTCTATATTCAGGGAAAAAAGAGAAAGACAATATCTACATAAGCATGCTGAATCACACAGTGCCTATCAGCAGTGCCTGTCTCTTTATTTGTATCCATTGGAACTAAGTTAGGTGGTCAGCTTAGACTAGGTGAACACTTTTTAGAGGGTTGAAGTCAGATCCCAGCCTTGCAAGTTACGAAGCCAGCATGGAACTGGTACACTCATTGCTGCTATAGCCTACCAATAGCTGTTATCATACCCTTACCTCTTCATCTACTGGCTTTTCAGTAACTGGATTCACTGTATGACTACTTAGAATAGGTCTAAGTTTGTCACTGGGAAACCTACTGAAAATATCAGTAAACTAACTGGAAATTGTAATAATAGAAGTACTCTTTGTTTATTTTTGCTTTTAGCCAAGTTAGTTGATTGATTTCTTATCACGTACCAGAAGAGTGTCAAGATATCTCTTCTCCTTTGATGTAGAATGTCTCCACAGCAAGAAAGACTGGAAACCAGGTCTCCACTGTCCTCCACCTCACAGAGGAAACCTGCTGGTACAGCCAAAGAGAAATCAGGACATGTGTGATTAGAAAGACAAGCCTTTCCAGCTCATGGCAAAACAATAGTGACCTTGTGACCTCTTCCAAAGTTTTACAGTTTGGAGTTCATATTGTTGTTTTGCAGTGTGCAAGTGAACAGGCTAGGTGACCTGCTGAGATCCTTTTCAACCTGAATGTTCCCATGATCCTGTGGTACACTAACCTGAGATACAGCTTAATAATCTTCAGAGTGAAACAAAGAAGAGTAGTTACTCTTCAGGGAGACATACCACCTTCATTAATGTATATTGTTTGGTTCTTTTTTTTTTTTTTTTTTTCATTAATTAGCAAATAGGACAGAGCTATACTATATTCTACTAATGTGATATTTAATATCTGTTGTTTTATCTGAAGCTTCAACTTATTAAGGCCAAACAACTAACTTAGCTTCACTGAAACTTGGATGAATTACACAACTTGTGTAGAGAATAAAAGAGCTTGACACAAGAAGCGTTATGAGAAAAATGAGATTTTTTTAAAAAAAGAAAATTGCTAGAATACTGCACTATTTTTGGTATACAGATGCAACACAATGCTGTATTACAGGATAAACAAAAAGCATTTTTACAAAACAAGTAGTTTATTTTCTTGCTGAGTGTCAACGGCTTGCTGCAAGTATTGGAGGTGTGTGTTATTTCTCAGAGGAAACCATGCAAAAAATTTTTATAGAAGAAAATTCAGAGCAACTTGAGTTTAAACATTAGACAACAGTTTCCCTAATGAGAAACATAACTAGAACTAGCCTGTATTTTCAGCAACCTATTACATACCAGCAAAAGTTAACATTGGCTGAATTTTTTAGAAGAGAGAAACTGGAGTGTCTGTGGAAGTTCTAAAATTAATTTGTAATAGAGATGCAACATTCCTTTACTATGGCAGTCAAGGCAGAGAGGTTTATTCTAGCATATTTAACATTGGTTTCAGCTAAAATAAGTTAGGAGCCACATTCTCAGAATTAGTGCTGCAGTGCTGAGAGCACAACCTTTTCAGATAACTAAGTCCTCTGCAGAAAAAAGAAAGAAAGAAAGACAGAAAGAAAGGAAAAAAAAAAAAAGCTATTTGCTCTTTTACAAAAACAACTGTAGCAGCTTGAGTCCCAGCCCTTGCAGAGAGCTTAGAATGCTCACCCAAAGTATGAGAATGTTTCCACCAGAAAGGAAGTCATTGTAACATCTTAGTAATAACACCTGGAACCCGTAGAACTTGGGTGCGTGCCTCATGGTAAGTGTGGGGTTTAAGCACTTACCTGAATTGTAGTTCTTACAATCAGTGGTAAAATGTGAAGATCACTTACAAAAAATGTAATAGTTCAGTAAACTACTATAAGGATATATGTGTATGTATATCTTTATATATCTGAGACTGGAGGGTCTCTGCAAGTGAATAAGCTTAACGAACATTACACCTCTTACATCCCTTTCCTTTTTATTTTTCTTTTTGTTATTTTTAATAAGTATCCTTAATATATTTTCAAGCTTGCAAAGCAGAAAATACTCCTTAAAATTTAAGTAGAAAGGAAAAAAAAATTACAATTTTCACCAGCGTTTAGGATCTATTAATTCCCGAATCAGGTCAGGAATATGAGTAACAAAGATCAGCTGGTAGCCAGACTAGACATTCCCAACCAGAGGAGAAGGTTACACAGTGCCTTTTGTGAACACAAAGGAAGAGCTCCTGAATGTGAACACGGCAGAGACATATTGGTTCTTTGAGTTTATGAAATCAACAGGCAAGTGCAAATCTGAGTGTAGTTTTGCTTTTGATCCAACATCTATAGTGAATAGGGTGATTTTATTTGTATACGGAGATGCAGATAAAGATTGAATCTAAGAAATTTTCAAAAGTTAAAAAATGCAAACCACAACAGAAAATGGCTTCAGTTAAAATATAATTTGAGGTGCCTTGGTGTGATGCGCATGTTAATTTTCACTGCAAACCTTTTCTGTTTAGCATTCTGTCACTTGGCTAATATACCCATAAATCTTAATGAAAATACTTTAACTGCATTATTAACAAATGAGTGTAAGTTAAATGCAATTACTACTGTCCATTTAATGGCACAGAATGGTTGAGGTGGAAAGAGACCTTTAGAGGTCACTTGGTCCAACTCTCCTGCTCAAGAAGGGTCACCTACATCTGGTTGCCCAGAACCATGTCCAGCTGGTTTTTGAATATCTCCAAGGAGGGAGACTCCACAACCTCTCTGAACAACCTGTGCCAGTGCTCAGTCACCCTCACTGTGAAAAAGTGTTTCCTGATGTTCGGGTGCAAGCTCCTATGTTTCAGCTTGTGCCCATGGCATCTTGTCCTGCCACTGAGCACCACTGAAAAGAGCTTGGCTTTTGCACCCTCTCTCCAGGTATTTGCACACACTGATGAGATCCCCCCGGCCCTCCTCTTTTCTAGGCTGAACAATCCCAGCTCTCTCAGCCTTTCCTCACAGGAGAGATGCTGCAACCCCTTAATCATCTTCATGACTCTTTGCTTGATCTATCTCCAGTAGCTACTTCTCTCTCTTGTACTGCGGAGCCTAGAACTGTACACTAGAGGCACTAGACATAATAACTTGCAATGACTTACAAGACAGAACTTGATGAAAAAATATTTTATACATTTTTTTCCCTCAATTTTAACATGATTTCAGTGGAAACTAGACATATATGAATGACCAGATCTTTCTCTAGATGGCTGTAGGCACAAAGCAATTCCTGTATGCTTTTTCTCCTGATGTGCCTTATCTCACACTCCATCAGCACTGAATTCTAACAGCTCTGGTGACTCCTAGTCTTTAAAAATGAACCCTGAAATTTCCACAATTCTCTTGAATACTCATTGATCTAAATAATTTTGTGTCACCTGGATGTTTTGCCCTTTCACTGTTAATCCCTGTCTTCTTCGAAATCTATCCTCCTTCATGGGACTTCTGTGTTTCTTTGTTTCTTTTGTTAAGTTACAAGTGACTTTCTCTTTGTTTTGGTATTTTTCTTAACTGCAGGACTATTTTGCCTCTTGTTGAATGGTCACTTACTTTAGTATCCTTGGGAGATATGAGAAGGTTGACCTTGTTTTCTTCTTAAAAGATGGGAGGGAGAAAGGAGTTGTCACTTACTGGAAGCACTGATTCAGTGCAATGCTTCCAGGTTTAATTCTGAATTAAGATGATATGGAGCTTGAAGGCATGTTTAAAATTATGTACATAGCTAAGTGCTTTGTTGCCTTTGAGCATGAATGAATACAGATCAGCACTGGTGAAAACAGACAACTTCAGTGATTCAGTGGTTCTCTGACATGCTTTTCCTTAAAAGGGGAACAAAACTTACCATAACAAATTACTGAAGTCACAGCTGCTTAAAATTCTGAAATCGTAGCAGCTTATTTACCTTTTCCATTACAGATTCACAGAATTGTAGGGGTTGGAAGGGACCTCCAGAGATCATCGGGTCCAACCCCTTGTTGTTACTTGATGTTATTTGTTGTTACCTTGATGTTACTTGTTGTTACCTTGATGTGTTAGAAAATCATGGTTTTTGTTACAATTTTAAGGAGCATCTTCCTGTGTCCCAGTACTAGTTTCAGGAAAAAAGTACTCTTGGCCATGTAGCTATTGAGTAACATGCTAATCTTTTAGGCTAGAAGTCCTGAAAGCCTAAAGGAAACAACAGTTTACTGCTCAGTGTAGAAGTTACTTGATTTATACAACCTCTTACTAAGACTGATAAAAATAAGATATTTTGTCACTGCAATAAATGCTGTAATAAGATATGCATGTGTATGTATGGATATCACATATGTGCATATATCTTCATATGCTTTTGTAATACATCAGGAGCAACTGCTTAACCAAGTAGGCCACCCAAGTCAGCAGTGCGTAGTAGTCTGCAATGTGTGTCAGATGTGTGTGTCATCCTGCAATAACTTTTAAGGTACAGTTTTGCCTTGCAGATTATCAGTGTCTGAGCATTCTCTCTTGAGACATGAAAATATTTCCATTTAATTTCCATTTCATTTTAAATGGGTTGTTCAGTAGAAGGTTATTCAAACCAGGCTGCTAAATTCAGCATTTTGCATTGATGTGGGAACCACTGAAATGAAAGTTAAAGGAGCTGGTCTCAGATGAGCAGAAGGAGTTCCAGTGCAGTGGCTCCGGTGGAAAGTGTGGCCAGATTAAATTTTAATCTATTTCTTACTTGTCCTGAGAATGAAAAGTTACACAGAGAATCAAAACACCAAGCTAGTGGTACTGGAATCACTTCCTAGAGGAGATGACTTTGTGATGGAGCAGTTTTGTATTTCATGGACCACATCCTTGCCTGTTTGCAGTCTCAGAACAGTGGCAAATACAGCCTTGACTGACATGTTAAAGCAATTTTGGAAAGGATACATGTGTTTCCAACTGCCTTTTAATGAAAGGGAAGGAGGCAGAACTGTGGTTCCCACTCACACCGGTTCTTAAACAGTCCCCCTAGCTTCAGATGGATTGATTGAAATACAGCCTGAATATTCACAGGTGCAAGTCTCAGTGAGACTACTCACATGCTGACTATTAAGCAGCTATTCGATACTTTGTTATGTCATTGCCAGAGTGTCTAGAAAGCCAAGACTTACGACTTCATCTACTTTCTACTAGAATGGAAAGACAAGAGTCTTTCCCTCATAGGTGAATGTGCAGGCAAGTCCACCTTTAATTACAAGTGATTACAGGACACTATGATGTCTGTATTTACATCCTTTCCTTTCTCTCCCTGTTTTTCTTTTTCTAGCCTGAAGTTAGAAGAACAAACACATTTGCTTACCTCTTCACATGTGAAATACACAATACTTAAGTTCTTCTCAGTCACACACACTGTCTAATTTACTGTCATGCACTTCAGCAAATGCCATAAACATTAGCTTAATAAAAAGGACCAGCTTGCCATATGACACAGAATTAGACATCTATAAGAATGCATGATCAGTCCAAAATTATATAGCCTAAAGTACACTTCAAGAAATCTTTCTGTAAGATTTTGTCATCTGGATAAATTATTTTAAGAGCCACACTGTCTTCCAAATTTAATTTTGAGAATAATATTCAGAGGCTGACTCTATAAACAGGCTTCTAAATGGTTTTTAAAAAAGTTAATAAACGAAAAGAGAGGTTTTACTATACTTTTGTACTCGAGTTGGATATAACTTCCCATTTCCTGGCCTCTAAAACCACTGTCCAGATATGTACCAGTAATTCCACATAAAGTAATAACCCTTGTTTTAACCCTTACCCTTCATAGCTGCATCTCTGTGTATTTTCTGTCTTCCTTGACTGCCTTTTCCCTGGTGAAATGACTTTTCAAGACAGTTTTCCATCAGCTTCCTGTGTGGCAACAATTTCATGCCGATCTTAGTGCTCCAGCCATGCCAATAGTAATTCTCAAAATGGTGAGAAATACCTGCTTCCAGAATGCAAACGTGTCTGACTCTCTTAGATTCGCTGCTCAGTTCTCTTCTTTTCACCTACCCCTTACCTCAACATGATCTGTGATTAAACTAGTGCATATGGTTTTTGCATTTTCTTCAGTATTCTTTTCTGTAGGAAGGAAATGTAAAAACCTGTCATTAAAATGCTGAAATGACAAGCAAAGGACATTTAACATTCCTAGAATAATTTAAATCCAGCCTTATTTCAAATACGAAATATTTTCTTTCTTTTTCTGATGCATTTTGCAGATATATATGTAAAAGCTTTTCCATAACACACATCACCTTTTAGCATATGTTGCCTCACAGACCCTCTTGGTCTTCCCTAAAAGAAAAGAAGTTCTGACTCCACCTACTCCCTTCACTCCAGCTACCTCTTTCACCTTACTGTGTTGACCTCTTCTTTTCTACTTTCTTAATTCCTTTCCCTATGTCTTTTATAATGAACTGAAATTGTCTTGACAAAGGTCTCCTGCTATCCCTAAGGATAAACGCTTCATCTTTATTTTCCAGGATCTCACTGTTGCTTTGGCAGTTGGTGATCATCCTCTCTCTTGTTGTGGTTTATTTTGTGTGTGTATCTTGCTTCTTTTCTGCAACTCACAAAATGAACTACATTATTTGTAGAATCAAGACTAGTAATATGAGACAGTGCAGAGTTTATTTGTACAATATAGCCAACTTAACAGTGCTGTAAAACTCATTTTTCATATACCCAAACTGTGGAAAAATGATACTATATGGTCTTCTGACACAGAGAAATATAATGAAGTGGAATACTTCAGCACTTTACTTGGAAGAAAATAAAGTTTTCATTATATGGACAGATTTGTAGATGAACTTTAGAATTTAAAATGAACAGACTGTTGTACACTTATTAGTTGTCTTGTCATCTGTGATCAGTCCTGCTTGTATCAGCAGCAACTATACTGCTTCGGTATTCTCCTTTGGGACCTGATTATGTCTTGTTGTACATCTAATAAGATGTAAGGGGAAAACGTTAGTGTGGGAGCTCAACTGCTGCAAGTCATCCAAGTCAAATGACACGTTGCATGTATTTTTCTTGAGCTTGGCAAGATGTCAGAAATGCGTGAACTGAGTCGCTTCTCAAAACCTCGTCTCTTTTTGCCAGCTACACCAGTTTTACCTTAATAAATACCCTAATAAAAGGTATCGCCTCCTCCTGTGATGCTGTTTGCCCTGCATCGTGCAGTCCCCCAACGGCATCGGGCAGCCCCGCTCTGGGGACACGCCACCCCACGCCGCGCGTTCCCGCGGGGAAGCACGCCGCTCTCCGTGGTGCTGAACCGCCGCGTGGGCCGGTGCGGCCACGCAGTGCAGGCGGAGCGTGGCTGAGCCCACGCCGCGTGGGGCCGGGAGCTGCGGCTCCCCCCAGGGGTGTCGGGGCCCGCGCCATCCTGCCACCCACGCATGGAGCTCCATCGTTTGTGGAACGTGGGACTGGCGTCCTCATGACTCATAGCGGTCTATTGTACATGCCGGATCTGTTGTGAGAAGTTCTTGTCCTTGCTTGCACATTGTTTAGTGGACAATTTTCCCTTGGAAATGGATGTGACAATTCCTTTTGTTATGTGTGAAATGAGTAAAAAGGGATATCCAGAGAAGGAACAGGGGATATGCTGAAACATGTAAGCTACACACTTCAGAGCTTTGTGTTCTCCAACAACCTGATGATATAAAGAAAACTTGAACTGAAATAGCATGTTCCTTAACAGATGCAAACCAGTTTCACTGAAATTGCCTTTTGTTTCTCACTCAGATTCCGATTAGTCAGACTGTGAGTCATAGCTATTGACTCTCAGATAAAGACCTTTCATCTACAATGAAACAATTTTGTCTATCAAAGTATTTTCTTTAAGACATACTAGTAATTTATTTTAGATAGTATTTTAACAGTGGTTTGTTCAATTTCTGTGCTTGAATAAGCAGAATTTTTCAGTAGCTACAGTACTGAGCAAACTACTATGAAGACAGTTTCAGAGATATTTATTCAGCCTGGAAAACATTTTTAAAACTTGGCCACTTGGAGGTGGGGAGGCAGGAAGGAAATTAATTCTCTGTGTCCCCTTTATTTAAGGTCTTAATTCTCCTTGTAGGAACCATATGACAGTGGAGATAAAAAGTATATTGAGTATTGTAAGTTGTCTCTTGCATAAAATGGTTCCTTGGTCCTTGCTCTTTAGACTTTATTTTTCCTGCATTATTTTGTGTCACCTCCTATTCTTCTTAACTATCCTGGGTCTTATCCACTAGCTAAATTGCTCTATTGCTTGCTTGATAGGCACAAGAAAAAGTAATGGTGAGAAGATCATAATGGAAAGTACGAGTGGATGGAATTATTTTATAGGCATTGCTCTGTTGGATGACTTCCATAGAGAAAAGACTAATACAGTACTATCTGTAGCTTTGCGTGAAAATACTGCAGAAGGACAATATACATTGAAAAGGTGACCCCCCCACACACATTAATAATGTCTCTGAACTCAGGACTTTATCTTTGCGGTTAAGCATTGTGCTTTTTATTTGTTTGTATGATATCCTATTCAAGGTGTACAACAGTCATGAGTTAAGCTAGTGAAAGATGGAAAGTGGTAAGATGACTCAAATGCACCAGCTTATTCTTTGTTCAAAGATTGATTGCCTAGGGTCTCATTTACACATAAGGACAGTCAGGATAGTTAATATAAATTAATGACAGATATGAATTTTAGGTAAGTTCAGAGCATTAAGTTAAAACAGCCTTACTCTGTTTTAAAAATAAATAAATAAATACACACATGTAGAATATAGCTTAACAAAAAAGTAATGCTTTAGAAGCTACAGTACTAAGTACAGTACAGCTAACTGTCCTAAGTTACAGGATCTATCTGGCAAACCCTATGACAACGTGTTTCTGTTTTACAGCTGCATTAGAGGAGGATTTCCACAGAGCAGTCCAGTGAAGGACACAAATGAATGCATTACAAAGGGGGTGGGGAGGATCACTAAGATTGAATAAACCTAGAGCTGGCGACTTGGACTGAGAGTCATTGGTAAGGTACTAGGAGATAGCTTGAATGAAGAAGTAGGAACATGAAACTGCAGTGGCTGGATAAAGAAACAAGGAGGGAGGAAGGAAGATAGAAGGACAATGAGGGAGACCCTAACTTGAGCTCAGTGGGGAAAAGGCACGGAGATTGGAGCTACTATGAAAAGTCAGAATCGGGATTAGCAGGTAAGGAGAAGAACTAAGGAGGAGAAGGCAAAGGTGAATAAGGACAAGGACATGATATGGACTAGTGAGTGAAACTGGTCCTTTTTGAATGGGTAAAGGAATCTGTGGCCACCAGAGTACACTCTCATCTTCACCAGAAGGGGATTCCAGAGGTTTGACATTTTTCTGGCAAAGCGGGATGCAGCACTTCTTTGAAGGGCTGATTCACAAACAAAATGACAGCTTTGCTATCACAACATTTTTTACAGTAAGTGTCAGAATTTTGTGTGTTAGGTTAAAAGTTGGAACTTTGTTAATACCTGAAAGTGTTAATGATTCTGTAAGAAGGTGTTCCAGTGGTGGTGAGAGTGGAAAGGGATAAAGCATTCAATTTACCATTTCAAAAGCTAGAAAGTTATGATGCACATAATACAAAAAAGGCAAAGATTGACAAACTCAAAAATCAGTAATTTTGCTGTTCCACATTCTGTTTGGCTCTTTGGTGGTATCATTAGGACACACCCTTTAATCTTCCCATCACTCTTTTTCACATGAAGTCTTACCTCATCAAGGGCAAAAGATGGAATTTTTTTCTGGCGATAAGTTAAGGCTGTGTAGTGAAAGCATTGTTATCTGTCTAGATTTGTCTCTTTTGCCACAGATGTTAGACAATGTGAATTAGGAAATCAAACAGAAGGTTGCAAAAAGAGGAAAGATGTTATATGGTTCACAGATTAACAAACTGGTTGAGCTTGGAAGGGACCTCTGGAGGTCACTTGGTCCAACTCTCCTGCTCAAGAAGGGTCACCCACATCTGGTCACCCAGAATCATGTCCAGTTGGCTTTTGAATATCTCCAAGGAGGGAGACTCCACAACCTCTCTGAACAACCTGTGCCAGTGCTCAGTCACCCTCACTGTGAAAAAGTGTTTCCTGATGTTCAGGTGGAAGCTCCTATGTTTCAGTTTGTGACCATGGCCTCTTGTCCTGTCACTGAGCACCACCAAAAAAAACCTTGGCTCTGTTCTCTTTTCGTCTCCCTTCAGGTATTTATAGGAATTGGTAAAGTGCCCCAGTCTCCCCGGAGCTTTCTCTTTTCCAGGCTGAACAATCCCAGCTCTCTCAGCCTTTCCTCACGGGAGAGATGCTGCAATCCCTTAATCACCTTCATGGCTCTTTGCTTGATCTCTCTGCAGTAGCTCCTTCTCTTTTTTGTACCGCAGAGCCCAGGAATGGACACAGTGCTTCAGCTGTGACCTTACCAGACCAGCGCTGAGTAGAGGGGAAGGATCACCTCTTTCAACCTGCTGGGAATACTTTGCCTAATGCAGCTCAGGCTAACATTAGTTTCCTTTGCGGCAAGGGCACACTGCTGGCTTGTGTTCAACTTTGCATCCACTGGTGCCTGGGGTTGTTCCTCCCCAGCTGCAGGACTAGGCACTTCTCATTGAACTTCATGAGGTTCCTGTCAGCCCCTTTCTCCATCCTGTTGAGGTCCAGCTGGATGGCAACACAACCCTCTTGTGTATCCGCTGCTCCTCCCCGTTTTATGCCATCTGCTAACTTGCTGAGGGTATACTCTGCCCCATTGTCTAGACCATTAATGAAGATGTTAAACAGGACTGGACCCAGTACTGATCCCTGGGATATACAGCTAGGTACTGGTCTCCAGCTAGACTTTGTTCCACTGATCACCACACTCTGGGCCTGGCCATTCAGCCAGTTTTCAGTCCACATCACTGTCTGTTCATCTGGCCCATACATCAGCCACTTGTCTATGAGGCTTTTATGGGAGACCATGTCAAAGGCATTACTGAAGTCCTGGTAGACAATGTCCACTGCTCTTCCCTCATGTACTAGGCCAGGCATTTCATCACAAAAGTTTATCAAGTTGAGATATATGTGTTTCTCCATTAAACATGTTTGCTTCTGCAAGTCATGATGCTAATGACTTGGAGTCACTTAGAATTGATGAAAAAATAGTTTGTTTTTCATTTAATGCATGAGTACCAGTAGAGTCCTGCCTGACTATGTAAACCAACATATAATGGTAAATATGCAAAAAGTCATGTTGTAAGAATTGCCAGCTAAGCATTCAAAAGGAATGTTTTTAACCCTCATCTCTCTTTGCCTCCTTTCCCACTTGTAAGATCTCTTTTTCATTTATCCTCAATTTACATGGGCATTATGAAAATAAATGATTTATGAAGCACTTAGCTATTCAAGAGATGAATGCTTTAGAAAATTTAACCAGCAAATTCATAGAAGAGTTTAAATAATGTGTGGCAAATAAGGCCAAGAACCATAAGTTAAATGACAGTAAGCAAAATAATTATCAATAACAAAAAACATGACAATCAGTTAATATATCCTGAATAAAACAGGACTGGTATGGAAAGAAACACCACCAACCTATTCTAATGAAATTAAAGACTAACAGAATTTGTAGACTCAAAGGAACCAAATTAATGGTCCATAAGTACCCTTATTTCTGGTATTTCCTGACTCTGATATGTTCTACTCTGCAACCTAAAGAGGTTGTTTTAGTACTTTTTGTGTATGTGAGATATATATTTCATAATTTGTTTTCATTTTCATAAAACTTGTCTTTCCTCATGTTTACACAAAGAAATAACCTTGGAAAACATTTTAAATGCTTCCCTGTTAACAAAAATTCCAAATTCTTGCAGACTGCCACAGTTAACGAGATTTCCATATGCCATCAGAAATGCTAGCTTAGTGGAACAAAGCCTTGCCTGGTTCAAGAATACAGTTATTTTCTCTTCCTCTTCTCAACCAAGAAGTTTTGAACTGTGAGAAATTTTCCTCAGAACTTTGCTTTTCTAGTATCTCTTGAACAACCAAGTGCATACTGCACTACAGGTACTTCTGTGGGTTACACATTTTGGCATGGCATTGCACCCTCAAAATCAACTCCATCTGCAGAAAATCCTTCAAGAATTGAAGTCATAAGGCTTTTAAGAGGGCAATCTTTCCACTGCCATGAAAACAAAGACACCCAACTAAACCTATATACTATGTATCCAGAGCTCTAAAAAAGAACAAGACTCAGGGACTGAAGGTGTCTGCTGGCATATTGTTGGTAAGTATTATAGACACAAGTAGTCAGTCAGTGAAGAAAGTGAAAATAAAACTAGAAATTTTAAATCCATGGCAGTGGATTTTAAATTTCAAATCCATAGCAACACAGACATGGTGGCTTTTGTATTTCAGGTGTTGCAAGGTTATATCAATTTGAAACCCGCTTATAAAGAGGCTGAACAGATTGTTGCTCTCTATTGCACTGGTAACGTGGTTCTGTCCTTTCTGCTTTGGGGTAAGAAAAGCAGTCATTATACATCTAATTGTTAATTACCAACACCTTGCAACCTTGTACAATGGGATTATTTTTAATGTAATCATGTACACTGCAGAAGATTTTCAAGGCCTTATTCAGTGTGCATGGCCATGGTGCTGAGCACTAATGAAACATAAAAAGAGACTGCTATGCCCCATAGAACTTCTTGCCTAAAGTAAGACTTTTAGTTTTCTGTTTTTTTTTTTTTTGTTTGTTTGTTTGTTTGTTTGGTGTGTGTGTTTTTTTGTTTGTTTTTTAAATCAAGGATCTTTGTCAATATTGTCTCTGCAAGAGTGGCTGAGAAGGGATAAAACAGTAAAGAAACGTGGAAAATATACTCAAAATGTAAGAGCTTTCTAGTCTCATGGCTGAAAAATCTGGTGTCTCGGAGAGTTTCAAAAGTAGGAAACAATCTGCTAATTCCACTATGCCATGTATCTCACCTGTTGTGAAATTTCTCTCCCTACAGGTGTTTTAGGGGTTACTGGGTGTCATAATAATCGTGCCTGTGGTTATGTACTGATAGCCTTGTGTTTCAGCAAGGATAGTGCTATGGGGGAGGGCAGGAGAAACTCTCTTTTCGGTTTTGTTTGTTTAGTAAGTTTTGCTCTGTCAAACTCTTGAAAATATATCCTGTTTCGGGAAATCAGTGTACATTAAAGAGAACAGCATTTATTATTAAGTTTACAGTACACCTCGCCATTGAGGCCTAGATATGTAGCTAGCTGGGCAGTGTGTGCAAAACCGTGTTTTGAAAGTGCCATCTAGTGGCTCCCTAGCTGGTATGTGTTGGAAAGGGAAGTTCATCTTTCTGAAATCCAGGGTCTGACCGAAGGCCACGCTGGCTTCAGAGTCGAGGTGGTAAGTGGCGAGGCCTCGGCAGCTGTTTGCAGCCCACAATAAGGAGTATAAATGCTGTAACCTGGCCCAGATAGAAGATGTGACTGGAATAGGAAAAACTCTGCAAACGCCCCCAGGAATGTGGATGTGCATCTAGCTGCTGCATCTGGATGCAAAATTAAAGTGTACGCACAGACGCACGGATAAAGGGCACACAGGGATAAATGAGTTTTAATTCTTTCCTGGCAAGTAATCTATTTTTCCCAAGAAGAATACAGCCCCTAAATGCCCAGTTTAAGCTGATTAGTAATAGAGATGCTTTCCTTAATTGCATTTCTTGAACTCCTTTAAATTAGCCTGCAGACCTCAGGGGTCTTCAGAGACAGAGTGAAAATCACTGATGCACTTAATTTTCTTAGAAACATAGGAACAAATTAACTGGGTCAAAATAGATGGGGCAGATTTTTTAGCAAATTAGTAGTATTTTTGTTTAGGCATAGCCTACAGCTTTGTGACTAGAAAACCAGAGAAAGGAAACCAAACTTTGTTTTCAACCAGATTTTGCTGAAGAAAACCCAAAAGCTTTGTAGCTCTGTGTAACAACTTCAAAATGACTTCATTGTTTCCCAAGAGCCGCTGAATTCTATATGGGCTTGTAGTAGCTTTACTACTGCTATAGTTTAGAGTTCTTAGTCTGGCATTAGTTCCTCACAGAAATCATCACTTTTGGCTACTGATCCTTTTCTGCAAGTGACAAAGGAACAGTAAACCAATATAAATCAATGCACTATTTCATCTTTTTACAGTTTCAGAAGACCACAAATCAGTCTCAGAAGTTATAATTTTAATTCACTTTCAACTAATTTATGACTCAAATGTTCTTTCAGATTGTTCTCTTGTGGCTGGAATAAATGGACCATTCACTCCTTGTTCCATTTATGCATATCTGTCATAATGAGTGAAGCTGTGCAGAAAGATACAAACTTTGCAAAAAGCAGTTAGATAAGCAGAAACTTTATACTCATTTATGACTTAAAGGAAATGTATAACTGACTTGAAACTGGCCCTGTACTACACTTTATTCAATAGCGAGGTTGTTTGTATTTTATTTTATTTTATTTTATTTTATTTTATTTTATTTTATTTTATTTTATTTTATTTTATTTTATTTTATCCAGTTCTTCTTTCTTGTGGTGCTGGTAGTTGAATATGGGATGAAATATATTGATTTGCACAAATACCTTGTCCAGCTTCAGACATGTGCTTAAGTCTCACCACTTCAATGTGGTTCATACAAATGTTTAGCTAAACATATGTTGAGCTTTTTGTTGTTGTTGTTTTCACAGATATACATGTTTTTCTGAATTGGGGTCGAAGCACTAATGATTGCACTATACATAAAAATAGATGTTCATCTTGTTGCTATATCTGTTTTTAATAATTTGGGAGACACTCAGGCACCATGGTGTTGTGGCCTAGACATACTTCTTAACCTTCTAAGACCCAAATAACTGATATAACATATGATAAAAACCCAAAAAGAAAGGAAAATAACCCACAAAGAGCCATCAGTACAGGAATCTTAAAGTCCCACAGAAATAATTCTGTTCATTTAGTTCAAGATTACACATTCCCGATCTTTACAGTTGAAATGAGTTACATCTGGAACACTAAGAGGGAACACCAATTTTTCATTTTTGATAGATATTTTAGAATTAAACCAAATGATGTCCCTTGAAAGTGATAAGGGGCCATATGGCTATAGAAGAACATTGTTTTTTCCTAATTCTATTGATGCATTAAATCATGCTAAAATTTGACATGTTCCTGCCTCTCCCACATGATCATTTTGGAGATTCATCCTCTAATCAAAAGCATTATCCAATGAAAGAAACTCTTCTCAGAAACCATTATCAAAAAGCAAAGATTTTTCCAGAAAGTTCACAAAAGTCTTCACTTCACCACAGAGCATTTGCAAAAGCAAAATGCAGATGCTTCCTCAAGTTCTACTTATATGACCCTTAATTTAAAATGTGTTTCTTTTTAAAACATGGCCTATAAAGATGCTTGGGGGGGAGCTCAACACAGTCATTTAGGAAACAGAAACTTTAGACATGTGGTTGAAATATGGTGGGAGAAAAATAGAATGCATCAAATTAATGACATTGAGAGCAATTTCAAATGCAATTTTCCTATTATTTTCTCTTCAAATGGGATTCTGGAGAGCCAGGGGACAAAGGCTAAGTGAGCTAATTGGCCTTGCAGTTTGTCATTGATTATTTGTATTTAGCTTTAAGTTTGTAACACAAACCCTTCTGAGGGGTAAAGCACTCAACAGAACAACTGTCAGCTGTTTATCTGCTGTTCTGATCTTCAGGATGACCAGGAAAATGGTGCTTTTCCTGTATATAGTTACTGCCTATAGCTGATCAATGAGTGAACTGAAAGTTTGTTAAATTAGTTAGTGTATTACACACACACACACACACAAAGTGTAACCAATACAAAATTTTATACCAAGATATTGCAGCTTGAGTCCCTTTTAATTGCTGCATTTATAGGCAGTTTCAGCCAAGGAAGGCCTAAATGCATGATAAGGCAGGACAGCATTGTTGAATCTCTTGTTGCTGAAAAGCTGTTGTGTTTAGGGATCTGCCATCGCCTCTGCTAGTCTGGAGAAAAGAAGAAAAAAAGCTTTGCTATTGGGAGCCTACTGCCAGTGTATCCAACACTGATAAATAAGAGATGGAAATCAGTGCACTGTAAAAGACTTTCTTTAGTTTTTGCATGGTTCACAGTGGCCAGTTCAGTAGAGGAAGGGAAGTTCCACACTGAGCTGGTATTTAAACCTTGCTAGCCAAAATGAGGCCCAGGTGTTGCTACTTCATTTTGTACAGCTAAAGTGCATTTGTGTAAAAGGGTTGGCCTCTTACATGGCTCACACAGACTTGACAAATAATGGAACACAAGCTTTCTGTCTAGTTGTATACCCACAGAAACGATATATCTTGACTTCCAGGAACTGTATGCTTACAACATGCTTTATTCATCAGAGTTCTTTAAAACTGCACACAAAAAAGGCAGTGGTGACAAGGGGTAGGACAAGAAACCAAATGGGAGGGAGCGAATAACATTTAGGAGATAGAATATTAATATACTATGGATTCAGATGATTCTTTTCCCCCTATGAAACAGTTTGTGAAGGGAGCATAGTGGTCAACTCAAGTCTGTAGGCACAGCTTCTCTGGACCTCTGCTGATATTCTCCAGCTGAAGGGTCTGGTTACGAATGTGCCACATTCTCACAGAGCCTTAACTGGATCTGGCAGGACTTATTGTTTAGGCATTATGTGGTGCAAGGACTTGTTGCTTCAGGAGGGAGAAGATTCCTTGGCAGACTACCCTGCAACCGAGTGACTTGCAGGTCTCGTCAGGAGGTTTAATGTACTCTTGGGCACTGCCTGTCTGTTCTGCTTCTACAGGGTGGGAGAGGGACCTGTGGGCAAAAATTTGTGCCTTTCCCAACTTATTTGTTCCCAAAGGGAAGGCAGCTGAGGAGCAGACTCATTTCTTCCATGCAGGGGCTGTTACTTTTTCCAGACATAGCAAGAGGGAACAAGGAAAATTTAATCGCATCAGGTTCCATGTGTAGCTCTATTAGCCAGTGACAGTCTTGCCCTGGGAAGCCTTAGCCAGCAGATTTTTCCTCATGATGCTGCAGAATGAGAGGCTACCTCTAATCTCATGCAATGCTCTGGAACATGCTATGCATTGGGTTGTCATTTGAAAAAATAGCCATGTTAATAAGCCTGGACGAAAGTCCAAGCTTCCATCTCTACCATTTTCTCAGGAGGGGAAAGTTTTGGGGGCTTGTATGCCAAAAATCATTCACCTCTTTTTAAAATACCACACTACTGCACACATCTTTCTTAAATCGCTTCCCCAAGGCTCAGGTATCTGTCCAAGTTAGATGTGCATCTGGCTCCTTGCTTTCAGAGATCTGCTCTGGACCATGGCCAAGCCCCTTGCATATAAAATTGTTGGAGGTTTTCTACAGGCAGTAAAGAGGGGCTACTGTAACCATCCCTGTTACTCATCAGTTAATTTACTGGAAACCTGGAGACTTCTGCAACTGGCCAAATATTCCTTCTGGAGACACACAACATTCCGGAAAATAAAATAATTAAAAAGGTATTACAATCTGCCAAATGATGTATCCATGTTGATAGCAAAGAACAGTCTTTTTATTCTTTTGCTATTTAAGGTTACAAATTCTGCCAAAAAGTTATTAGCACCAATAGGTGTATATGGGAATGGCACCAATTTTTTTTAGTCATCCTGAAGATCAGAACTCTAGATGAAATTTTGGCTATTGAAATGAAGACCATCTTCCCTTCCCTTATTACTTGAAGGACTTATCCTCTTGTTTTGTTTACAGGAGAAAGTAATTTCATTAAAAATTCAGAAGATGAAGGTAAATTTAATAAATCTGATATAAAGAATTTTAAGGGATTCTTTCATTCAAAATTTTTCTCATATTGACAGAATAAAGGGCATAGAACCATTGCAAGTATATGGTGCAAAAAGACAAGAAATGCAGTAGGGTTAAGAATAAGACAAGTATATGTTTTACGGCAGATATTGGGATAGTACCTGGAAATGATATTTCAAATCTAGTCCAGACTTGCTACAGAGTGCTTATGGATTGCAGACTTTATAAGGAAGAGCATTCACTGCAAAAAGCAAACAGGAAACCACATTTTAAAAATGATAGCTGAACATATGGAAGTTTTCACATGCATGATGTGAAGTGAGGACTGTGCGTGTGTATGTTATTAACAGGCAGTGCTACAGCTGACTCTGTATCACAATAGGCCTGTATTGGAACAGACTCCAAAGCACTATTCTAGTCTTAACCATAGTAAAGAGCGCATGCCTAAACTGAGAGGTCGGTTACAATAGCTGAGGAGCCACTCTGTAATAATGTACAAATTCAAGTGTTTTGACCTACAGTGTTTATTGTATGTATGCATTTCTTTTACCTAGTGAGAGACTATGGAGAAAAAGCAAGCAGAAATATTCACAGGTGGCCCAAAGAAGTCCATCTGCCAAGAAACTCTTGAAATTTCATGAAGGAAAATGCTCAAAATATTATCTTTGGGAACTTCTCCCAAAGTTCCCAAAGCTCCTTCATCAGTTAAGAGCAAAATTGGCTTTGCTCACACAAGCTGAGACTAGCAGCATTCAAAAGTAAAGTAGGTATTTCTGGAGTAAAAAGTAGTTTCATAAAGGTCTCTCTTCAGAAGGAGAGGAATTTGGAAAAATCAAGCTTAGGGTATCTGTAGAAGGCATAAAATTTTCCTTTGCAGAGATACACTATTATGTGCTGTCTGCAGCTGCAGATGCACTCATGCTGGGATGCCTGAATCGTAGGCTATCTGCCTAAGTTATTACGCAGGGGTGATAAAAGTGCTAGATCCAGAGAGGGAGGATATTGTACAGGCTGTTCAAAATCCCGATGACCCAAACAACTTGCTCATTCTGAACGCTGCCATTTTAGAAGGTACGTAGGAAAGAGCGGTATGAACCTAACTCTCGGCCACTGCCACCAGCGCCAAGCGGGAGATGGCGGGCGCTGCTGCGGCAGTGGGCACCTGTCGAGCATGCACACATTTCTGTACACTGTTCACGATGGCTGATGTCCTGTCGGGAAGCTTTCCGTGGGACAGAGATGCCGCGAGGACGTCGTGCAGGCCCGTGCAACACAGGGTTTTGCACGACAAAGTTCCTCAGATTGCTGCTAATAGTGTATAAGAAGAAAGTATGTCCTTCATGCAGTTTGGGGCTGCTGTGAACTGTCACGAGTGTGTTTTATGGAGGCTGATTTTAATTTTGCCACCCAAGAAAGTAATAGTCCCAAGGAAATGAAATGTCTTTCTGCTATTGTTATATATCCGAAGGAAAAAATCCTGGCACTTAATTGGCTAAAAAATAGTAGTGTGATGAGTCAATAAATTTCTATTGTGTAGCTTTCTCTGGGTGAACAATACTATGTTCTGGGGTAGTGTTAAACAATTAGTTCACATATCATAGAAATAAGCACATCCTAGATGGATACATCTGGGGGTAGTAGAAATTATTCATCTCTAGCCAATCAGACAGCAGTTTTTATTTATTTCAGTGTTTAACAGAATACCTCTCTGGGCTCCAGGAGACCTTGCGAGCAATTTAAAATACAATAACTTGAGAAGGAAAGCCAGCAGTTTTTCCTCATGCTCAATCCAGAATAATAATATATGACAAAATATCCTGTTCCCACAACTATTACCCTTTCTATCCCCAAGTGTGTAAATAGATAGCTGTGCAGGATCAATGGACCCCTTCGCAGAATATGTCCTGCCATGGGGCTCCCTGCTGTCTTTCTCTGGTGGAAGAGTTTTCGGTGTTAGCATTTCTGTCAGTTGTAGGCCCACCAGTATACGGCAGAGAGATGAGTCCTCCATGGGTACACCAGAAATGAGTAATGAGACCAGAGCCTTAGTTTGTGTACATCCAGCTTGCTGTGTTGAAGAAAGTAGGATGAAACAGCTTAAAGCAGCTAAAAATCAGCCATATTGTTTTTTTCTGAATTTCAGACATTAGCTCCCTATATAGTGTTATTTAAAGGCAAAATATTGTATTTTCAACTATATGCAGCAAAAACATTTGCAAGGAATGTACCTTCATCTTCAAATGGTACTAGCCATTGTGCTTGAGTTGTTTGGAGTAGTTCTGTGTAAATTCCTACTGTTATTTTTATTGTTTTGTGTTACAATAGTGCCTAGAAATCTGAACCATTTTGCTAGATGCTGTTCAAACATGTACTAAAAGACAATCCCTTCCCAGAAGGTTTGCAGCCTAGTTGCTTACCCTGAGAATATAATTTAATTCCTGGATTTTATTGCTTGATACATTTGAGTTTTTGTATCCCATGAAAACTGTATTTTTTCTCCGTTGTTGTTTAATCTCAATCACTGCCTAATAAGAAGTTAATGCTTTCTTGAAGGGAGACTACCAAGAGAGTTTTCGAACTTGAAGTATGCAGGATTCTGTGAATTAAGACACAGATGATACATGGTCTACAGTTCTGATCAAATCTGTCTAAGGCATTAAGGAAAAGTTGAATATTTTTCATTTTGTGCAGAGAGATTAGTGGTCCCCAGCTGTGCCTGAGACCATCCATTCTTCACAGCTGGTCTTTCTTATTAATCCCCAGGAAATGGCCTATATTCTGATTTGTTGATTTTTAAATACAGACTGAGCAAAATCCATTTAAATACATCAGTATAAAAATTGAAATCATACTTCATGATGAATCACATTCACGAAGAAGTAACTTCTGTGCGTGGGGAAAAAATAATACTTTAGGTTCACCTCTGGTGTTTACTTTGAAGTGTCACGGTAAATGTAAGAGGAGAACATAAGTATCCCAGACACCCTTGTTAATGAACCCAAGTGCATTTTTAGTCTGGCTGTTGTGTTTTGTCTTCACGTGGGAAGAGAGATGTCATCACAGAAAAGCACATAGCCACTCTGACAGTTGGGATTAACAGGCCAGAAGCTAGTAATGCCATAAACAAGGAGACTTCTGCTTTATTTTTACTAACATTCAATACATTTGAAGTGGATGGTTCTAGTTGTATTTCCTGAAATAGTTGAGGTTTCTTATAGCTGTCAGACCTAACAGTGAGCGGTCAGCAGATAACTACAGTGAGAACTCATTACAGATCTTGTGTGCTTTCTAGCCAGATAAGTCTGGGTAAAAACTAGTTACAGTCTCTGTGTTCCTCAGGTGCATATTCTCCAGTTGTATGGACTGTGCCTGGCCATCTTTGTAGTAATGTAGATCCTCTTAGTTCACATGCGTAAGGCCTAAAAACAGGTGCTAAACTTCTCCTACTTCTCTCCCTTCTGGTGCTTGATTTTTCCCACAGTTCTAATTACTTGAGCACTCTAAGTTATCATCCTGCTGGTCACGAACAAATCACAGTGAAAGCAGAACAGGCATACTTTGCAAAAGAACTTGCTAAAAGCACAGGCTTTTCTCTTAAGCAGTATTAAGACAATTACAGACATAACAGAATGAGCAGCAGAGGAATGCAGCCTCCCAGCCCTCACCTTACTGCTCCAGAGACTTCTGAGGGCTTTGGTCACTGCACTAGAGAAAAATGCAGAGCCTTTCTTGTTCCTGCTTCTCCAGCTGCAGTATTTCTTTCAAGACCCAGACCAGCTCTCTTCCTTAGATAGGGTCTCTGTTTAAAAGTAGTTCTTCTATGAATGCTCTTCGCGTTCTGGCTTTTTGCTGCGGAGTTTATACTGTACCTGCTCTTCCTTAGGGATAGCTAGGTAAAGAGATGGGTTCTGGCTGTGCTCCACTGTGGCAGAGCTGTTCTTTTGGTCAAAATTGCTCATTTTTACTTCACCAGATGTAATGAGCAAGCTGTATGACCAGTGTTAGATGTCAAGCAGATGCTTTAACACAGTGATTTTTGTCATTGGAAATGGTATTCACCAGAAAAGGAAAATGAAAGAATTATTCTCTAAACAGTGTGAGACTGTTTTCTTCTATCTTTTTTTTTTTTCCAAAGCAATATTGAAATTTGCACTTTTCAGTATAAAAAATCTCTGTCCTGATCTCCCCAATCACTGAAGAAGCTAAAACGGTTGGGCACTAGGAAATAAAAAAATCCTGAATTATTTTATTTTACACCTGCACTGTCTCCTTGTCCTTCCTAAAACATGATAACATAAATGAATAATGAAATATAATTTGCATCTAATCACAAAAAGATCTTAATCCTCGTCATTTTCCACAACTGAATGAAAATGGGCATGTGAGAAGTTGAAGTTATGAGATATTCAACATTTTTCTTAAAGTCCACTAGTATTGAAATTAAAATTGAAGATAGGTGAAATATTTAAAAACATGTTGATTTTTGTTGTTGCTGTAAAATACATCTTTGAATTGTTTTGAGCTAGTAAGTCTTGGTTTTTTTTTCTCTTTAAAGATTTAGAGCAGCGTGGTTATTGGAAAATTCAGTATCTCAGCCATTGTAAAACAGTGTGGCTTCCTTTATTTTCTCCCACATAGTCCAGCCTGTTAATTGTTTTAATTATAGTGACTGGGGTACTATATGACTTCTAAGAATATTTGTTATCATGGAGGCATAGTTTATATGGAATGGCAGAAAACTCTAGTCACATTTCATTCTGTGCTAGCACATCTGTGAGGGTGAAACATAGGGTGCATCTCAATTAACATATTAGTTTGGAGCAAGAGTGTGCTTCTAAAGCCTAGCTCCTGAACATCCTCTCTTTCATGTGCTTTCTTTCATGTCTTGGAGCAGTCAAGCTGGGTTGTTTCCACATGACTCTGAGCTGGAAGATGTGCTCCAGGAGCACAGTGGGTATGCTCTAACAACTGACTGGTGTTCTTTCCATGGGACCACACCAGAACTAAAGTAAAACTGCCTGGAAACGTGTACAACACAGGCAGTGGGTCCTTACCACCAAAAATTTTGGCCTGCAGTACTTGTTAATGTAGACATAGTCAGAGACATGTGAATATAAAACCCAAAATAGGGAAAGAGAGCGTGCGTGTTATTTAATATGTCCATCTTATTTATACTATATTTGTCTTGAAAGTTTTGTAGCTGAATAGTGGATATGTGATACATAAGACCCATCTCTGGAAAATGTAACCCCGTGCCCTGTTTCAAGGAATATATCAAAGAACATTTGTGAGTTATCAAAAAGAGATAGCAAAACAGGGAGAGATGTTATTAATTGTTAATTAGAAGTAAGTGTTCTGCAGTTGTCTAGGTGGGGAACATCTGTATCTATTGTTTACCATGAAAACATTAAAAATGCTTGCCATGGTTCCTGCAGTGTTAGGCAGCTATTTACATTTGAAGGGTAAAATCTTGACAATGACATCTAGCAGTTGGTTCAGTAGGACCAGCACTTAGAACTAATTGCTCCTGTTATTATATTAACTTCTTTTTTTGTGTGTATGTTCTTGTCCTCTGGTTTACCTTACAAACTATCCAGCATCAGATCTGATTTTATCACTGCTGTACATGGAAAGAGGTAAATTGAAGGCATATTCTGCCCCAGATTAACTAAGTTAGCATTTGAATCTCCTTTCTGTATTTTAAAATACTATGCATATGGACATACATGTAATGTGTATAGGTATATGTGATTAGCACCCTAGAGAACCAAACATTGATTATTAGCCTTTTAATTATCATTAAAAAAAAAAAATGCAGCAATTCATTTTTAAATGGTGTACTTTCAACACGCTTCAGAAATATGGGCTAGATGGGTGGGACTCACTTGGTGTTTCTGAACCAGAAAAGTCCAAATACAATCTTTCTGCAGTTTTTGAAAGAAAATAGCTATTTCAGAGACGAAGCTGTTCAAACACCCAACCTAACTTTGCAATTCTAGGTTTGAAGTTGGCCAGGGTTTTGCAAGCTAAACTTTTCCAGTGAAGTTTGTTTTGCTAAATTCAGTGAATCAAATGAAAAATCAAATGAAAATTGTCACCTGTCTTTACTTTGATTTATATTGTACAAGAAAGTAGCTGGATGTATAATAATAGTGAATTACTCAGTAACTATAGATATAAGCAACCTGCTGGGATCCTAGATTTTCTGTGATTTTTATTTGAACTGTAGTCAAATATGAGGCAGTATAGTGATTAGTAAGGAACACACTTCTGATGGAAGGCATTCTTCTTCTGCAAGACACACAAATAGTGAGTTTGTCAGCCTTGTGATTTATCATTCCTTGAGTGTAAGACTTGACAGCCTGGACACCGGAGCTTCAGGAAGAACAGCTCCCCTCCCCTGCCACCACTGGAACAGTTCTGTTCGTTCACTCCAAGAAAAGTATGCTGGACCAAATCTCTGTAGCCAATATCTTCATTTACCTCAGAAGTTACAGCCTATATGAATTTAGCTGTCTTCTTCTGCTATCATGTCCCATGTTTTCTGTACCATGATTCAGTTTTTTTTTTTTCCTGCAAAGATATTTAACCCCGAAATTTTGAAAAACATGGATATTATTCTCCTGTTATTCAGTATGACAACATAGTCTCTGCAAAAGCCTGTGTTCCTCATGTTACCAGTGGCTTCTGAAAAGTTAAGTCACAAGATTGTTTGTTTTGTTTTGTGGGAAGCTCTTTCTTAAGTTTTGGACTGCCTAAGCTGAGGGCATCCTTACATGGTCTGACATCAAAAAACGCAAAACAGTTCTGCTTGTGCTTTAGATTAACCAGTCAGCACGACTTTTTGGCTCAGGCAGAGCAGCAGTCTGTGTGCCTTTGGGACAGGTGCAGGCATCCTTGGAGCGAGGTAGAGAAAGCCTCTATCCATTTGCAATGTCTGAAGGAGCAAGCCCAGAGTTACCTTGAAGAGGTGCAACCTAAAGGAGCACTAACCACATATTCAGAAAAACATCAAAATCCATCTAAAATATCTCACTTTGAGCATTCCAAAACAAAACTACCTGGAATAGCAAGCAGTTTTTGAAAACTTCCCTCCTAAGCTTAACTATTCATTTTTTGTGTCCTCAGTTTCCAGACTGTTGGTTATTCTACTTTGTAATACTTATTACATGATAACAATACTAATACGTATATATTTACAGAGCCATCACACTTCTTATCCGAAGGAAAAAGAGGTAAAAGGATGGAATTGGAAGCAACGATGTTATAAGTGCTACAAATTCATGAGAACTGTTGTAGTAAGCTTTAAAAAAGAGGGTGGGGGGACTTACTTGTGGGTTTTACAGCTTTATTTTCTTGTGACATGCATGAGCTATATAATAGCACCAAATGCAATAAACTGAGAAAATGATAACATTGGATTTTGCAGTCTTTGATAGTGATTTTGTCTATTAATCTGTAAAAGGGAGATTCCTAATTTTCTTTTATGTATTGGATAATTATTTTAGCATTGTCATACAGTCTTGTATTAAAGTAAATGCTGTGTTCTGATTTCCATCAGTGTGGTTAAATCATAAGCTGAGTTTTCTGCAGCACTTAAAAATAACAGTACCTCAGTTACCCAAAGAAGAATTTAGTTTTCTCTGTCTGGGCTGTTTGCATGGATGGAGGAGGTATAGCCCCTGTGATGAAGGAATATGTCTATAGATTAGGAGCGATATATTTCTGTCATATTCTGTCAAAGCTCTCTGGAAATAAATTATATTAAACTTTTTATTCTGTGTATCCAACTTTAAAATGTAGGGCACATGGCAGTTGCATGCCTGCAGTCTCCCTTTGTATTGTCGTGTATACACAGCTTTGAGAAACTACCATCCTCCCTTGTCCAAAACACTCAAATTACAACATTTGCCTAACCTCCCTTTGGGTACCCCTTCATCTTGGCACCAGTCATTGCGAGACTTGCTTTGGCTCTGTGCTTATTCCCTTTTCAATGACATGTCTTTACGGAATGTAGTATCTCTTCAGGGAATAATCAGTCAGGGTGCAAGAAAAGGGCATGGGGCAGATTACAAGAAAATCAGTCCAATGCTGATGCTAAGCAAGAATCTTCACCATCAAGAGGCCAAGCATCTTACTTCATTTAATTGTTACATTTGCTTTTTGGGAAGTGAAGTCTTAATCACAGTGGGACATGCTATACCTCTCCAGTCTCATCACAGCCCTGATGGCTGCAGCACCAAAACATACAGCATCTTCTCTACCTTCCAGGTATCGTGGTTTTTTTTGTTGGTGGTTTTTTTTTTTTTTTTTTTTTTTTTTTTTTTTTTTCCTTTATCTGNGCTCCATAGTGGCAATTATTTCTTCCCACTGCTTCTTAGGAAGGGTAACTGGAATTTCTGACGATGCAACTGTGTAATGCAACTGTAATTCAGATGTTCCATATGGTAGGCACAAATGCTTTGTACCTTAGAGAGCCTGTCCTCCTGAAGGCTTGTTCAGGATGCAAACTAGGAGCTGCAATTGTTACCAGTAGAGCTCTGGCTCCACAGCCATCCTGGAGAGGTTGAGTTTCATAGTCATTCCAACTCTGTCATTGCAGTTGGTCTACAGCTGGAAGAACATTCTGTCTTTCATGCCACTCTTGAATGTGAATTTGTTCTTTAAAATCTGTTTCTGGAGTCCTGCACATACACTCATCTATGAACTAGGAATTTGGGCCTGTGTCTCTGTCATCTGATATTACCCTCTGGTTTTGGATAGCTGTGAGAGAAACAGCATTGTGTCACTAAGCTGTGAATTCTACAGTGTTAAACAAAGATCTGAACTCAAGAATGGAGGTGAGGAGTGCACTGCAGAGAACTGCCTTTGCCTCTCATTCACAAAATATTTTGTCTTGGATGACCTCTTAAGTTTGTTGGCCAAAACACTTTAGACCTCCTTTGGTACATTACATTGTTCTTCCCCATTCAGACAACTGGGTTTAATTTTCAACACATAATTATTCTACACTTCTTTGTGCAGTCCCTCTTCATCTTCTCAAAACTAAATGCATTTTGACAGTTACCACCAAGAAATAAAAAATGTTATATTCTGTGTCTCATTGGATGCAATACTGGAAAGTGAACCATTTCTTTCCTGCATAAGTGCTATCATAAACTGTTGGATTGACTGTTGTTTTGGAATATATAGCTGTGTTTTACCTGATCCTGTAAGTCCCTAGGAATCTTACAAGTTTGGAGGCTCTGGCTACCACATACATTCTAACATTATAGAGAGCAGCCCTGCGGAGAAGGACTTGGGGGTCCTGGATGAGAAGCTGGACATGAGCCGGCAGCGCGCACTTGCGGCCCGGAAGGCCAACTATGTCCTGGGCTGCATTAAAAAAGGGGTGGCCAGCAGGGAGAGGGAGGTGATTGTCCCCCTCTACTCTGCTCTGGTGAGACCCCACCTGGAAGACTGCGTGCAGGCCTGGGGCCCCCAGCACAAGAAGGATGTGGAGCTCTTGGAACGGGTCCAGAGGAGGGCCACTAAGATGATCAGAGGGCTGGAGCACCTCTCCTATGAAGAAAGGTTGAGGGAACTGGGCTTGTTTAGCTTGGAGAAGAGAAGGCTCCGGGGAGACCTCATTGCGGCCTTCCAGTACTTGAAGGGAGCGTATAAACAGGAGGGGGAATGCCTGTTTACACACGTTGATAGTGATAGGACAAGGGGGAATGGTTTCAAACTAAGACAGGGGAGATTTAGGTTGGATATTAGGAGGAAGTTTTTCACTCAGAGGGTGGTGAGGCACTGGAACAGGTTGCCCAGAGAGGTTGTGGATGCCCCATCCCTGGAGGCATTCAAGGCCAGGCTGGATGTGGCGCTGGGCAGCCTGCTCTAGTAGTTGGCAACCCTGCCCAGAGCAGGGGGGTTGAAACTAGATGATCTTTAAGGTCCTTTTCAACCCAGGCCATTCTATGATTCTATGATTCCATGATTCCATGATTATTTGGTCTGGCCCACACTGAGTGGCTTAATAACCCCAGACCTTACATCCGACACAGTTATTTTTAAAACCTGCTAACTGTGATAGTTGAACCCTATCATAGGGCTTTCATAGGCAGAGATTTAGTACTCTTGAACAGCAGCAGTTCTTGGGGACTCTTTTCATCAGAACATGCATTATTTCCATTATTTCTTTCAACCATTTATAAAAGATTTTTCTTTCCTTTTTTTTTTTTTTTTTTTTTTTTTTTTTTATTTTTTTTTTTTTTTTACATTTCTGCATCTGACATTTTCTTCACCTCAATCATGCTGCAAGCTTGAATAAAAAGTTCATTTTGTATCAGCATCTGCTGCTACCAGTTGGGGTGAATTTAGTACTTGTGGTTGAAAAAAATCTTGGTTATTGTTTAATCTGGTTTCAATTTGGGATGCGGGTAAGTGTGTAGGTATATACAGCTGTTGCTGACTCTCAGTGTTCATGACATATTCCTTTTTAATGTCTTCCAATAGCTGGTTTCATGAGAAATTTGCATATGCATTTACTAATCTGCCAGAGTACTGGGACCAACTCATGTCCTGAGATATTTTCCTTTCTATCAACTTCATATCGACCACCTCAAGGATAAAGAACCAGCTCTGCTTGCTTGTATGTGCTTTTCCACTTTCAATATAAGGACATTTTCCTATGCTCAGGGGAATACATCCCTATCTTTCACAACATGCCCAAGAAAGGTTTAGAAGCATGTCCAAAAGCATGAATTAATTCTTCATCTATTGGGAGGTAAAACACTTCTCATTAGGAGTCAACATACTGTCTTTCAAGGAGAACCCCTGTCCTTGGGGGTTCAGAACATCCCTCATTGTTTATTTTGGGGAGACACAACTTTTCATTACTGCCAGTGCACAAAACCAAAAACTCTGTTTCATCTTCTCTTCTTGATCTCATACATACAATGACAAAGCTTCTACATCAACCTACACCTATTTTTTTTTCTGTTTATTTTAAAGATTGAATCAGCTGTTTGTATCCTTACTAGTAACCTGGTTTAGCTGGCTCTGAAAGCTGCTATCACTTGGAGGCAGGCATTCAGACTTTCTAGGCTTCTTTCTTTTAACTTTCCTTTATGCATCAGTAACTTGAAAGGGTGCTTTCTTCCTCAGAGGAAGACAAAGTACCTCACTTTCTTCTCTCACTGCAATATTGTATCATACTTGTAGTAGCTGAGCAACAGGGATCCCAACAATGAGAAAGAGTGCCATTTATCTGTCAGTGAAGTTCTTTGGATGAGTTTACCATTCCCAGCAGACACATGCTTTTTTTCATCCTTCCTCTGTCCCTGTATTGTTCAGATCATGGCTTCAGACCTGTCATTTTGCAAAGTACTGAGCCAAATTTTCTGTTGGAATAAATTGGCATGTCTCCTCTGTACCTGAGGGGATATGCTGACTGCTGCTGGGGCAGGGCCTTGTGTGAAACTTCTTAGGCCAACAGATAGAGCTGTTTGCTTGGGGTGAAGGCAGAGGTGTTCATTTAAATGTTTGGGAGTACTGATTCATGACTCTCACCACATGCTGAGGCATGTGCTTATCCAGCGAAAAAGGCTCTCAGGAGGTGGCAAACATCTGGCAAAATAAATAAATAAATAAAATAAAATAAAACATGTTAGGGAAGAGGCTTGTCTCCTCATTGCTGACTTGGGTGAGGGAACACTAAAACGAGGAGTGGAAACAGGAGCTTTTGACTACAGGAGAGAAGAATTAAGGATGCCTGTACAAGTTTCTCCTCTTTTATAACCATTAATGCTTACAGCTTGCTTCATTACCACTCGCTAGGTCTTCAACAAGCTATTTAATAGATGTAAAAAAAAAAATCTTTGGTGAACATTTAGCACATTGCAGCCTTAAGGAAATGGATGTAACTGAACACATAGTGCTATTAGTAAGAAATGGAGTACTGCTACAAGCTGCTCAGAATATCCTATGACTTCTCCCTGCAGTCTTGAGATATGTTATATCCTTGTAAGGACCTTTGAATTTTCACAATGGCATAAACAGGCATTAATTTAAGTAAGAATGGTGTACTTTGTCTTCTGTTGCTTATATTTTATACAGCTGAAAGAGAGAGCTGTGATAGAACTGTTACTTCCTGTTTAAATATCTTAATTTATGAGTCAGATTTTCAGCTAGTTTAAATTAGTGTAATCCCAATGATATGTCAAGGAACCTATCTCAATCTACTGGCCCTATATTTCTAAATATTTCTCATTTATAGGCCCCAAAGTCCCCTTGAATTTTATAATTAGAATAATTTCTGAATAAAATGAAAACATTTGAAAGCAGGATATATGATTAGTCTGTACTTATGAACATATTTCTAGCTGTTAGGTATTTTTTGCTATGTTTGGACAGATCTTTTGAACATTATAATCCATTAAGAAATGCTGTAGTCTGCCCTAAAATAATTTTCACAAGTGAGGAAGCCAGTACTAACCTCTTCTGCAGAGAAGCAAATGATTGGAGAAAGCTCAAAGATCTTAGCTGGACTCAGCTGCAGATTTTGCAAAATGATCATGTTGAGACTTTGACAGACAGGGATCTGAAAGCATGGGAATATCAACCTTGTGTCATCCAGGATTAAAGCTGCTCCCATTGAGGCACAGCTGTATCTCTTATAGGGCTTGTGTAATGTATTTGCAGATTTTTAAAACTGGGAGAGTTTGAATTAAACTTGATGCATTATTATAGACGATAGGCATCACTGCACTTTTCCTGTTGATTCCTTTTGAAAATAATGCCCTCCTAGCTCTGTGTTACAGACAATGACTGGGTTGGGAAAATGTGGTGATCGCCTAAGATTTATATGTAACATTTTCTAATCCAAATCTGTTGCTTAGAATGTTCATAACCCCCTCCCCCCAAATTCTGAATTTGGCAATCAGGGCAATATAAATTTCCAAATAAAAGCAAAGAGTGTCCCTTCAGCCTTCCCCAACACTGGTCTTGGACAAACTCTGAGGGGAAAAAAATGTTAACAACGTTTAAAGCTGCACTGACCCCAAAATGAAGCTTTCCTGGGTTCCCTGCTGCACAGTCTATCTTTTCTGCGGTGTTTTGTAGGAGGTAGTTTCTGTGCTGGTTATGATTTGAAAGAGCTGGCCCTCAACCCAACCTCAGTCAAATTGGAACAACGTGTCACCAAAGGTCCTGGTCCCATAGTATGTACTTGGAAATACAACTCCCCAGTGTGGAGAGGTTTCTGGCAATTCATTGAAACTAAACTCTATTTCCATGGTTAGAAATTGCTGCAGGAGCATTTCATTGTGTTTCAGTTGTTTTGCCGTGTATGTTTGTGTGGGTGGGTGGGTGTGCACTTTGCATATGTGTGTGTGTTGCTGCTTTACATTTAACAGTTAGGGCAACTCTGACAGTTTGATTTGTGGAGAGAAATGACAAATTTCTGTTAAATTATTGACACAGAAGGGAAAATACTTTTCTCCTTTGAAGTTAACTAAAACCAAATGGGATTGTTTCCCCAAGGGAAAAATAGGAGTTTGGTTATGATGCATCCCCTCCCAGAAATCTTTCAAATTATACATACTGTACCCTCTGTTTATATAAATATGAATTACATGATTGTGTGTACAGGGTCATTTGCAGTTCAAATGGAAATGCAGTGCTGCTAGATCGGGGCTATTGAAAGATAGACAGGATTCTGAGATCTGCCATTTAACCCTTTTCTAACATTCTCTGTTACGTGGCTTTGCGTAGGTCTGAAAGGAAACTTCAGCCCTGTGTCATGTGGAGACACCCTAGTTTTGCTGGTAAATCTGGATTTCCATGAGGCTTTAAATGAACATACAGAGGCCAGTCATTTCTCATTTACATGGTGTGCTCTGGTTGTACATTGTTGTTGATGGTGACAACCAACAGTTTATGCTCTGCATTAAATTTGCTTATGTGTTCTTATCCAGCTGTGAAGCTCAAATTTTGAAAGGGATGCTTTCCCACAAGCAGGATGACAAATCTGTCAGATTGACCTAAGGGTTGTTCTTTTCCAATTTGCCAGTCATTTCTTTTTTATTTCAGCTAACTTAGCAATAGCTATTTTAAATGTCATTAAGCCATAAATAAATTGTCTTCTGAAACTTTTTTCTCTATCATATCATCATGTTTCTGTATGTCAGTGGAAATATCTATTTTGGCTGAGTGTCTTTCTATCTTTTAAGCTGAGTGAGAGTTTATCAAATTTAATTTCACCACTAGCCTTTGAGTTATGTTTGTGCTCTTATTGTCTATATCCTTGGACTTAGTTTCTGCTGCCTTATGTCTCCTGCAAATTCTCTGTGAAAATGTAGACAGAAGTGATAGAGTTCCTCTTGGTAGCTCTGGGCAGTCTAAATATGGCACATATGTAGGAAAGTCATGACTATTTCCTTGTAGACAAAAAAAAAATTTTCCTAATCTGTTGTTCTTCACCTCCCACACACCCACCCAACTTCATCACAAGTTTCCCAAAAGCTCTGCAAGCTTTGGGTAATCTGGGACTTATTTCATCTCTGAGAATGCCTCCTCTGCACAAAATTTCCCACTTAGATGAACTTTTTCACTACAAATGGGGAGTAATCATCATTGGACACAAGTGGTTTCCCCTGAACATTGTCAGGATCAGTCTACTGTACATGTTCTGTCTTCCTGAAAATTAGAGTTAGACTGAAGCCCCTGAGAAACAGTCCACATTGATCTGGAGATACTATGTAGTGTGGGCAAAGATGACAGCACCCAGCAAAGTCTCCCAAACCAGTTCTTCAGAAAATTTCTTTTTGTAGTGTTGGTGGCAAGCAGAGTGCACAGTTTGACTGTTGTGTTAAAACATGTCATTTACTCCTCCGCTCTTGTGGGTTCAGTTCTTTCCACTGCATCTACTGCAAAGATGATAGGAGAGCTGCCTCCACTTCCAATTATAGAGTCAAATGCACCATTCTTCTCCTAAAAAGTGACCAATACTTTCAGAGTTGCTGTGGTTGGTGGTTGGGCAGTGGAAGGACTTTGTTTTACCAAAGAGGCTTGGGACAAACTGGTCTATTACATGCAGGGAGTGTTGGGCAAGTGACTTTTTCCACTTTCTGACCTCTTCACTGCTGCATGTCCATGATTCTTCTCAATTCTTTATAAATCATTTTACACAGTATCAAGAGACATGTTTACATTTCCATTAGCAGTAAATTTGCCAGAGGCACATTCTTAATGGCCTGTTAATAAAAAGCAATGCAGGGGGATACAGTTTCAGAAAGCAAACAGTTGAATTAGATACACAGGTATCAGTATTGGATTCGCAGGTATCAGTATCTATTGGCCCAACACTATATCTCTTCTGGTCTCACCTTAGGTAACGCTAGATCCAGTAAGGTCACTAGGCTTTTCCAGTTGAAATGGAAACAGGGCAGTTGTATCACCTGAAGTTTGTAGCAGCTTCTCTCATTTGGAGATCGTTCTTGGTTTTTGACAGACAAAGCTATGTAACTAATACAGATGGTTTGCTTCCTGAAAGTCAATTTTCCAGATGCTTTATTCATGTAATCCTGAGAATCTTAGCCTCAACATACTTCCCCTGAGCAAAATAATTGTGCTGTTTAAAGCTGTGCAGTGACCATTACAAATAATATCACACTTCTGTTCTTCTCTCTTTTGATGAAGGCAACAACAAATCTGCTGCAGCCTTCTAAGGTTTGAGGTTGTCTAATAAAAGGTATAGCCTAAGAGCTGTATCCTGTTTTTAAACTTACTGGTTTGTTGAGAATATAGGCTGCATTTTTGTGACTCTTTACTCTCCACCTGCAGTCTGTAGCATCCAATAAGAAGTGTGAGTATAACCCAGCCATGAATAACTTCAGGCTGGAAATAGGGGTGTTCCCAGTATCAGAGCTCTGGGCTTCTGGAACAGCTTTCTGATAGGAGTAGTGGGGGCAAGAACAAACTGACTAAATACCTCAAAGATGAATTGTGATAAATTAGTTATCACTCTCTTCCCTTACGGTAGCAACAGGGTTATAGGGCTATGATACCTAGTCAAAACCAAAATGCAGAAAATAACTTGATTATGTGAATTCATTCAGTGGTCATTAGTGCTATCCAGCATTTTTAGATCATCCTCCTACTCTAACCATCGTATTTTATGTAATGGTTTTGATCTCCTCCTGCAGCCCAATATCCAGCCCCTGCTAACACTCCAAACTCAAACCCACCCTCTCCACATATTTTGCCCTCTGAGCTCAGCTAGAGTAGCCACAGCCTTCAGCTTAAGTCATCTGAAATCCAACACTCCTTTCCCCCCTACCATTTCCCTGCAACCCCTCATAGCCTGCCTGGTTCCCCCAGCAAAGCTCACCAGACCCCAGGTGCCATCCCAGTTTCTGCTCATTACCCCAGTCCCCATGACCCCTGCCTTCACAGCATCCCCACTGGCCCCAGCCCCTCGCAGCCTTTCTTGCCCCAGTAAGTGAGGAACAGGAGGCTCCACCACCTTGCTCAGGGCACTGCTGCTGTTGTGGCACAGCCTCTCCTCTCAGCTCTTTGCACTGCTTGGAGAAGTGGTGGAGGATGAGGAGGCAGGGAAAGACAAGCTGTGCCCAGCCTGGAGGGCTCTCTGTGCTCACAAGGTGTGCTGGGCTCTGACCTGTCTTTCTGGACCTGCAGGCTCCCACTGCCCCATCCCTGCTGCTTTACAGTAAATGTTCCTCGCATGCAGCAAGGGACAACTTTTCAAGGAAGCTTGTCAAAGGTGTGGCAAAAAATTACAAGATTGCCTTTGTGGGTAACGGATACTAGGAAAAACTAAAGTAGGTCGGAAATACAGAGAGAAAGATCCAAATTTTTGAAAATACTATCTGCACATTTTACAAACATTTGCACGGTATCACACTGAATCTTAACTCTGTCATCTCTTTCATTATTTAACTCTACAGCTTTAAAGGAATGCTTTCTTAATGAGCCATAATAGGAGAAGTAATTACTTTTGGCTTGGTATTTATCAAGGGTAATTTAAATGTTGTTTTGTCCTTTGTCAGATTTGTACATTAATTCAAAGCACAGTTCTGTTCTAATGAGTGAATCAATGGAAAAGGCAGTGAGAAAAGTCTCATGCTCATGGACTTTCTTCCTCAGTCTGCAAGTAAAAATATATATATATTTTTTCTAGCTACTGGTAACTAAAAATCTTAACCTGGACTGGGAAAATCAAACAGGGTTCTCTCTGCTATCTACATGACAACCAGTAACAAAGTCCCCATTGTCCAATCTGTGGTTTGTGCAGCTGCATTTTCTAAAATAAAGATTTTCAACTTGTGATACTTGGATCTTACGGACTCTGCAGATGGCTTCTAAGACTCTGTGAAAAGTAACTAAGAAAACCGTGTCTGCTAGTAGGCTTAAATTTGCTTGCAGAGCTGCACTTTTCCTACTGGGAAAACAAGCAAACAGGAAAAACAAACAAACAAAAACTTTAGCAAGTTGCAAATTAAAAGGAATTGAAAACTACTTGTCTCAAGTTTATCTCACAGTTACATGAATGTTAACAGGCAAAAGACTATTAGATTTTACACAGTTGTTCCTGGGGAGAGAAGTGGGGTTGTGTAGATGCACTGGAGGATGTATTTGCGTTTGCATTTCTATTTAGCCTGTGTAGGGAAGCCACTGTGTTTTGAGGTTGGAAATACATATCTGTTAACTCTTCCTTAAACATCAGTTAAATGCTTGTCCTTGGGTGCGTGTTTGTTGGATTGCCTTTTCCTTGATACAGTTCTGATTAAACAAGAGTTGCTCTCATTCAGTTTTATTGCATTAATAGGTGCTTGGGATGTAGCACACTAGAGCTGTCTCCAATAAGCTAAACAAACTGGACTGATAAAAACATACACTGACCAAAACAAATCCAGGATCAGCTGAAGTGCAATGGCTACAAACAGAATTACTGTAATGCACAAGCTTGCAAATACTCCATGTCTCGGGTCTTTTACTGACATCTTTGCATCCTTCATCTGATTTATCCATGGAAGTGTGTTTCTGCATAATTAGGTCCTGTATAAACATAGTATTTAAACGTATAAATTTTTAAAAATTCAATTTAATTTTTTTTTTTTTTTTTTTTTTTTTTTTTTAAATTCAATGTTCACAGGAACAGTGTGGCCAGCAGGACTAGGGAAGTGATTGTCCCCCTGTACTCGGCTCTGGTGAGGCCGCACCTCAAGCACTGTGTTCAGTTTTGGGCCCTTCACTACAGGAAGGACATCGAGGTGCTGGAGTGGGTCCAGAGAAGAGCAACGAAACTGGTGAGGGGTCTGAAGAACAAGTCCTACAAGGAGCGGCTGAGGGAGCTGGGGTTGTTTAGTCTGGAGAAGAGGAGGCTCAGGGGCGACCTGATCGCTCTTTACAGGTACCTTAAAGGAGGCTGTAGCGAGGTGGGGATTGGTCTCTTCTCCCACGCACCAGGTGATAGGACGAGGGGGAATGGGCTAAAGTTGCGCCAGGGGAGGTTTAGGTTGGATATTAGGAAAAATTTCTTTACTGAAAGGGTTGTGAGGCATTGGAACAGGCTGCCCAGGGAAGTGGTTGAGTCACCATCCCTGGATGTATTTAAAAGATGTTTGGATGTAGAGCTTAGTGACATGGTCTAGTGGAGGGCTTGTTAGTGTTAGGTCATAGGTTGGACTAGGTGATCTTGAAGGTCTTTTCCAACCTAAAGGATTCTGTGATTCTGTTATGCTGAGTTTGGGAAGGGATGTGAGAAAGGACCATCATTTAGTCTAGTCTGCAGTGGACTGAATGAAATCACGACGCTGCTAAAAATGCCAAATGTACTAAAAGTGCAACAAAGGAGAATCAGTTATTAGATCAGTTAAATACTCTAAGTAATTAGTTTGAATATGGTGATAAAATATATTTTAAAGTTTGTATTTTGAACATACCAATTTGCAGTGGCAATGAGTGAAAAGACGTCTTTTTAAAGACACTAAAGTGCTTGTTGCATGGGGATGTACTTGTATACGTGGGAATTTCTGAAATTCTTAATTCACTTCAAGTTCTATTTAAATTAATTGGAACACTGATGTGTTTTTGGAAATTCCTTTAGTTGCATCACAGTATGTTTGATCTTTAAATATGTTTAAAAATCCAGCCTAAATTATTGAGCTAATATTATTTCACCAACTTATTTGCTATCTGGGGAACATAACTCACAATTTTCCTTTGGATGTTATGTTTATGGCTAATATTCAGACAGATTGCAGTCACGATACAGATGTCAGGGGCTACTAGGACAGGGATCCTGGGGAAGGAGCAGTCATGGACTCTATGTGACTTGGCCACGGTGTCAAAGGGAGGTGAATTAGGAGGTACTGGCCTCCTGCATGCAAGAGATGGAGAATTCTGGGTCCACCTGTAAACAGACAGAAAAAAAACCACAGGCAGCCCAAAACAGAACTAGCAAGGGTTTGGGGCAAGGGGCTATAGCAGGGGGAAGCTGCGGAGGAAGTTTTTCAGAGCCGTTCTGAGAGCAAGCTGCGATTTCAGTCACTGGTTCTACTGAACCAGCTCTAATGGCACCCAGTTTGTCTGTGCATAGACACAGACAAAGACAGTGGAAACTAAAAATGTTAAATATGTTTAATTAAAGTTTTGGCTCAAAGGGCTGTGATAGCTTATCCACAACTAAACCTAAAGATAATTTTCCATTTTAATAAACAAACAAAGTAAACCATTTGTCTCAGTGTTTTCCATACCACATCCTTTGAAGACAGAGACATGTGAGAAATTGTGTAAAAGCAGAGTGCGTAAAAGCATTTTATTGAAGTATTTTCTTTTGTTGTGCTTGTAAGAAATATGCTATTGGAGCTGAGAGTGGGGGGGGTTGCAAGATTATGGAGCCTCAGGTAGGATTTGCAGAAGCAAAGGAAAGTTTGAGGAACAGGCTGTTCGGAAGGGGTAGGGTTCAGGGAAGAGGGCAGAAAGGCTCCCTGCCACAGACTTGTGCAGCTTCCTATACTGGGAGCAGTACTCTAGCTCCATTCACTCTGTTATTTGGAGTAGTAAAGCCCACGTTGTTTTTGGAAGGGGCCTGTGCCAAGAGACAAGCAGCCATATTGCAACTGTTGGAAATTATCTGGGAGCGGGGAAATGGTGGATCTCTCTCTCTTCATTTCCGGACTCTGGAGAGAGGCATTTTCATGGCTGGTGCATGATCTTGAATTTCCCACCGAGCTGTGCACCGACAGCTTGTATCATCTCACACGGAGCCATGCTCACCAACAAGTGGAGAGAACTACTTAATAACTGTCAGAGTAGCTAATAGCTTGTTAGCAAGCATGTATTTATCTGTATGTCGCTGGTCATTTAGCAAGAAACTTTATAGAGTCTACACTGCTTTGAAACACTTGAAGAAAAAACGTTCGCTTAAGAGCAAGAAGGGGAGAACTGTAAGCTGTTTCTTATGGAAATTCCCCTGACTTTTGAGAAGTCCTTTGGTGAGAGATAAAGGCAAGTTTTGATTAGTTGTTGTTACTACTATTTGCTTAGTGTATCTTAGCTGAATTTTCTTTAATTCACAGATGGCTTGAACTAAAAAAAACCACCTTTGTGAACAGTTGTCATATTGCAATTGCTCTTCAGATAGCTGTGCACTCTGACTTAAACAGCCAAAGATTTTATTGATGACACTGTAGTATATCCAACATACGGGCCTCTTTGTACAGGAAGTAGTTGATCAAGGATACATCTAATTGTTCATTTGTTAGCAGCATGGTTTGTTCTAACGCTGTCTTGGATCTGAGTTATGGTCAGATATTGAGGATGATGACGACCGTAGTATGACTGGGAATACAAAGCACTTTCACCACACTGGCTTCAATATGTTGTTATGTTATAATTATTGTAGTTTATTCATTGTCACTAACCTGTTTAAATATTTGAGAACAAAGCAGTGTGGTTGTATAAAACTTCATGCGAGAAAACGCAACTCTTAAGATCTCTTTTAAGTGTTGCTGTTGTCATATACAATCCTCTTTGATCACAACCACATAGCCACATAGTAGCTCTGAGGATCTGTGAACCATTTCTCCCTTTCTCCCTGTTTCAGATTGTGGCTCATGCTCGTTAGAACAGTACAGAACATCTCTTTGAAGAAATGTGGTGGTGACAGTGGCTGATCAAAATCCAAATGCTTAAAAACCTTAGAGGAAAAAAGTCCATATGTCAGAATCCCCTCACAGCTTGAATCTGTTATTGGAGGAAAAATAGACAAATGTTTAGGGCACTGAATGGGAATCAGAAAAACAGGATACAGCTTTCAGCTTCCTTTCCTTGAACGGACTGTTTCATTATCCCTGTTCCTTAGTTGTCCAGGTGAAAATGAGTCTTTTCTTTCTCGCAGAGGCCTGTGAGCGTGATTTCCTCAAGTGTTGGGACAGCTAGGCACTCTGATGATGGTAAGGAGCTCAGATGGGTATTGTTGGAAACCTGAAGTGGGGATGTCCTGTGGTGCTTGAGGGATTCAGCCCTGAATGACCACCTATTTGTAGGACAGGGTATGACTACGTGCTTGCTGCTTGCAACTCCTTAGAGCTTTGGTACTGTAGCAAAGAGTACAGTCACTTACCAAGTCACAGAGCAGCCACGTGAATGACAGTCCTGATCCTTGGGAATTATTTCCACCAACATCATCTCATCTCAGTGTGTAATTATAATACAGCCCTAATCTGGACAGTTGTGGGAAAGCAGATCTTACTCTGCATATTATACAGACGCCCAGCAAATCTCTGTTCTTTACCTCTGACTGTTTTCTAGAGGAAACAAGGTAAAGAGGATGTGAGCTGGAACCCCTGCTCCTGCAGCATTGTCCCAACAATTCACTAAATTATAGTTTCTGTAAAATGCTATTGATGGCAGCAGGTCTATGAAAATATGTTTGAGGGCATAATATGGACCAACAGTGATGTATTTTCAATGATGGAAGCCTGTGAGGGAATGGGCACTATCTGTGTCTAGAAGTCCTGGCTGAGTTCATACTACTGACAAATAACTCTGAAATGAGTATCAGATATCACTCCTGGGAGGAAAATGCAGAAGTCAACACTGTCATTTTCAGCATTGTTTCTACAAAATGAACCTGCAAGTGACATTTTACATAACTTTTTTTCCTCTTAAAGTATGAAACTGAAAGGCAAATACTAAAAAAAGCTTTCTAATGACAAAGCTCAATTGTGTAGCGCATTCCTGGCATTCACCTAATTCAAACAAAGAGTCTGTCATATCTGTACACTTTTGTTCTTGGAAAGGGGTCTTCTGATTGCCAGTGGCACTTTCTGACTGCCCAAATCAAGTGATCCCGCAGGAGCTTTATATCTTGGTCCAGGCAGCCAGCCTGGACCCCTCACCTCACCAAGCCATGTTCCCTGTGTGGTTTAAATAAATGGGTTTTCATGTGAGCATTTTGACGGTACCAAATACTGATACACACGATAAAAATAAGCTGTCATTTATATTTTTAGGGGAGGGATTGAAAACTTGTTTGCAGAATCCAGGCCCTGAATCCCAAACTGAGGCCTCTTAGCCCTTTCGTGTTGCAAACAGTAATCTGAAATATACATCTGGCACAGTGCAAAGAGAGAACATCCAACATCTGTCACATCCCATTATCTTGCCTTGCTGCTATTAAGCTATTATTAGTATTTAAACTAAATATATCTTCCAGCAGGCTGCTAACCATAATACCTCATTCAAGTACCCATTCCTTTTACTGCCACAAACTGTTCTGAACATCACATAAATGAAACTGGAACATCACTTGATGGACTGTTATCATCTTTTATTACTTTATTTTATTTTAAGTGGGAGGAAACAAAATTTACCAAATGTTGTTGTATGGTTTGAAGAAAATGAAAAGGATTTCCCTATCATTTTGGGTGAGAGAGATGAATAGAGGCTTTTCTAATGCATATCAGCTGTAGACGTTTGATTCTACACTAGCAAGGGTCCATACACTGTCACTGGTGTATCAGCTTTATCTTGGGGATTTAAGACTCTGCAATGACTGATTTTTTTTTTTTTAACTGTCTTTTATAATTAATTATCTGCCTCCTCTATCTCCTCAAAGCCGAGTGAAATAAAGACGTTGCAAGAGACTAGAATTACTCTAAGCAAGAAGTTAGCTTAGATATGTTTCCCTCACGAGTTGAATGCTGTATGTTTCCACTCAGAGATCTGCTTAGCAGTTAGAAAAAAACTGATCAAAACCTCAGGTAGCCTTTTGTAATGAGCAGCGTTTTTAATTCACATCAGCAGAGATCCAGGAACAAGAGCAGTGCCCTTTCCTAAGCTGCCACTGTGGGTGTTTGTGAAGCAGCCCAGTTGTGTCACAGTTTGGCAGGCGCTCATACTACCTCTGTCTCCATACATCGACCAGTGCCCCGTTATGATCTTAGGTCCTGGGACAGGACCGTATGCACAGCTGCACACCAGCATTATTTTGGCCTGAGTCAGCTGGCACCATTGTGGATGGTTCCCTGGCTGTGTGGACATAAGCACAGACCAGCAGCAGCCCCAGAAGGTAATGGAGTGGAAATGAGCTTTCCCTGCCTGGGGACTCGGTCCCAGAGAGCAGTCCTGACAACATTTAATTTAAAAGCAGGGAAGATTAGAAGGCTGCAGCCTTAGTCATCTGCAGGGCCTCTCCCACCAACCCAGCTCATGCTGAATGAGCCTGAGAGTAGCCACAGCATTTGGGCTGGAAAGCCTGAGCAGAGCATTATGCTAATGCAACTATGCAGCTTTCAGTGTCTGAACTGTGTTGCTCAGTTACATCAAATATCTAAAAAGTGCCTGGAAATGACCTTTCCGTTGCTTGTTTCTGAGACCGTCTTTTGCTGCAAGAGTCCCCTGGCACAGAGCAGAATAAGTGATTCAAAGTTGGCTGTGTGTCAGTCTGATAGCCAAGGACCAGTATGGTGCAAAAACCTTTGTTCCCATCTGCGAAGTGCAAAAAAGGGGATGTGGCTTTGGAGCTATTCTCCCCCAAACTCCTCTGAGCTGAGCTGAGCTGAGCTGAGCAGGCAAGGTGCTCCTGTGCACCAGAGGTACCTGTTTTTGAGCTAATCCTATCTTCTAGTTGACATTATTTATTTATTGTTTTACATTATTGATTATAGTACTCTACTTGTTAAATATGAAAACAGCAACAATACATCATGTGCTACCTGTTCCACTCCATGCAAATCACCCTCTTACGTATGGGCAAAGACCCATGTGGACGCATAGCAGGTAACTGCCTGGGTCCCTCAAAAATGGCTTGCTGGGGCTGGGAAGGGGAAGTCAGAGAATCACAGAATCATACAATATCTTGGGTTGGAAGGGACCCACAAGGACCTTCAAGTCCAACTCCTGGCTCCACACAGGACCACCCAAAAATCAGACCATGTGTCTGAGAGCGTTGTCCAAACTCTTCTTGAACTCCGGCAGGCTCGGTGCTGTGACAACTTCCCTGGGGAGCTGTTCCAGTGCCTGACCACTCTCTCAGTGAAGAACCTTTTCCTAACATCCAGCCTGAACTGCCCCTGTCACAGCTCCATGCCGTTCCCTCGGGTCCTGTCACTGTCACCAGAGAGCAGAGATCAGCACCTGCCCCTCCGCTCCCCTCGTGAGGAAGCTGCAGGCCGCCATGAGGCCTCCCCTCAGCCTCCTCTTCTCTGGGCTGAGCAAACCAAGTCACCTCAGCTGCTCCTCATACGTCTTCCCTCTAGACCCTTCACCACCTTTGTAGCTGTTCTTCGGATGCTCTCTAATAGTTTTATGTCCTTCTTATACTGTGGTGCCCAGAACTGCACACAGTACTCGAGGTGAGGCCGCACCAGCACAGAGCAGAGTGGGACAATCCCTTCCCTTGACCGGCTAGCAGTGCTGTGCCTGATGCACCTCAGGACATGGTTGACCCTTTTGGCTGCCAGGGCACACTGCTGACTCATAGTCAACTTGCCATGAACCAGAACCCCCAAGATCCCTTCCCATGTGTCTGTTTGTCCCCTCAGTCTGTAGGTGTATCCAGGGTTGCCCCTTCCCAGGTGCAGAATCTGGCACTTGCTCTTGTTAAATTTCATGCAGTTGGTGATTGCCCAGCCCTCTAACTTGTCAGATCCTGGTTTTCATAACCAGGATTGCATGCCCGCCCGTGCTGTGTTCCCAGTCATGCTGTACGGGCCTGCGTAGGCGTCCTAGTTTGAGGGAGTGGTCACACTGTGCAACAGCCCAATGGCATGGAGTCACCTCATCCCAACCGGCTTCCCTGGCTCGGGCACCAGCAGCTGCAACCTCTCGGCCCACATCTCAGGGTCGGCAAGCTCTGGGCTTTGTCTCGCAGTGGGGATGGAGGCTTTGGAGTCGGTGCGTGAGCTGGCCTAGGCACAAAATTTGAGCTCTGCTGTGGGCCAGCACTTTAACAAAGGCAAGGCTGGCAGTGCAGGCGTGCTGTTGCTTCGGAAACTTGAAGTCTCTTAAAAGCAATGCCATTAAGAGCTGGTTATCAGTTTTGCTTCACCAAGGAGTAGATTTTGTTAATTTAGAGAAGGCTAAGAATGCACAAATAGATTTTTACAAGGCTTTCTTCTAATAGCCCTTAAAGAAACCACATTTGTTTCTCTTTGTGACCACTGTAGGCTGTACCTCCAGCAGGCAAATGTAAAAAATCTTTTCTAGCAGTCTCTAAGCATTTCCTGTAGAAAGCAAAAAGAAGGCTCTTTTTTTTCTGAGTTACCTCATCCTGAACTGGCACAGAAACTGGTCTAGCGTACAGTAGCAGCTGCTTCTCTTCAGCTTAAACTGATATATGGCCACTGCTTACCACAGCCGTTCTCCTGACTTGTTCACCAAATTATTATTGCAGTGTGTACCTTTCGTATCTAAACATTAAATGGCATTTGGGAACCACTCTTGTCCCCCTTCCTTCTGGCTGAAAACTACGTTCCCTTAAGGAACTAATCCATAAATCCATCAGACTTGACAGTAAATACAGGTGCTGAAATATATCCTCTGTGGGAGATGAGGGAATGTTTAAATTTAGTTTGTTTGTATGAAATAAAAGGCTCAGCTATAAGACAATAGGTTTTTAAAAGTTCCTCAAGCTGCTACAGCTCTTAATGCCTGCAAATGCCTTTGCAGATTTGGTGTCCTGCACAGCACGCCTTCTGAGACCCTGCGCTTTCCTAAAATACACGTTTGGGTTGGCACTGGGTGAGGTGTCTTTTAAAGTGAATGTGAATGAAACTGCATTGTGTTTACTGACTGCTGTAAGCAGCAAAATGCTATAAGAAATGTGTTTTATCCCCAGGAGCCTGAGTAGGCCACAAGGCAAAAAACAAACAAACAAACAAACAAACAAACAAAAAAAACCCACACATTTGATGGTTTGATGGTAGCTCTGTGGCAAGAAGGGGGTGCGCTCCTCAGCGGCCACAGGGAAGCATTGGAGATGGCAGCGAGAAGGCACCAAGCTGCCCCTGCACAGCCCACCCACTGCTCTGGTGCAAAATGTCACCTCCTGCCCCCACGGGAACCGTCCCTGGTGTGCTGGAGATGGGGGCCATGGGCACCCAGAGAAAGACGTTCACCATGGTCTGGGTGGGATGGGTGCAAGGCTGCTTGGATTTCTGGTGTGAAAGAGCTGCTGAACCTAGCACACCAAGCAACGGTCTCAGGGATTGATTTTTGGAGGGTGTTTTGGGGTAGTCACCTCTGAAGGCTTGCCCTTGTGTGCAAATAGGTGAGATGGGAGCAGCTTAAGTACAGCTGCCTCTGCTGTGGGATGCTGCTGGGAATGGTGTATGTATTTTCAAACTGAAATCTGGCATTCCCTGCTGTGGCCTCATGCTATTTGGGTCTATCCCAATTTTATTGAAAAGCGTTGTTGAAAAGACGTATTTTGCACACTGGTCAGAGCAGAGCTTGTCAGAGTTATTTTAAGTAAGATTTCAGAACTTTTTTTTTTTTTGGTTTTGTCCTTATCACCATATTTTTCAGTCCTATCCTGCAATATTTGTTAGCAATTTTAACAGCTGTTCTTTCCTTAATTATTATCATTGGTATTCCTTCTTCTTTTTTGTTTTTCTTCCTGTTCCAAAGCAAAAGGTGATGACCAGTCCTTTGTATCTCAAAACCACACTTTTTCCTTTATCTGTGTAAAAATGTGTAATATCTGGGGGAACACACCTGATCACCATCCTTATCATATTGAGATAGCAATTATTTAGTAATTCTAGTAACTGGCCAATGCAGATTCCTTGCACTGTCTTGGATGTCTTTCCCCTTTCAAGAAAATATGAAGAATTAAAATGGAAACCCAGGTATTTTGGCTTTGTAATGGATAGACTGTTTGGATTAAAATCTTCCTGAACCTGTGAAGTTTAATGCTCATGTAATAACCCACAGCACATTCTGAGGTTATAAATGGCATTTGAAACCACTTCTGTTTTCCCAAATTGTTGGCTTCTTTACTCAATTACAATAACTTTTATGAGTTCATGGAGTGCACTGTTTGACATATCCACTGGCACAAGGGCAGAAATGGCAGCTACTACAAGCTCTGAAAGAGCTTTCCATGTCTGAGAGAAGGCTCTTCAGTTGTATTATTCCCTGCTGCATTTGCCAAGACTTAAAGTTGGACTGACCTAACTGAGAAACTTTCTTCTTCCGTGCAGCTCTGTTAAAAAAGAACAAACACAAATTAATTGCTAAACAAAAACATAAGCCAGAGTTAGAATTACTGTTACATGTTTACCACTTTAAAGCATTAGAACATAAATCTAGAGCAAATATTTGAAGACAGAGTCTGGTGGAGATCAACATATGGACCACCCTTTGCCTCTTTGTCCTCTCACAACCTTAACCTATCATCTAGACATTTTTTGCATCCATTCGTTATATGTCATATGAGCTAAAGATCGTGATCTACCTGCTAAAATCACAGTCTTCTCATTCATCATCACATTATGAGCTACCCCAAATCAGTGTTTATTTTTTTCTGCTCACTATGTCAGACAGTGTAAGAGGAGGGACATCGGCTGACAACTCACCATCTGACACCCTCAGAGGATTGCACGAGGACTTCTCTTGTCATCTTTTTGCTCTATTGAAGTGCTTTCAGCAAGGTACCTCTTTAGCTGGTCAGAAGAAATTCAGTTCTTTCTCTGACACTCCACTGGAGGACACAAACTCCACAACTTTCATCCAGTACCCATGCCCACACCGAAGCCATCTATGCAAGCTGGACACAGCACAGTGTCTTTTGTACTTGTGGAACCATTACATAACAGACATGGGCTTATCTGCACGAAGGAAGGTCTGTTTGCAACACAGGTACGACTGCAATCCAGCTTGTATGGATTACAAGGTATATTTTTACTACTGTTGTTTCTTATGACAGCTAAAATAATGGGGGCCTAGTCTTATTAAAATCTTGCTTTTGCTGTATGTAGGGTAAAGGTAGACTCTTACCTCTTGTTAGCTAATATATTTCTGTATTTTCTGAACTTTCATTTACGTTCATCTCAATTCTACACAGAAAATGTAACTTCTAGTTTATGAAGTCTAATTCACAGCCTGTACAGAGCAGATTTTGCTCTTTCCCTTGTACAGTCAATGATTTACTTTTCTCGGTTTTAAACAGAAAGCACAGTACTAGTAAAAGTAAAATGAAAAACAAATACCATCAAAAGACTCAGAAAAAAATATATTAATAATATGATATGATATATTAATATTTATTTAATTGCTGCCATCTTAGTTCAGTTTCCCTTAGTACTTGATACAGTTGACTTCAAATAAACTTTAAGCTATAATTGTTAGCATATAAATATATCTTTGATAGGGTGGAGATGGTGGACAGGGTTGGAACAGAGCTGTAATTGTTTGTGAAATGTATGCTGTGACTTACTTCACTTTTAACTGTTTGTTTTTTCAAGGATAGTGGTCCAGCTGTGTTATTGGATTAATATTTATAACCATTTTTATAATATTCTGATCTGGGAAATCATCGTTACATATTTTTAGCTGAGATTTCTAGGTAAAGAAAGTAGTGGTTTGGTATGTGCAAATAACACGTTGTTACTATTTTTCAAATGTCCCTACTTGCAGTGGAGAAAGTAAGTTCATCAAATGAAAGGAAAAATTTGAGCTTTCATAGCAAATGCTGTTTTTAGCCTGCTTCCATCTTTGAACTAAGATTATATGAAACCACTCTTTCCCATTTCACAAGTAGGCCTTGGAAATGAATATGCTAAAATTAGTAGGCATGTTTGCATTTTCAGCCTCTCCAAGTGCAGCACTGCAAATAGTCCATTCAAGCTATGTCATTATCGTACAACATAGTTTTTTTTAAGAAAGCAAACGTCATTCTTTATTACCTACACCTCTTCCACGTTGCTTTAAAAAAAAATATCTGCCTCTGCTTGGCCATACAAGTGTGAAGACAGAAACTCCCTGACTGCAGCATCCTTGCTGACCCCCTCAGGGCAGAAGCCTGGCTTTGTTGGAGGTGCTTTGGCGAGCCTGTCTCTGGCACTTGATGGTTCAGCTTGAGGGAAGGTGGGAACGTAAAGTTACAAAAATCAAATGCCTTTTTTGTTTCCAGGAGGTGGAGAAGGGAGTGGGGGAAATCACCTGATCACTAGAACAATAAAGTCTATGCTGTATTCAATAGTGTCGTATTAGTCCCAAGAAAAATTAAATCCAAAGTGTATCATTTTGCTAGAGTTGTGTAATCCTGGTACCTGGGAAGCTGCACACCTCAGAGTATTGACAAAGGTTTTGCATATCCCTCCTTATGAATAAAGATGAGATGGTGTATTTCTGGTAAGGCACTGCTGCCTTAAAATAATCAATAAGTGCATACTCACGGACCCTCTCCATTTTTTACAGTACTTTTTTTTTTTTTTTTTTTTTTTCCCCTGAAAGCTTCCTATCAAAGTTAAATTACCTCTCTTCCATTTCAGTGTTTCACAGGCCTGGAATGACTCCTCATAACTTATGTAGAAAACAACTAAGAAACCTAATTTGCTTAAATAAGATTGATGAATGATTGGCTAAATGAAGACAACTGGAAACCGAATGAATCATTTTCGACTAGAAATAGGTAGCAGGGCTTTAATTGCATACAACCTAAACACTGGCACTGCCAGAAGAAATTAACTGCAGTAGCTAATCCTTGCTGGCCACATGCCATATCTTGGAACAGGATTCCTGTGGGCGAACAGGTCTGGTGGTGGCCACGCTCACAATACGTGACTGACAAAGGACTGAGCAGGTGCAAGTGTTTGAATACAGGCTGAAGTTTGGCTTACAGGTAGAAAATTAAATGAGGATTTTTCTGGGAGAGGTAAGGGGCCTGTTTGAATTATTATTATTATTATTTTTCAGAGAAAAAGAAAAAAGGTTTTATTGACAACTTGCCAACGAGAAAAGCTTCCAGGAATAGACACAAGTTTCTCCCCTTTGCCACCAGATGTCCCTCCTGAGCAGGGAAATCTGATGACCTGAAAGATACCCAAACGTCTGTAACCCACAACATTTTTGAAGATACGACAGGGAAAGGAAAGTTTGAGTGAAAGTAACTGTTACCGCAGAGTTTTGGATGGTGTGCATGCTACGAAGGCTACTTGGCAAGCAAAAAAATTCTGCCAGTAGCACTACAAGGTATGTTTAATTAACTCTTAAAACGTGTGTCATAGCCTGCAGCAGCTACATAATACATAGCCTTTGCTTTCCTCCAGAGAATTAGGTATTCATCTCTCTTCTGAAGTCTTAACATCCTTTGCAGAAACATGCACTTTTGGGTAGCAGGGATATCTGAAATTTGTAGCTGTAGATGTCCACTGTGAAAAGACTTAATTCTTTCATCCCTGAGCTGCTGAGTGATGCAGTGACTTTTCTGGGTCTGATAACATTAGCTGAAACCCAAAGTACAGCATTCACATCTACACGTGAGAGGCATTTCCAGCGATAATTAGTCTACATCTCTGGGGAGCACTGCTGAAAAAAGCCGAAGACTTAAACTTAACAAAAAGTGCAACAACTTACTAAGAAGGGTGATTAGCTTCCTAGCTGCACACAGAAACTTAACGAGAAAGTAACCTAACAGGGAAGTACTAGAAGGTTCACTGTGTGCCTATGTCCCCAGACTGCATCAAGCTCAGATGCCCAAATGTTGCCAACTGTTATTACAGCTGCTATTTACTGCAGAAACCCACATGCAAATAGAAATGTTCCAAATATTTTTCTTTCAGAATAAAAACATACAGGTGATGCACATTTGCTACTTTGCATCAGGGAAGCAGAAATGTGTGGCAGCTGCCCTGGAGTTTAATGCTGTCTGTTGCTAAACATGCACCATCTCTGCCCAACTTCAGGAGGAGTTGGGGACACTTCAAACTGAAGGGTTCATTCTCTCTGCCCTCCAAAGGCAGATATATAAAAGGCCTCTTTGGTGGGCTTGGGAGGGATGCAGGAAAGCTTGTGCACTGGGCTCGCCTATGGGGAACATGAGTTTTCCTAGCAGCATCCCACACCTCCTTCCTGCTCACCTTCTCTTCCCCTTTAATCACAGCAGCCCCATTGCTCCAGACTTAGAAAGGTGGATAAACAAGTGCACAGTACAAAAGTTTCCCTGAAATGGCTGTCCCCACTCCCTAGGGGATGAGGCATGAAGGTATTGGGGTCTGGTATAGCAAAAGGAGCGTGGTGGGTCCATGCTGTCACAATGCACACTCACTTCCAAATTCTGAGTATCTGCATAAACTGAAAAAAGGGCCAGTTGCAAAAGTGACTTCTACACTCTTCCCTTCCACCCCCCAAACAATGTCTATGTTCAGATCTCCTTAAAAGATGCCTTTTTTTTCCTTCCAACACAAGGTTTAAATAACCAGTATAATGGTTCCTTGACTGGTGGAGTTAAAACACCCATCTGTAACCTAACTTGCACGTAAGTAAATGTTCGGTGTAACCTCTGCTTCTGAAAATAACATATTCTGTCTTGAATATTCTCAGCTGTGTCTCTGGGAAACTGAATACGAGCTTATTGCCAGATTCTGATTCTAATAAAGTTAATGGAAATTTTGCCAGTGACTTCAAATGGTCCAGATATTATTCTCAGGGCCAACTCCTATGAAATTATCCCAGTTCAAACCCAGAGCATTTCCACTGATTCCAGTGGGGCTAGCCTGGATTTATTCATCCAACCCAAGCAAGATCCTTGAAGTCAGAGACCAGCGCAGGGAAGAGCTGCTTCTCGGTCAACCCAACGGCCACTAAAGAGTGTTTTTTTTTTTTTTTTCCCCCCTGTTTCACGAAGGAGCTGAAACCAGAGCTGCAGTCTAAGACCTTTACTGTCAGAACCGGCTCGTTCTTTTACAGCAGCGTAACGTTTGTCCCAATGCATGCGTGCTTCGTCGATCAAGGCCGGAGGGGGTCACCTGCGCTTACTGCGTGACAGTGGCCTGTGCTAAGTTCTGCTGGGGGCTCTAGGAAAAGGGATGGGATGCTGTAACCCGCTAACTGCGAGGCGTTCTCACATTCACAACGGCGAACAGCCCCCCTAACTTCGTAACAACCCACCCGCGCTCTCTAAAGGTTGGAGCAGGAGGGACGAGA